>BSDF01000003.1:121692594-122265094 GCA_027925045.1 Hypotaenidia okinawae
CTTTAATGAGTCACAGTAAGGAATGAAATCCAACAGATGACATCCTGTCAGTAATTTCCTCCCACATAAACCAAGAAACACCAGCTCAGAAGTTGCCACTGGCATTAACTGAAAGATTATGTTCATGAGAGAGTGAGCAAAACAGAAGAGCTGAGACATAATAGGTATATTACAGGTTAATACAAAGACCCTGCATAGCCTGCAGAAGCTTTTTGAAAGCCATTACTTTTCAGAAAGTGCTGTGATGTAATCACAACATTAAACTTCAGTTAACAAGCATGATCCACACATTATATTGCTTCATTCTCTGAGTAGCCTCAAGGTGGTGACCAATGTATATTTCATTACACTTATATAGTGAAAGGATAACAAGGCAAGGGAACATGTAATAGGGTCTCAAATGGACAAGATGCAGTCTTGTCACTGTACACAGAATAAAAGTGTGGTCTTGGCTATAGTTATTTGACCACGAAGGGGAACTCCTGAGTGTGCCTTAGGGTACTACTTGATCAGATTAAACCACAATAAGGCTGCATTTTTGCCAAAATAACACTCTTGCCTTTCTCAGCTACTGTTTTCATACTAGCAATCATAGGGGCCTACAGCAAGTCAAGATTAGCTATGACTGAAAACTAATTGTGGGGAAAAAAACCTCAACACCAAAACTAAATGATCTGACTCACCTAATTTCAAGTGCTCATACAAGAATGAGATCAAGAAAGAGCCCTTTTCAGCACCAGGCAGAGTTAATTTAGCTTAAGGCAACTGTAAACCAATAAGTACCTGTTAAAATGGTATGTCATTATAATCTACCAACTCTTCTACTTGCTTTTCCTGAGCTACCCGCCCCCCCCCCCCCAATATCTCTGTATTTCAGAACAGGATTATAGGTCTCTGGGAAGTTCATATAGACTCATGAAATAATTAATAGATACGTTGACTAAGTTGAATGACTAATTCTCAAAAATATCAAAGTATAAATAGTGAACAGTTTACCTAAAAGAAATATATAGGCCTAACTCTTCAAAAGGAAAAGAACACCTATCAACATTAGACATACAAATTAATATAGCTATATGCTAGGGAAAAAAAAAAAAGGAAGAAAAAAAAACATAAAGATGTATTCCACTACATATCCAGTGATTAAGTGACTATGATGATTATAGCATAAAAATAGACACCTATTTTAAACTCACCTTTTATAGAATAAATTGAAGTATCCCACATTCCAGGAAATTGCACTAAATATCAATGTTTTGCATCTACATTCCTATCAATCTTTTATAAAAAAACTACTATCTGAAACATTTATTTGTAAACTTGAATATATACACTTGCTAACTGCCCAGCATCTATTGCTGAGACCCCTGGGCACTGAGCTATGGAAGGGATCTGTCAACCCTCTCCCTTATTTATCCTTCCAGAGCAGTGAACACAAGTTTGAACTCTGCTGCCATAGCAGTTTGAACTCTGCTAGTATCAAGACCTAAGCAGTTTTGCCTGAGTCCACTGACTAAGATCCTCAGATCTGACGTGCAGACATACTCTGCCATCTGACGCCAGACAGCAAAGAATTGTATCCAGATAAATTTCTAGTCAGAACCAACCTGTGCAGAGTCAAAACAAATCCATCAGTATCCATTTTTATCTGAACAGCAAACTGGTACAATTTACACAAGCCAATGTAATGTTCACAACAATAATAAATTAACTATGCAAATTATTACATTATGTACACATATCAATTCACTTCATAAACAACCAATCTGTCATATAAACCTTCAGTTCCTTAGCTTTAACTGACCTGTCACAAGCCATTAAATTTGACACATCGGCAGTAGCAAAATGTCGTGGACTAATCAGGCCATGAATTCCACTTTTCTCTAAGCCACTAATTTGCAGTGGAGTCTCAGACATGGTGCTAAGGTCAAAAGACAGGGTTTTTGAACAAAATTAAATCCTTCTACAGTCATCTAAATGAGTCTATCAACTTTTCAAAGTAATTCCAGAGATTCTACAAAACAATAAAATAAAATTGATTGATTTTGGTCAAACACTGGAAGATCTAGGTATTCAAAAGTTCTCAAAAATTAGGCTATTTCATGATACAAAATGGAATTAAGTGCCTGAAATTAGATAATTGTAAGAAATCTGATCTTATTTTAAAACATATTTATATATTACTGTCACTAAAAAATAATTTTTAATTTTCTTATTTATTTTTAATTAATTTCACTTATACATTATTTTGTATTTCATTAGGTTTATCTGTATTTCGGAGAATACTGTACATGCACAAGTCCACAGGACTTGATGATATGCATGAAAAGATCCTGAGGGAACTCTCTGATGTAGTTGCCTAGCTGCTTTTCATAGTATTCAAAAAGTCAAAGCAGTCAGAGCAAAGTCCCAAGTGGCTGGAAAACCAGAAACAACAAAAATATTATTAAAAATGGTAAAAAGGAGCACCCTGGAAACTACCAACTAGTCAGCCTTACCTCCCATGCCTGGTAAAAACATGGAGCAGATCCTTCTGAAAGCTATGATGAGGTATATGCATGATGGGGAACTGATTAGAAACAGCCATAGTGGCTTCGCAAAGGGCAAATCATGCTGGACTAATGTGATCAACCTTCTATAATGGAGTAACTGTGTTGGTCGATAAAAAACCAACTGATGTCATCTACCTTGGCTTTTGTAGAAGGCCTTTGACATGATCCCACACATCATCCATGTTACTAAATTGGAGGGATATTTTTGATGGATGAACTATTCAATGGATAAAGAACTGACTGGGTAACTGTGTCCAAAAAATTGCAATCAATAGCTTCATGTCCAAATGGAGACTAGTAACAAGTAGTGTCCCTCAGGGTCCTGTTCTGGAATCAGTACCATTCAACATCTTTATTAATGGCATAGACAGTGGGATTGAGTGCACCCCTGGCAAGTTTGCAAATGACACCAAGGTGAGTGGTGGAGCTGAGATGCTAGAGGGAAGGTATGGCATCCAGTGGGCCCTTGATAGACATAAGAAGTTGATCCGTGTGAACCTCAGGAAGTCCAACTGGGACTAGTCCTGGTGTTTTACATTTTCTTAAGTATGATTCCTCAAATGTGCCACCATCTTCATTTAGAGGCTCAATTGCACCCTGTGGTAGATCTGCTGCAGACCACACCAGCTGTGTCTGACAAAGGGGAGCCTTGTTTCTCCTCACAGAGGCCACCTCTGCAGACCCCTGCGGCTGCCAGCATGTGGACACAGCCAGCCAGCTTAAGTGGTTAACCTGATAGTAAATAAACTCAGAAGATGCATCCAGCCAGCACTATCTGTTGACCAGCTCGGACTGGAGGAATCATGGCTGAACAAATCCAACTCCTTTTTAAGGTTCTAAGAGTCCAGCCAAAGGAAACGAATTTATTTATTCTGGTCAGCAGTTCCTTCTTTTATCCATGCTTTTTCAATGAAGACCTGAAAAGGTCAGCTTCTACTTCGATAAAAAAGTATTTTTTGTATAAAATATTTTCCTTCAAGCTACATATTCAACTAATTTTTAACAGAATAATTGACTAGATGTTAAAGATCATATAATCGACTACTTGCACATTCACTTGGTGTAATATTCCTTCAGAAAAATAATAAGACAAATAAGAAAGAATTTTTTTTTTAGTGAAAATGCTTGAACTCTTTTATACTAAAACACAAATTTCACCTTTCTCTCTAGCCAAAAATAGTTACATTGCCTCACTGGAGATCCAAATGTCAAATTTTACTATGCTGTTTCAGTGGTATTCAACTGTAGCTTTCCTGACAGCAAAAGAGGTGCTTTCCTGTAAAATTTCAGTGTTGAATTGGCCCTACAAGATAAAATCAAGCCACTTTTTGAAAAATATTCATTTGTCACTTTTTAGTGACAGGAGTATTTATTTAAGACAACAGGTCAAGCTTAAAAATTCAAATTGGGATTCTGTGTTTCATTTTGCATAGTTTGGAAGGGTTAAACTTCCAGATATTGCTTTGTCAGATTATAAGGGTAGTGTTCAAATGCAGTACCACAAGTAATCTATAAATTTAACTGGCTTTGGGACACTCTAGACAAATGATAAGTGATTCCCGTTGACTTACACCTGACTACTGTAGTGTTTTAAGAAGCAACTCTGTGTTCTAAGACATTAGAAGGATTTGAGCCTGCAAAATGAAGGCCCTATAGGAACAATCCCTTGTTGAAGCTAAATACAACACTTTTAAGTTTGTTATTTTTAATTACTAAGTTCCTCTTGGAGAAACCTGTAAAATTTGAACTAATCCAGAGGTTTCTGGTCCTGTTTGTAACAGATTAAGTGATCCATTTTATTTCCAGAGATCATTAACAGAATTTAATTTCTGGCTATAGGATTGGATTTCTCAAGTCTCTTCTTAGGCATATTAAGAGCTGTGGTATTCATAGAAAAGAAGACCTGAGTAAGAAAGGGAACTTCTGTCAGTGTGAGTTATGCATAGTCTATGTTAAGTTTGAGGTCAGTCAAATCTCATTGATAACGTAAAAAAAAAATTTTCAAAGCTTCTTTGTATGGTTTTTCAGATATAATTTTAAGCTGATGACCAAGTATCCTTTAGGATATTGTAAGGGCCATGAGAGAAGAGAATTTGTCATACCTACTTCTCCGGTACTTCACCAAGAAGATGTGGGCCAAGACTGAATTAAAAAAAAAAAAAAAGGGTTTTTGCCACCAAAGAAAGACTAAATAAACAACAGGGGTCTACTGACGAGCAAAATCTTGCACCTTCCTGCATTATAGTTTCCAGTACCTGTGGTGGTAGCCTTCATCTCCACTCAAAATTGTTGTAGCTGCTTCCTGCAGATTCTTGCTCACATAACTTTAAAGAAGGCTTTTTAGGGTTTTTTATTAATCTTCTGCAATGATCTGTTTCTCAATTTGTTTAAAGTAGCTACTGCAAAATTTATAGTTAAACAATATACCTGCTATTTTTTTCCTGCGAGGATCACTTCCTCATTAAGTCATAATGCACCATACTATTTAATTTATAATTCCAAGGAAATCATTATAATTTTTTCAGTGTTGAGTATAGACTACAGATGCAAAATTAAGAATTTCAGCATGGTTGGCTAACATGGGAAAACTTGCTCATGCAACCCTGTATGTAATACAACGACACAATAAGCTCTACATTTAACCATCATATTTTCTAATCTGCCATAATAACAGTTTTCATAGAAGTACAGTATGCCCTAAAATCAGAGAGAGCTACAGTCAAGATATTTTCCCGATGAAACATTTTAAATAATTTAGCTTCAATGCTCCTTTACATATTTAGGTTGCTAGGTTTGAAGGTTTAATTTAATGAGATCTGACTCTTACAGTACATCTATTGTACGCACACAGCATATAGAGCATGAATAAATTACATTATTGCAAGTGCATTTTGAAATAAGAATGTTGAATATGCAGGAGTAAGGAGTATTTTGCTATCTCTACTTCCAGCTCTGATGATATAAATATCTAACCTGCAAGCTTTTTTTAAAATTTTTACTTCTTTTAAACAAAATACTATAAATATAAAGATTTATCATCTTTTTTTTTCCCTGCCATTTTTCTAAAAATTAGTACAAATAACTATTGAACAAATTTTTATTCCCTCCACCCTCTTCTACAGTCTATCCTGCTATTATCCTACTATTTGTACGTGTGAAAGTAAATCTGTGGATCTTGTGAATTATAATGGCTGAAAAATACAAACACAAACCAAAGGTAACAGTCCCTAAAGATAAAGCTGGCATTGAAAAATTATTGTTTGCAACCAAAATGACATGAGGCTGTTTAATACTGAACGGCACTACCTGTAACTATGGATGCACAGAACAACAGGAAGGATAGGTTTATACAATTTTATATGCGAAACCAAATGCCACAATACTGTGAACAACCTGCTTGATATAGTTACCAATGCAGTCTTCTACTCCATAGAAAAGTGTTTTGCATCCAAGTACTACTTAATCCTTACTGTAATGAATTGGTAATAAATGGGAAAATTTATGCTTATGCGTCTTTGAAGCACAGCAAGTTTTCATTCCCATATGCACACACACACACATGTATATATATGCATTAGTTTAGTCAAGTCTCCAGGGCACAAAGAAATTAGACAGATGAGACAATAGGAAAATATAGATTATATCCTCCATTCAGAACTTGGTGGGGCTTCACATACATGCCAAAATAGGTGCAAGCTGGTCTGGTTGAAAGGTCTAAGTCAAATTATTAACAGTACAGCTTGATAGTATTGATTCAGTAATTCAGTGATTCAGCAATGCTATGTGCTCTACTGCTAAGGCCAGATATAAAAATAAGATGCTGACTCATGCATACATCTTAAGCACATATCAGCCACTGGCAATATAAACACCTAAATTAAATTGCTCTCTAGCAGATGAGCACCTGCAGTTTTCAAAGAATTCAAGTTCCTGGGTGATGCAGATACACATACATCCCATAAGAGAATATTTCTTACCGAGACAGCTAAAAGAGCCTGCTTGGAAAGAGATTGGCAGAACTTGCTCAAAAGGCCTCTTCTATGTCCATTGTAATTGTATGGAATCCCTTTTGCAAGAGTTTTATTAACATTATTAGTCTCTGTTTTATTGGATTAGGGCAATTGCCCTTTTTTACTGGTAAGATCAGGATCATTAAAAACTACTTAACCTCTTGTGTCTTTTCCAGAGGAACAAACTCCCAGAGTACATATGTATGAATTTAATCACAGTCTCTAAAGACTTTATTTTTCTATGAAAAAACATTAGAACAGAAAAACCTTAGTACAGAACTGGTCTTCTAAAACGGCAGGTTTGTTTCCTGCAAGAGGCATCGAAGGAAGTGGAGTATCACTGAATTTTTAATAAGATTGTTCCCCAGGAAAAAGGGCAAAATCTTCAGATCTGTGAAACAGCCTGAAATATCCCTTTACTGATGTCATGGAAATGAGAGTGACCAAAGTTTTAAACAAGATGCAGGAACTTTGCCACTGCTTGTATCATGCACAGTAAATGCATTGACACCTGTAGTGGAATCTTTGTAATCATTGTCCTTCTCAGTTCATTCTAGTTTATTTCCATTTGGAGTAATTTGATAGTCTCTGAGAATATTCATAATAGAGTAATATGCAAAGCAAATAATTGGTTGAGAAATTCTCAAATCATTTGAAAGGAAAAAGAAAAAAAAGGAAAATCAGCATGCAAATTGAAACCCTTGCATTTATTACTAGTAGATCCTTATTACTTAGAATCACAGATCTGCCAGACATGCTAAAGCCACAATAAATTTTAAATAAAAGTTAAGATAGTTAGAATTTATTTTTATTATTTACTTTACTACATGATTCAGTCACATGCTCTGACTCGGCTGAAATGCACTGAGAAAAGGACACAACGAATAAGAACTTAAACCCCTTTTCTCCTCCCTCTATCCCTCCCCCCTTCTCTTTTTTTGTTTCTTGCAGAGTTTGTGGGTATACTTTTTAAACTAAATACTGCATGGTGGGGTGAGTCTAGTCTTTAGATGGATGATAGGTAATATATTTATATGAAAGAAGTATTTTCAGGTTTTTGTGTTTTGGTGAACACTGTTGATACAGTTGTTGATGTGAAGGTCTTACAGAGGGGTGGAACTTCAGACTTTCTGCTCCCTTTGGTGTTTTCTATGTTCTGCTTGCCTTGGGGAACCCCATCACCTCTTCACTTCCCTACCATTCCTGTTGAGAAAGCCCATTTAAGTGCTGATGCTCTCACAGTAATTTGCCTAAACCAGCACTAGTTTTTACTGATGATTTATTTTTAGATATTCCAGAACTGAGCATCACAATCATTAGCCTTCTATATTAAATGCCTATTTAATGCCTAATTAACTGGTTCTTGCTCCTGACACCAAATGGGGAGAATAGGAGTCATGAGGTTTCAGCCTGTTCTCCCTGTGAAATAAAAACAAACCAGGTGATCCACTTTGCCTGTGAGGATAAAGCCACAGGAGTCTTCCTTTGACTTAAGGGATAAAATCATGCCTTGCTCTGCCACAGCACAGGTAACTGCTTCTATACAGTGAAGTCACAATATAATTTTTTTTTTCCATCTGCTTAGTTTTAAAGTACTAGTTTATTCAATATCCATCTTGAACATAAAAGACATGTTTCTGCTAAGAGGTTGACATGGCAAGAGGTAAAGCAAATACCGGATGAAATCATTATGTGGTGTACTCATCTCTTGGCCACCTGTAAAAGTTTGCTTTCACATAGCTTGTTAATGAATCAGACTGACCTCTCTAATGGTTAAACGAATTTGTTCCTGTAGCCTTCAGTTATAGGATTGTTTCCTCTCCATATTAGCTGGTACATCATTTATCTAAACAATTTATGTAACTTACTTTTTCTTTGGTTAGCACTGTAAGTTCAAGGTCATTTGACTACTAGGAATGTTCATAATGTCAGCAACAGCCTTAGCTGACAGCACAAGTTGTACCAAGTGTGCTGGATTTTTCAGTATCTCCTTAGCAGCAGAAATAGCAGTGACTTTTTCTTGTCATCAGACAAAGTAAATTAATAAGCAAACACAACAAAAGGAACTTGGAGATGCTGGTCCCACCTCCCTCCCAAACAGATACATTTGCTACTTTGGTGTACAAGTTTCAGCTGAAATTCTGCCTTGAGTTTGTCAACACACAGCAAAACCAAATTGCCTCTTAAGATTTCTGAAGCAAATATCCTCTCAGGAGAATCACTCTTATTTTACCTCATCGCTCATAGCTAAGAGTTAAATATAATATGTCATTATAGTTGTGGTTTTACATGGCAAGTTTCTGTTGGAAAGAGAGGCCTACACCAGAGCAGGTTTGCTGGGGGGACTTGTGACTGTGGGGGGACCAGGCTGGAGCAGTCTGGGCCTGAGAGACTGAGAGACATTCTGTGATTTATGACTGCACCCCATAGAAGTTGACCCATCCTGGGGCAGTTTGTGAGGAGCTGAAGCCCTGTGGGAAAGGATGTTGAAGAAGTTCATGAAGAACTGTCTGCCATGGTTGGGACACCACTCTAGAGCAGGGGAAGGGTGTGAATGCCTCCTCTGGAAAAGAACTTGTGAGGAACTGACCAAACCCCCATGCCCATCTCTCCCTGTGACACCTGGGGCAGGGAGGAAGTGAGAGAAATCATGACTGAAGTTAAGTCTGCTTAAGAAGTGAGGAGTGGGCGGAGATGCTTTAAGATCTGGTTGTACTTCTCATTAACCTACTCTGGTTTCTGTGGGTTTGTGTTGTGATGTAATTATTAGATTTTTTTTTCTTTTCTAATTTTGTGTTGAGTCTGCTTTGCCCATGATGCTAATTGCAGAATGATCTCTCCCTGTCTTTATCTCAACTCCTAAGCCTCTCAAAATATATTTTCTCCCCTGTCCAGCTAAAAAGAGGAGTGATAGAGCAAATTTGGTGGGCATCTGGCCTCCAGCCATGGTCAAACCACTGCAATAGTCCAAATCCCAACCCGTATAGAACAGTTAGAATCTGAACACATGCTTCAGACACAGAGGTTTTATTCACAGCACAAAATTTCATGTAAGGATTTAATTTCTTCATCTAAGTGAAGACTTTTTAAACCCAAAATTTTGACTTGACCCCTAATAAAAACAAGTATTTTATGTCTTACAATGTACTTTTACAGTGCAGAATCTTACAGAACAGTAGCCTATATAGCCTGATGGAATTAAACCTTCATAAATTTTCCCTATTACGTGAAAGAGAAATTATAGTGATTCAAAATACATTAAGAAAGAAATTCTAATTTAATCTTGGCTGAGAAAAAATATATAGAGATATATAGAGATACTTCCTTATGGATTTTAATTTTATGATTGACAAAAGTTTTTAATCAAGGATCATTGCTACTAACATGACTGCAGCTGAACATTTATATTACATAAAACTATTAACCAAACCAGAGTTTCATGATCAGTTTATCTACTTTTGCAATACTGTAAAGACATACCCTAAGGACATAGCTTCTTAGCTGCTGAGACACAGAAAACCACCTGTGAATAGTATATTAAATGCTTGCCTTACCCATAAATGCTATATATCTCAGTGTCTGAAGTCATATATGTGTCTCATCTGACCATGCATGCAAAATAAATCTTTTGTTTATGCTTAATCAATTAGGACCTCATTAGAAATTACAAAACAAGTAAGACTACCTTTCCATCAGATAACAATCAAGTGATGTTCTTCCTCAGCTGTTTTCCATTGCATTACATCCTCGTTCGCATATAAGCATGATAGCATATAATACCAAGGTATCCTTACTATTCACTGTCTTTTTTCTGTCATGCAAGGTGACAAAAGCAATTAGAAACTAAAAGGACTAAATTCCTTTGTCTCAGCCATAGGCATGCTGAAACTGCACTCTGTTCCACCATCCTGATCATTAACAAAGTCACTGAACAGTACTGGCATCAGTGTTGTGGTTTTTGCCCCAGCTGAGAGCCAAGCACCACGCAGCTGCTTGTTCTTTAATAAGGATGGTTTACTGGGATAGCAGAGAGATAGATATAATAACAGGACTTTATACCTAAATGTATGAAAGTGGTTATACACAATGCAGTTTCTCACCGAATTGCAGAAACTCCAGCTGTACAGCTCAGAGCTGTCCCGAAACTGGACTGTCTCCAAAACCACTTGTCCTGAAGCTGTCTGCTTCTTCCCCCACCAGACCCCATTTTTTGCTAGGCATTATGTAACTGGCATGGAATACCCCCTTTGGCCAGTTTGGATCACCTGTCCTGGCTCCCTTCTCATTAGTGGGGAATATGAACAACTGAAAAGTACTTGATTGCTTGGCAACAACTAGAAACATCAGTATGTTATCAGCACTGCTCTCATCCTAACTCCCAAACATAGCATTCCATCCTCTGCTAGAAAGAAATTAACTCTATCCCAGCCGAAACTTGAACAGTCAGTATCAATCCCTAATGGACACTCTTAATAACCAGCTGGTGCTAATGATTTCATAGCATTGATCACTATAGTTTGAACTAAGCAGTCCCACCTCTTTTCCACCAATTTTACCATCCAATTTATGCAGTCTATGCTTTACCAACGTGGCTTTAAGGACAGTATAGAAGACTATGTCCGAGGCCTTGAAAAATTTGAGGACTGCAACATCCGCCGCCCTCCCTCTAACCACATAGCCAGTCAGATCATCACAGAAAATATTCTGGTTGGTCACACCCAATTTCCTTTGGTTGCCCTATACTGGCTGCCCTCATTCTGGTTTGGATAATTTGTCTTTTGTGAATACCATCCTTTAGGTTTTACTCTGGACTCCTTCCA
This sequence comes from Hypotaenidia okinawae, assembly GCA_027925045.1. Lineage (NCBI taxonomy): Eukaryota > Metazoa > Chordata > Aves > Gruiformes > Rallidae > Hypotaenidia > Hypotaenidia okinawae. Next base: position 121,703,977 of record BSDF01000003.1, read on the forward strand.
GTATCTGCAGTGCTCTCTAGTTTAATGATTATAAGTGTCTCGCTCCTGTTCAAGAACTGCAAATTTATTTTCTTATTCTAAATCCCTGCTAAAGGGTATCAGATGAGTGATGGAATTTAAGTACAGACAGTTGTTTCAACAGCTTAGAGTGTCACAATCTAGACACAGGTGTAAGGAAAACAGAGTGTCAAGACAAAGATTGATCATGAGATACAGTGAAAAACAAGTTTGCTTAGAGATGATCAAAATCATATAAAAAGAAATATAAGATATTAAAATGAGCTATATATTGCTGTAGAATTTCAAGTAGTCATTAAGGTAGCACAACCCCCAAACAGGTTTAGTTTTGTGCTCATGTTAATCTATGACAATTGGACACTTCCCTGTACTGATCTAAAGCATCCCAAAATTCTCTCTACAGTCAGAGAAAAAACAAATACTGCCAGAAACTGTCTCAGACCTAGTCTAGACCGATCATATTAAAAGTATTGGCAAAATTCTATGGCATGATTTCACTTAAACAGTCTATGAGATTATCTGGGATGAAGGCTTTGTAAGAATCTGGAAGTTTGTGAAAATACTTCTGTGAACACATTGACTTTGAATCAGTCTTTTGCCTAAAGACATGCTCTTTTTTCTCACATCTTTTACAATATGTATTTTCTGCCTTCCAGTTCAGCAATAACTGATATATTAATATATATCTAAAGAGAAGAGGAAGAGGTCAAGAGAAATGTATACGTAGAAATAAGAACTGGCACTGTGAGTGTGTTTATAAATCATTAAAAAGTTACCATAGCACTTTTTCCTATATATTCACAGTTTTGAAGCACAGTGTCTACCCTAATCTATCTATGAAGTTACTATGACAATAACTGGAGCTGGGCTACCCTTCCCATTCGACTTTATGTGATCTATATATAGTCACTGTTTTAACACTTTCTGGGGCAGGCCAATGTTGAATAAAATGACAGTTATAAAACTACTTCCTATTTGAAGCTTCCCAAATAAGCAATATGAGAAAGAAATTTGTATTTACTTTATTCATGGAGCTGCTGGTGCAATGTATAGAAAACATAGAAAACATTATTCTTAGTCTACTTCTTAAATAATATTTTCTCTCTTTATTTCATGATGAAATTGAATAATTAGGAAATGTGTTGAATTAACCAATCATGAGTTTTCCCTTTTCAAAAGTTCAGAAAAAAAAGTCTTTTGTAGATAGTGTTGCTTGTATGTGGCATATGTCACAAACTTCGTTATAGTTAAAATTTAAATCCAAACTAAAATAATAAAATTAGCCAAATATTTTGGGTTTCATTTGTGTGTGTGTGTTTTTTTTAATAAGCTGCAGGCATGTATTTCACTTTTCCTAATTTGTTTCAAAATAAAGCACACACATGAACATTTTCACAGCTATGACTATAGACTACAAAATTCCTTGATATTCTCAATGTAAAATTATACATCTCATAATTTCCCATTGTTTTCATCCTTAAAATTTGTTATGTATGTCTTACTAGGATCAATAAGAGAATGTGTGTGTTTTCTTTGAGAGAAAACGGTGAGAAATGTGGGCATAAGATTCCTTTTAACCAGCGCAAATGTATTATTCCTACCACTGTCCCTAAAAGGTATTTAGAAACCTCTCCTTTGCTTGTACATGAAGTAATGAATGGCTGTGCATACACTGTTTGATTATAACATACGTGAGTATAGCTGTGGCTCTGTAGTTTGCATATGTTTTTGAGGTGGCTAAAATTATTCCTGTATTAAAAATTGTTCAGGCATATTGCTGCATTCTTGTTTGTGAGATCAACTAATATTTTTCAAAGTAAAAGCAGAAGAAAAAGATCTACACAACACATAAAATTAAAGAGGAAACTGTCTTTATTTGTTGTTGGGAATTAACTAAATTATGAATGAAAATTTGATAGGAAACTGGATATAAGAATTGAGAACAGAACCCCCAAAACGGGGTTCTTTGCCAATTAGATATATACCCAAGCAGCTGCAGCACACAGTAGAGTGACAAAAAAACCCAGTAGAGATCATCAGGAATATGGTTTTGTCTCATCTTAGACAGGACATCAAAAAACTCATCACCACACTGCAGCACTAGTGAAGTCCTTGGGGAAGATGTGGGACTGCTGACACATGAATTCTGCTTCCAGGAGAAGATCCTGGAGGACCCCAGGAAAAATATTGGTCACACCAGCTTGTGTAGTGCATGGTTTTCTCTGGCAAGACTTATCACATATCATCTGAACCATATTCTATTCCAGAATTGTCAACATTTCTATGATGTTGCATATGTCACATGCAAAGTCACTGTCACTTTTTAAAATATATTTTGGTTTTATCATTTTTTGTTGGTGATTAGGTTATTGAATGCCAGCAGGAGGTATGAAGTATGTATCACCAGAAAATATGAGACTTTTGAAGAAGATGAAAGCTCACTGCTTTACATTTTGCCAGCTTGCAACAAATTCAGGAACATCTTATCAGAACTCAGTAAGCATTGTGTGAATCATTGCATTTTAAAAAAATTGATAAAATCTCTCAAAAGCTCTTATTCTCCCCCCTGCCAAAAAGAAGAAAAAAAAAAAGGAGAGGAACTGTCTTTTGACTAATGGATGTTTCTTGCAGCCCATGTTATATGTACCATACATAGGGACTTGTTATTTGTCTTCCTTGGCAAAGTTATCAATTTAATGATATCATTGTTTATTTTGCTTTGAGAATTATTTCCTCCCTAGAATAAATATTGAGGTATAAAACGCTGATGTCACTATAAAGCATGAAAGAGATACAGCAGATCTGGGAAAAAATCCAAAGTGCTTCAGACTGACTTTTCTGCCAAGCTCAGGCTTTTTTACCCAAAGCTCTCACTCTTCAAAAACACAGAATCATCTTTAAAGATAATGCAGGTGAAGTCTGAAAATATTACACTTGTGCAATTGGAATGGAAGATGTCAGCTCCTTTCATCACAATAGAAAAAAAAAAAAAAATTTCCAAAATCCACTGCTTAATAATTAGGTAGAAATTTCTGATATGGAAGCGTAATTTTGAGGTTTGTGTGGTTTTGATTTGTTTTTGGATTTTTTCCCCCACTAATTCTAGATATTTATAAGACTTACCCAGCATCATGCATATTTCAGTGAAAATGTGTTTGAGGAGCAAGAAGGGACGTGTCTTAACAAGTGCTTTCTCTTTAGGAAACTTTTAAAGTGCAATCAGCAAAGCTACATGCAGAAAGCATTCAGACATTTAAATTCTACCATTAGCAATAAAAGGGATGTCAAGCAGGTGTCTCCAGAGTGAAAGGATGATCTGCTGGATTTCAGTGCTTTCATTTTAAGTCATACAGTCAGAGAAGACTTCAGACTTTAAACTCACCTGTAGAAAACTGACACAGAAAATGAGAAAAATGTTGGACTGATTCTAAAGCAGGGATTTAGATTTCTGACGTTATAGAACAAATGAAGAAAGAAAGAAAAAAAAAAAATCCCTACCTAACTGTGAAATTATGGAATTGTCCATCAAATGGAAAAACAATAGATATCTCAAGTTCCATTAAAGGAAAAAATTGAAAAAAGAAAGTTGAGATAAATATGTTCCTGTGGAGCTTAGTTCTGAACTGTGGATTTATTGCAGATTTGATGGTGTTTCTAACTGTCATTATCTTCCTTCCAAGGTATTCTGTTTAGAGGTGTCTAACACCCTACCAGGAACTCAGGAGAAGCACTGCTGAAACTTGGCCCATGTTGTCCATGGAGCTTCTTGAAGTGGTAGCATTTATATTGCTTGCAGCCAAAAGCCAGTTTCAGTAAGAGGTTTGTTGCTTCTGAAGAGGAGCACACATTTGTAGTCATCAAGGATTTCCTTTTTCGTACAGTAGCACATTGGGTTGGGTCATTTATTTAATGCAATACACACGGTAGCATGTGGAGGGGGGCAAGGAGGAACTGCAGCCACCATAATCCTGTGGCAGTGCTGCCATCATTCTGGCTTTTGTGTTCATGCGGATTTCATCCACATTTGGGAAGTATCTCCCATGGACAGGGGTCCATGTTCTAAAACCCTAGGTGCACAGTGGGCACCAGCTAGGTTCAAATATGCCTATGTTCCTTAAATTTTATGTTGACTGGCTTATGTGGCTGAAAGTGTCAGCTCCTAAGACATTCCTCAGAGAGAACTCAGTGCCTTGTTTACTCTGAATTGATCTACTAAGGCCCCTGTATAGGCTCAGAATATGAAGAACCAGTAAAAAAAATGTGAGATCTTCGGTCAGGCTGCCAAGTATTTATTTTCTGTCATTAAATTTACTATTCTAAACTTCCTAAGATCTTCTAAGAAGAGATGGGAATAGCAAAGCTAATTAATACTCCTCATATATTTTAAAGATTAAAAGCTGAAAAAAAATTAAAAGGATCACGTTTTCTAAACATCTATAAAGAACTTTTAAAGGAAAAGGACCTGCTTATTGCTGTAAACTTTTATAAGCTAACTTTTATATTCCTTGTCTGCAAAATCAGACTGGAGAACTCTAACAGATTGTCATAGGTCAGACTTCTGTGATTGGACTGGTCAGACAAGTATACTAAACAATAACTTAGTGATACCTGACTTTTACGTTCTTTTTTAAACCCTTTAATCCCCACAACCCTGTTCTTTTTCCTGTGCTTGTTTCTCCCCCCCCCCCATCCAGCTTTATCCCTGCCTTTCTCTGCCCTCATCTTTTCCTAAATAAAGAAAACCCAAAACAACCAAAACCAACCAACCCTTAATTTATCCCCATCCCCCCACTCCTGCTCTCAGTTCTGGTACATGTATACCTTAATTTGATATTTTTATTGCAGCTACTCAGTTAATCATCTCTTTTTGCGGTATTTCTGATAGATAACTCTGATCCCATCAGAATCCTATTTCAAAAATTTCCTTAATGTTCCATTTAATGAAACTGTGAAGTTTTGCCATCCCTTATAACTGCCCTGAACCACCTGTGAAATTTGCCATACCTCATGGCATCATCTACCATTTCTGTGAACTTTTCACCTTGTTATGCCCACCAGTTTCTTATGCCAAATTCAGTCATTTCTTATGGTCTCTTCACTTATCTGAACTTCATTCCAAGACCTGGGAACCTATATGTGACCCTGATGAGTTTTCACAAAAGAGAAAATAAAAGTCTGATTCTGACCCTTTCTGAAATGCAACCCAAAACCTACTCTGCACTAATATCTCTACAAAGGGTCTAAGTATTTTCTTCCTTTACAATGTTGGCAACCTCAATGGTTTCAGAAACATTAATTGAAGAGAGAACATTTTCATGTCTTGTAACCTCAACTGAACAGGAAGGGGCATTTATACCTGTATAAACAGAATAATTCGCAACAATAAATGTCTTGGCATACCCTGTGTGAATTTCATAAGCCTAAGTCAGAAGCCCTAAACAAGTGTTTTGCTTAAACATAGGTATTACAGCGCCATTTGATACTTAGATTATCTAAGATAAGATCAGCTACCTTAAGATATCTACATTATCTGCATGGATCTATAAAATGCAACCGAGGAGCTGAGGGAGATCATGCCCTTTGTACTAACAGATACAAACCAGAAAGGAATGCCAGAACATCTAAGATGTTACTATGAGTAGTCAACAGAATCAAGACCTATTTATGTGGCAACTATACTTGTGGAGTTTGAATACTACACTAACATGAAGGTGCCTAAATCACAGGCTGAAACCTCATGTCTAGCAGCCGATTTGCTCATTGACTGTGTTGGTATGAGACAGTTTGAAAATAGTACAAATATAGACATCTCTATTTGGAGCCTTCCTCTCAAATTGAATTTCACCCTCTGCAACATTATCACACTGTATTTATAATCATACTGTATTTATACCAATTCCAGTCCCAGAAGCCAAACTTCTATCAACCCATCTCAACCCACACTGTTCGGCTGTACATAGTGAGGTTATTTTTTATATTTTCCTTTCTCTAACCTCTATCTGCTGATATCAGTTTTCTCATCATCTATTTTTTCAAACCTTAAAGTACAAGAACTCCCAGACCAAAACCTTTCCTCAAGGAAGCCCACCAACTACCTTCAGCATGGTAATTTAAACATTCATGGTTATGTCAGGAAGTTAGTACTGCTGGGAAAAATCAGCCTGTGTCTATGCTAGTAAAATGTTTTAGCCTCCAGAAGAGCATGGCTGCAAGTAGAATGCATTGGAAATTGTCTATAGAGTATTCTACCTCCCAAACTACATCCAGGAATCATTTTGAAGAGTTCTAGTTTGCACAGACTGAAAACATCAGACCTCCTTAGCAGTTTAGCAGCAGAGATGATTGAGTTTCAGCACCCAGGAGTATTTCAGGCAGTGTTTAATCTACAAGTAGAACCACTGCCATATGGTCTCCAACAAGTAGTGCATCATCATTCAGTCTCGTTAAACTGACATGTAAATCTGCTTACACTGACCAGGAAAACTTGGAGCTTGCTAGCCCAGTGTTTCAGAGTAGTCTGTAAGAGCGGAATAATCTTTGGCACCTGTACATGACTACATAGACCTAAAGAGGCAATATAAATGTAGCACAGAAAAAGCACAAAAGGGAAGGGGTAATTTTTTCTACATATTATAAAAAAAAAACAATGGTGAAATTAATCTCATGAAACAATGAAAAAATCTACTGAAGACATTTTTCCCCTATCTTGCTTAAGTGTTTCATTGAGCTGATTAGAGGTATACAAAAGTACTTTGAGCTCTAGTGATTTGTTTAGCTTTAATGCATACATTTGAAACAGCATATCTGAAAATGGAAGATCTTTCTATTTTTCAAAGGAAGATCATGCCATATGTATCTATACATAGTCAAAGGCTGTACTTAATCTAAGCAGTTACATAACTGTCACCAGTTTGTCTGTCATATAATTCACTGCAAATAAACACTGCAGTTTAGGTGGATATCAGCATCATAAATTTGGTAATTGAAAACCCCATGTTAATGTGGTAATGGCTTCTAGTACCTAATAGAGCTTATTTTACTTTAGACATGTGCTACATCTGTACAATAACCTAGCTTCTCAGGTCATTCCTATGCCTCTGGTTGTCTGAAGTTCATGTCTTTTCATTTACAAAAATAAGACAATTGGAATTAATTAATTAGTTTCCTACACAATAAAAATATCACAGAATCACAGAATCGTAGGGGTTGGAAGGGACCTCAAGAGATCATCGAGTCCAACCACCCTGCCAAAGCAGGTTCCCTAGGACATGTCATACAGATAGGTGTCCAGACAGGTCTTAAAAATCTCCGGAGAAGGAGACTCCACAACTTCCGCTGGGCAGCCTGTCCCAGTGCTCTGTCACCCTCACTGTGAAAAAGTTCTGCTGCATATTGATGCAGAACTTCCTATGCTCCAACTTGAGGCCATTGCCCCTTGTCCTGTCTCCACAAACCATAGAAAAGAGGCTGGCCATTTCTCCCTGTGTCTCACACTTGAGATATTTGTAAGCTTTAATAAGATCCCCTCTCAGTCTTCTTTTCTGAACAATCCCAGTTCTTTCAGCCTGTCCTCGTAGGGCAGATGCTCCAGTATTTCATGTGATTCTGGGAAAGTTAACCACTCATAAAATCCATATGGACATAATCCTCCCAACTATACCTTTCCCTGCTCTAAAACTTGAACACAGGGGAATCAACATGTATCTCTTTTCATGCTACACAAATACGACTCTTACGAACAGTAGTCTATTCTCATATCAATTAGGAAAGCCCCTACACAGTATAGTAATTACATTATGGGGGGCAGCACATAGACTCTAGAGGAAATCTGGAAGAAGTGCTATGTGACTTCCTTATAAAGTGCTAGACACTAGCCACATTTAATGTATGGAGCCAGGAGCCCCAAGGTATCAACCCCTAGAATATACGTAACCACAATACTGTGAAGTGTAGTATAGATGGATTATGAAAGAAATTTTTCCTAATTAGATGTCCGGATGGCATTTATGCTTTAGTAAGATAAAAATTTTATAAAGTGTTTTGCAAAATACTGGCTTCATAATATTTTTGAAATACTGTATGATTCACAAAAATAATAGTCCTTTTTATTTGTTCTTTTAGGTAATGCAAATGCTTTTCCAAAAGAATGGAATATATTTTTTCTTCAAGACTATATGACTGGGGTGGGTTAAGGTTTATTTTTCACCATTTCATTGATTTTTACGCATTATTCATATTACATAAAATTACCATATGCAGTAACGCACTAGTCACTGAGAAAGTCTCCAACCCTACAGGAAAAAAATATCTTTTCTGATGTTGAACAACACAAGGTGCCTACTTATGGAAAAGGCAGCATTTAGTTTTTCAAATCTTGCAAATCCAACTATATATGAGCAAACAGACTTGCAAGTATCTTTCATTTTTAATATTAGTAATATTGTGAAGTTCTTTTTTTTTTGGTTTTATAGATATATTCCCTGAGTAAAATCAAGCCTATAAATGCTCAGTTCTTCTAACACATCTACAATTTGAAGGGCAGAGAAAGATCCTAAACATAGTACGTTTGCCTTTCTTGTTCTCATCCAACACAGGTGTTTTGTTCTGATAGTTCACTGGGAGCAGGGAGGAATAAGGTTGTCATTATTAGCATTTTAAGCAACCATGGAAAAGAATTCTTTACCATTTCCTGAATGTAGGGACTGCAAAGGGGGAAATGCATGGAGAATTGAACTCTTTCCCTCCTATAGCCTGTCATGACATTTTAGCCTCAACCTATTTTTTCCTACTAATCTACCTTGCAGGTGAACAATGACTTTGTTTTTTTGTGAGAAAAAATGCCTTGTTTTTTAGAATGTTCATACTTACATAATAATTAATTGCTTTTAAGTTACACAAAGCAACCACCTAATGTGTTAGGTACTCTCTGAACCAAACCAGAAATGCAGTTTAGACTTCACTCATTCACAAGGTTGATCTTGACAAAGCAACAGAAATGCATCAGACAGATTATCTAGACCAAAAGTTACTGAAAATCTGCTACCTGTGTCAAGTGAGAAATTCCAAAGTCAAATCATGGCATAGCATCCAAAATTTGAATATGAAGTGAAACCGTATGTGTGTAGACTTAATCTAAATTCTTTATTTGCATCAGAGTATGTGAGAGATGAAGTTGACTCACTGTTTGTCCCTTTGAATAGATGAGTATAGATGAATTCTTGTAACAAGTGAAAGGAAATCCATTCAGATATGTGTTGACATTTCTAAGATTGAAAAAATCATATACGCCAAAGTGTAGAAGCAAATACTCCTGATTCAAAATTCATCTTAATATTCAAAGCCTATCTGATCTTCTTTATTAATCAGAAATTATTCTACACATTCTCAATAATTTATTGTAGCTATGTACAGCTAGTTGATACATGGGAACTGTCATCATGTAAATGTTCTTTTGTAAAGGCTATGAGAGTGCCTCAGTGCAGCCTTATAAAAAATTATGATGTATATTTACCTTTCCTTACAGCTGTATACCCTGCAAATACTGTAAAGGAGCCCTCGTTATCTTCTGCTTTGCCATCTGATTGAAACTTTAATTTTCTTTAGGAACTAGTCTTTTTTTGTATGTGTTAAACAATGTCTGTTTGGACAGATTCTTGTACCTCACATTTTCATCTTCTTTTGGCAGTTTTAGCTACACAATGGAAAGTGTCAAATGGCTTTTTAACACTTCCTTGTTCTGATACCATACCTAATAATCCTGGCACTTTGAAATAGCTGCATGGTTTTGATTTACAATGTCCTTTTACTCTATCAGATTTCCATCGAGTGGATTTGATTGTCTCATAACCTTTAAAATAATATTTTTAAATTACATATATAAATAAATATATTTGATACATATATAATAAATTAATCCAGAACAATTGCCATAGATGTATAAGACAGTAGGTTCAGAATTTAAAATCCATTTCTATAATGGAATTTATGAAGATTATTAATTTTGACCCTGACAGATATCATGGGGTTGGAATACAGCACTTGTACTGTCTTCATAACCATATATAAGTAATAGTATCCTGTACAACTGCACCTCAAGAGATATGGCAGAGTACACATGGCAGTCATGCTAACAACAGCACATCTGGGATAAATATGTTGGTATTAGTGAAATGATACATTTAACAATGTGAAGAGGCAGCTTGTGCTATCTTCTTGTGCATGGGTAGTCCTCAAAGGAAAATCTGCAAATTCAGTCTCTGGGAACTTTCCTAATTCTCTCACCACTCTTTCATAACACCAGGGAATAAAATGTGCCCAGTAGCTTGGCATTATCCATCATCCAGACAGTGTGTGGTTGGGAATAACAGGGATTCAGTGCCAAAAGTCACTGTCTGACTAGAATAGAATCTGGTTTCAATTCATCAAATTCTTAAAGCGTTATTTCCTACTTACTGAGCAGGTGGGTAAAATAAAAAAAACCCACAATGCCATAGCATAGTTGTAATTTTTGTTGAATTATAAATTCACATCATCTCTCAGTGTGGCAGGAACAGGTGATGGTGAAACAAATTGCCAGCACAGCTATTTGCACTTAAAATCCAGCTTTGCTACTATTCAGGAGGCAGTATAGTAGTTCAGTTAGAACCAAAAACAAACGTGGGAGAACAAGTATAGGAAACTGTAAATTCTTGTGAACATTTGCCTTCAAAACAGCAGAAAATTGTTAGCAAGCTTTTTTGTTGGTAAAGAAACTACCCAAACCAATAATTTAGCAACAACATTATATCTCTTCTTGATTTTGAATATCCAAGATGTAGGGTTGTATTCGCCTGAAATATATTATTTGTTTGTAGAAACGTGTATTGTCATACTTGTAGGAGCTTGTTGGATTTGTTTGGGGGTTTTTTTGTTTGTTATGGTTCGTTGATTTTTCTGTATGAATACTACCTCTTCAGTTCCAAATGCCTGTTTGTATTCTGTGGGACTGGAACTTTCAGAGGCCAGCTGGTTTCAGAAACACTTCAGCCATTGTTGACTGCCCATAGAATGAAAGAATGACAGACTGGTTGAGATCAGAAGCAGCCTCTGGAGATCAAAGAGTCCAACTCTCTATTGCTCAAGCAGGTCCAGCTACAGCAGGTTGCTGAGAACCATGTTCAGCTAGACTTTGTATACCTCCAATGCAGCCATCACAAGCTTACTAGACAACCTGTTCCAGTATTTGACCATCCTTATCAAAAAAAGTTTTGTTCTAATGGTTAAATGCCATTTATTTTATTTCACTTGTGCCCATTTCTTTTCCTTTTACCAGAAATGACTCAGAATAGTCTTGCTCTTACCTCTTTTACTTCCTCCATCAGGTACTTACATACATCGATAAGATCCTCCATGACTCTTCTCTGCTTCAGGTTAAACAGCCCCAGCTCTCTCAGCCTTTCTTCATATGAGAGTTGCTCTAATCCTTTGTTGTGAGTTGACCCTTGCTGGAGGCCAGGTGCCCTCCAAAGTCACTATCACTTCTCCTCACTTGGATGGGGCTGAGGAGAATATAATGAAAGGCTCATGGGTCAAGATAAGGGCAGGGAGAGATCATTCAGCAATTACCATCACAGGCAAAACAGACAGACTCAATTAAGAAAAAAACTTAATTTATCATGAAACAAATAAATAAATCCAAATCATAAACACCTCCCCCTACTCCTCCTTTCTTCCCAGGCTCAGCTTTACTTTCAATTTTCTCTACCTCCTTCCCCTCAGTGGTGCAGAGTGATAGGGAATGGAGGTTGTGGTCTGTTCATCACATGATGTCTCAGTTTCTTCTTCCTCCACAGAGGGAGGACTTCTCACATTTGTCCCCTGATCTAGTGTTGGGATCTCTTTCATGGGAGACAGTCTTCCACTTCTCTAATGTGAGTCCTTCCCACAGGCTGCAGTTCTTCATGAACTGCTCCAGTGTGGATGTCTTCCATGGGAAGAACCTTCAGGAACAGAATGCTGCAGCATGGGTCACAAGTTCTGCCAGTTAACCTGCCCCACAATCCATGGGTCCACACATTCTGCCAGAAACTTGCTCTACTGAAGGCTTCCCATAGGGTCACAGCCTCCTTCAGGTGTCTCCATCTGCTCCAGCACATGCTGTATGTTTCACAGGCTGTGAGGGAATCTCTGCAAGGGAATCATCCTCTGTGGACTGAAGGGGGACAGCCTACTTCACCATGGTACTCTCCACAAGCTGCTGTGGAGTCCCTGCTCTGGTGCCTGGAGCACTTCCTGCCCCTCCTTCTTCACCTACCTTGGTGTCTGAAAGGTTGTTTCTCACATCTTCTCTCCAGCTGCTGTTGGTTTTGTTTTGGTTTTCCTTCTTAAATCTATTATCACAGAGGCACTAACACTGTTCTTGGAACTGGCTGGTATTGTCTCTGTTGCACATGGGGAAAGTCTCTAGCAACTTCTTAAAGAAGCCACCCTTGAGCTCCCGCTACCTAAACCTTTCCAAGAAAACCCAAATATCCCTTTATTGCAGCACAACCCTCTGCTGTTGTCAACCACTTCTCATGGTTAGTTTCATATGAAAACTTTAAAAATGATTCCTTTAAATATTCCTGTATATAATTTAGGGTTTTGGTTTTTTGGGATTTTTTTACGTGCATAGTCACAATCCTAAAACTGAATAGGAATCATTTGCCTCAGTGGGAAACAGGAGGACCATTGTGCAATGTGTTTTTAAAAATTCTGATAGACGGAAAGTGCAAAGTCCTTTGTTCTCCTATGTTAACTATTAAAACACTAAGCTGTGAGATGTTCTACCATGGATTTCTCTTCTTGTTCAGGAGTGTCTGCTCCTTGGCTACAGAGCTGTCTCATTCTGGATGAATTCACTCCATTGTCTATAAATATCCCTAACATCTCAGTATGTGCTGGTTCTAGTTATACACAACTGTATAAAATCTGTATCCAAGTAGATTAAAACATAAAAATGGCACAAAAGGCAAACTTTTTTTCTTACTTTTGTAGTAAATAGAAGGTTAGAAAAACAAAATTAGCATAATTTATAATTCATATTGTCTTTGAGTAGAAGTCATATAGGTAAAAGAATTATCACTAGGCTGATGCACAATTTCTTCTTATACATTTCATACAAGTGAAGTTTGCCTTCCAGTGTCTAATCTATTACTTTTTTTCTGTATTGCTTTCTTGATGGTGGTTCTACACTATATTCATAGAGTCACTTCCACAGTATAGAGAAGATGTAATTGCAGGGATTTCAGTAGAAATACTTCCGATTTATCCTGCCATCAGTCATTGTTGAGCTCAGAATTTCCCTTACAAATAAACAATTGTCATGAGTTTTTATCTACTAAATCAGTGTAACTCAAGCTGAAAAGCAAACTGTAGTAGATAAAAAAGGTAGGAAGGATTTTTTTTTTAATATTTCCCCTTTCTTCTTTTCAGAAAGAGTATGGGTTAGAATAGTTGTTGCTTTAGTATGGAAATAGCAAATATAAGAATATAAGGTAAACCAAATTTCCAACATAAAAATACTGTAGGTTTTGGTTGTTTTTTTTCGCAGTAAGCAATTTTAATGTAATAAATGTTTTCATTTTTGCCACCTAAGTATGCAAAATGATGGCACATTAGTTTATAACTTCCACAAATATTTTGCAGTCTTGTGCCTTGTACTCATGACTTGATATTTGTATTTCAAAATGCATAATGCTGTTTATATATATATATATATATATGTATATCAATACCACTGCTGGCAGTGAATACTGTTAGGGAATTAAGCATATAGAGAGCCAGCTGATGTTGTTGATAATGTGCTGATAATTTAGCAGAGCTTGATCCACAGTTTCTTTAAATGGGAGTCTAATCTTGAGTAATCTGACAAATCATATGCTTATTGTGTATGGGCTGGTTGAAGGGAAGAAGCCAGCAAATTTTTATCAATAGGACAGAGTCTAGCTTGAGGCCTGTATCTAGTGGAGTGCCTCAGAGGTTGGTACTGGGACCAGTACTATTCAATATATTCATTGATGATCTGGATGAGGGAATAGAGTGTACAGTCAGCAAGTTCCTTGATGACACAAAACTGGGAGGGACACCTGACACACCAGAGGGCTGTGCTGCCATTCAGCAAGACTTAGGCAGGCTGTAGAGTTGGGCAGAGAGAAGTTTAATGAGACAAGGGCAAGTGTAGGGTCTTGCATCCCCAGGTATCAGCATAGGTTGGGGAAAGGCCTGTTGGAGAGCAGCGTAGGTGAGAGGGACCTGGGGGTCCTGGTAGATGACAGAAGGATGACCATTAGCCAGCAATGTGCCCTTGTGGCTAAGAAGACCAATGGCATCCTGGGGTGTATTAGAAGGAGTGTGGTTAGTAGGTCAAGAGAGGTCCTTTTCCCCCTCTACTCTGCCCTGGTGAGACCACACCTGGAATACTGTGCCTAGTTCTGAGTCCCTCAGATGAAGAAGGACTTGGAACTCCTTGAGAGAGTCCAGCACAGGGCCACCAAGGTGATGAAGGGAGTGGAACACCTTCCTTATGAAGAGAGGCTGAGGGAGCTGGGCCTCTTCAGCTTGGAGAAGAGGAGACTGAGGGTTGACTTTATAAATGTTTATAAATATGTAAAGGGCAAGAGTCAGGAGGACAGAGCCAGGCTCTTCTCAGTGATGGCCAGCAATAGGACAAGGGGCAATGGGTGCAAGCTGGAGCATAGAAAGTTCCATGTGAATATAAGGAGGAGCTTTTTCACTGTGAGGGTGACAGGGCACTGGAACAGACTGCCCAGAGAGGTTACAGAGTCTCCTTCTCCAGAGACCTGCCTGGATGCATTCTTGTTTGATTTAATCTAGGTGATCCTGCTCTGGCAGGTGAGTTGGACAAGATGATCTTTTGAGGTCCCTTCCAACTCCTAATGTTCTGTGATTCTGTGATTTTCTGGAAGTGGATTGTAATACTTCTGTGGTTATATCCTGAAAGTTATTACTTTTTTTTTTTTTCTTTCTAGAAACAGAAGTGGTCTTCTTGCAATCATTTTAAATGTTTCCTTTCAAACCTTATTTTTAAACTCTAGTTTTCATGAGCCAGCAATGTGCCTTTGTAGTGAAGAGGGCCAATGATGCATTAAAAGGAACATGGGCAGCCCCTCTACTGAGGTCCTATTTGGAGTACTGTGTCTAGTTCTGGGCTCCCCAGTTCAAGAAAGACAATATTAGAGAGAGTCCAGTGAAAAGCTACAAAGGTGGTTAGGGCAGTGGAGTATCTCTCACAAAGAGGAAATGTTAAGAGCTGGGTCGTTTTAGTCTAGAGAAGAGGAGACTTAAGAGGGGATCTCATCAATGCTTACAAATATCTAAAGGGTGGGTGACTCTTTCCAGTGGTACCCAGTGACAGAACAAGGGGCTATGGGCACAAACTGGAACCCAGAAAATTCCATCTGAATGTGAGGAAAACTTCTTCACTTCGATGGTGGCAGAGGACTGGGGCAGGCTGTCCAGAGAGAGTGTGAAGTTGCCTTCTCTGGAAATACTCAAAACCTGCCTGGACATGATCCTGTGCAACCTGCTGAAAGTGATCCTGCTTTACCTTGGAGTAGATGATCTCCAGAGATGCCTTCAAACCCTTACCATTACCTGTGAAAATATGAATCTAATAAACATAAGGCAATATGAAGCAGAATTGAAGCAGCATTGTTCACAGTTGAAGATTTTTTCCTACAGAAAAAAGAAATAATTATGTGAAATATAGATACATTCAGAAAAGTTTACAACAGGCATACTGACTTAACAATTTGGAAGTCGTTAGATACTACTAGAAATATTAGAAATAGATATTTGAAACTGTTTCTGGTATCCCTCTGATTTTGTCCTTCTGATTATATTTTTGTAGCCTTCCTGTATATCTTAAGAAGTCAATCCATTTAAATAGAATTTTAAGAAATCAAAAATTTATTTCTTTCAAATTTTATTTTCATTTATAACATTTAACAACTTATGTTTTACTCTGAAGTATATGCTAGGTATCAGGGGGTGAACTGACATTATGAAGCGTAGGAAATTGCAACACCATTCTCATTAACAGCAATAGCAGTTGCACATTTAATTCCTCATTCACCACACTGAAAATTTTCCCCTCAAGAGTCATGAAAGCCAAGAAATTTACCATGGGGGTGAAACCCTTGTAATGGACTACTTAACTAGATTTTGATACCTGGAGAGAAAAGAAGATGAAATTTCAGGAGCTGTATTTAACAGATAACGTACTACATTCCAAAGAAGGCTGTACAAGGATAAGCAGTAATGTTAGAAATATGGTGCTAGGAGCAGTAGTTGTACAGAAAGATAAAAAATAAGGGATAAAAGAAACAGGTTGTTACCCTTGGGACTGAAAAAGAACATTAAGCTGCTGAGGGCTAAACTTAAGAGCAGTTATTCTTGTATCCCTATTCATGACAGGAGGGTCTCCTAAAGGAGCTTATGTATAAAAAGACAAGGAAAAGATGGAAAGCTGGGGAAGGAGGTATAGCAGCCCATAACAATGATCCTCAAAGAGGAGGAAGATAAAATGAGTCTTCAAATCTGTTACAGATATATGTAGGAAGGATAAGTAAGGGTAAGTGGCATTGAAGGACTTTACCTGCAAGTGAATGTTTTAATAGGAATCTGCAGCGATCTCCTCCTTCTGCAGAGTTTTGTTGGAATACTAGTCCTGTCAAAGTGAAAAGGCACTTTTGTATGAACCTCTAAATATTTCTTATGTCTATATGCTCATTGCATATTCACCATGCATATTCTCATGCATATTGTCACAAAACCATCTCCACAGCAGTCCAATTTTTATGTATCACTTCTACCTTATCTCAATGTTTTATTGAGTTTTACTCATTTAAAATGGCAGTGAAAATACTTTTTCCTTAGTCTTTAATCATGTCTTCTATTTATTTCTATTGTGTTACATTTACTGTTGATAATAATTCTGTTTATGTTTTTCATATGCAGGGATGTGAAGGTTACTATAGATGTTCTCATGTATACATAGACGTAATTTATTAAAACATAAGAATTAATTTTAGAGTCCAAACCCTGTATTTAAATCATCAAAATACATTTTTATTTTAAATCTTAATTTTTTTTGAATTAGTGTTAAGATTTAATAAGGGAATTAATAACTAGATTAAAGGTCTTTTAAAATACAGTGCCCAAATTTGAAATTATGTATTCGAAATGTAAAGCCATGGATGTAGAATCTTCTGATTAGCTCCTGACTATTTTGAAGATAGTGAAAGGTGATAAGTACTGTACTGTGTTTATTTTGAAGTTTCCTTTAATGTAGGGTTTCAAGTTTCCAGAGTGCTGTATCTAGTGTACCATCACAACCAATAAAACATACAGATGTATACCTTCCTGTTGACTCTCAGCAAGGTAATCACATCGTGTACTTTAAAGCATCTAATTTAGTTGCTTGGAGTCACCTCCTGATTCTAAAAGAAGCAAGTGCTCTTATTTTAGGTATTCTGTATCACACTGGATTAAACCACCTGGAAGTGGGTGATAAGAATGACCTTGTTTCAGCCAATTTTAAAACATTAGTGGCATACCACCAAAACCACTCAGTAAGATAACTAGCTTGCTTCAAAAACAATTGCTCATTTCTGTAACAAAGCTTACTTTTTGAATTATCCTAATTGTGAAAAGATATAGAAGCGTCTGTGTTATGGATTGTGGTTTGTTTTGTTGTGGGTTTGCTTTGGTTTGTTTTGGTTTTTGGAGGGGGGATGTCTTTTGGGCTCTTAAAGGGTAAGATCCAGTAAAACAGTATTATATACATGTAAGCAACCTCCTCTTTAACACTTGCTTAATAATGAGAAAATTATTTTTTCGCTGAGAGTACACAGCTTTTCTACATTTCTCTAAACACAAATGTCTGACTTGAGGACAGGATGGATTAATTTATTTATGCTTTAGTTGATAGGTCCCTTTTGAAATTTTTCTTCTGATTCTACTGAAGGCTTATGATTTTGGTCATTGATTTCACTTTTTGTGTTTAAAACGTGTTGAGTTTTGCTCTCAGTTCAAGAGTAAATACTTCCAGTTAATTCTTCTGGGATCAAGATGGAGCTCAATATCTATTTTTTTTTCCCTGATATTAAAATACATTACTCAGACAATGGAGTTTTCATCAACAAACCCTAAAGTATTCAGCTGAGCCACATGGGAATAAAAATGTTATTTTTATTTTGGCACATACTGTACAATCAGTTCCACTATTTTTGTAACGGTTACAGGAAAGAATCCCTGTATGGATACAAAATAAATCATCTCTATTAGGTAATCAAGATGGGGAGCTGATGCTGTTGCTTGTTTTAATCAATCCATGAAATGAAAGCGATTATAAACCACACCAGCACAATGTATCCCCATGAGCCTCTTGTAATTGGGATGATCATTTAATTGGCACATTCTGCTTCCACTGGGATGTGCCATTTAAGAGGGATCTAGTTTACTCTGCAGTTACAGGGCTTGTTATATGATCTCCTCAGCTAATATTACTTGTATTGTAAAGAAAAATGAAAAAGATGTATAGACTTTTCATCTTTATTTTGTCAACTGCACGAACTACGGGAGCTTTGGTTTTCACACTGAGCCGGGGAAAAAAAAAAAAGACAATTATGCTGTTGGGAAGGAATGTACATTTTTTCACTGTGTTAAAAGGATCAAAGAAAAAATCTTCAGAAGCTGCACTCTTGGCAGTACAATCGACATAGCTGTATGGCAGAGAGATGAACAGGGAGAAACACAAAGAAAGGGTAATATAAGAAGGAAAATGACTGAAAAAAAAAAAAGTAAGGTAAGTACCGATTATTGTGCACAAATTTGTATTTATTTATTGATTATTTATTAAGAATATAAATTTATGGATATAGCAGATTCTATTTTAAGTATATTCTGATAATTATGTCAAAGAAACTAGCAGGTTGCTTGTTCTTCTTCCCACACCTGAAAGGTGGGTATGGAGGTATTAGCATAAGCAAACATCTCATCAGTTTTCAAGCTCCAGTGAAGGAACAGAGACTTGTATAGCTAATGCAGCTCCAGGTATTCAGATTGTCTTCCGAGACACTTCCAGTTGACAAAATAAAGTACCACACATGTATTTTCCATTCTGTTGCTCACAGATTAATTGCAGTTTATTTTGTTTTATTTTATTATTTTTAAACCAAATACTTTTATTTCTGATTACTTTTATTTCAAGGTACTTCCTTCTCTATATTCCCAAAGGTATATCCTTCTGCAAAACTGGGATAATTTACCATTCTAGATGGATTGGAAATAAATTAGTTACTAAAGGCTGGAATTTGCCTTATACAAAAGGTAATTTACAAATAAGAGAAATAATCACACAACATCTCCTTTATGGATAACTTTTCATATTCAGCTATTTAATTTATAATCAGTGCTTCCTACATTTTATTTTGACAAGTTAATAGACACCTTTTTTCAGAGATCCATCAGAGTTTATTGTCTATGCCATCTGGATAACCTGGTTTCCGGAGTACCATTGGAAAATAGTTTAGACAGTTTTAGCAGGAAAAATTTTTAAAAATATGCCTATTTGAGTGAAAAAGTAAAAAGGCAAGTATCAGCTCAAATACAAGTTTAGATCAACCCTGGTAGAAATAGAACTCAACAGAATTGATATGGTATCATCAAACAGACTGCGAATTCCAGTCTGTGAAAGGATAAAAGTATCTTATAAATACATATTTGCTATATACATTTTAAATATACTTCCTAATATTTTCCTATGGATTTTATTCCCTAATTGTCCTTGAAGGCTATTACCAGGCTCTTTCCAGAAAAACACCATGTCATTTGTGGCCACTGCTCTCCACTGGCTCTCCAATAAGTCACTTTTAGAATATGCTGGTTAGGAACCTGATTTCTCTGCCTTGCCCACATTTTTAAACCAAGGGGAAAACCTGCTACTTCACTTCTCAATGTAGGTTTCTCTCTACATACCAGTTACCCAGAGGACTTCCACATTCCTTCAAAAGATGTAAACCCCATTATATGGATTTTGTATAGTAACAGCCTAGGGCTTTAGGTGTCATGTTTATATGGAGATAGGTGACATCTTAGAAATATATCTTTAGAGGACATTATTCACATGATTTTTGCATTCTTTGTCTAATTCATACTTAACATCAGGGTACACCATGAGTCTCTTCTTTGTTACCTTGATTGTCACTTTCTCCTTTCTTTGTTTCAGCATCTTGTTGCTGTTTCACATTTGGATACACTGCCTCTTGTTTTTTGCTTTGTTTTCTTCTTTCATTTAAATTGCTTCACTACACAGATGCTTTCCCAACTATCAGTCATTTTGCCTGCTCCTGACATTCATTAGTAAAGAAAACATTATCTATGAAGGCCAGACTTTCACAATCTATGCCATCTAAAAATCCCAGTGCTTTAACAAGAATGTCATTTCAGAAATGTTGAATAGCAACACTGAAGTCAATAGCATCTATGCTTGCTCAGTAGCTAAAAATCAAGCATTGGAGGTAGATTTATGAGAATAATACTGTGTATATGGGCTTGTAAGCAAAGAAACAAGCAAGAAGACCAGAAAAATGCAAGATGAAAGCACAGAAAGCATCATTATTGTGTCAGCCTTCATTTATTTCTCAAAGTTACACTACATGTTTGTTTTCTAAATGTTTTCTTTCTGAATGTCTTTAATTTCAGTCTTTAATTTTTCCAGAAGAATGTAATCAGTTGCCATTTGGAGAAAGGTTTGCTGCTAGATTAACAGCAATGTCAATATTAAAAAAACCCCACCAAACACTTTAAATGTGCATTTTTGGCATCTTAGAGATAGTTGATATAAAATATTATCTAAGTTCATTTATATTAAAAACAGAAATAGTCTTAAATCAGGTATACCTTTTTTATGAAATAATTACAAACAATTTGTCTTTTAAACTCAAATATTATTTCAGTTTAGACTGATAGGGAATAAGTTGAATCATGATGGTAAATACATCGCATAAAAGACTTGATCACATTGTCATACAGCTATGATTCAGCAATGATGTTCCAAATTTTAATGGAAGGAACAATATTATTTCCCTTGTGTTTTTGCACCTGTTCCAAAGAAAGGTTTCTGCTAGCAAGTAAATATTTTGCATTTTATATGTGGATATTTGTGAAGTTTACCATTTATGAATTGATTAAATACAGATGATTAAACCTAAATCTGCACAATAATTTTTGTATACCTAGACTTCCATTTAAATCTATGCTCAATTTTACTATGTATCTGTTACAGAATCCTATTAACTTTCCCAGTAGAAGTTGTCCATCATCTTTATTCACTCAAACTCACTTTTCAACAATTCATATAATTTATTTTTTTATATATCTAAATACTTAGTCAAACATGTCAGCTGGAGTTACATAATAGCATAAATGTTGGTCCATTTTGCAGTCCCTGCCTTGAAGATTGCTTCATACCTCCCCTGCCCAGGGAGTGTTAATATTAAAAATAATAATTCTGGCACCCTTAAATATCTGAGATAGACTTTGTGGCTGATAGGTTTTATCAGTATACTTCCATTCTTTGTAAATTCCTAGGTCAAATATATTAAGGCAAAAAAGAGAAGCAAATTACATGCCACAGGCTCATGCTGACAGCTCCTTTACTGTGTAGGTCATCAAGTTTTAAAGTTAAACTTGCAGTATGTTTTTTTACTTGTCAGCTGCAATAGCATTATACTTATTGTTAATTATTGAGTAGACTGAATAAATATTTTCCCTCCACATAATGCAGGGGTATGAGTGGTTTAGTAAAAAACCTGTCAATTGTCCATCATTAGTCATATCAGCAAAACAAAAACAGTCTCCTACAGGATTTCTAACATGCCATTCTGCAAGCTGAAGACATGTCTCTTAACTGCTACAGCTCTGGTGGAACTCAAGGTCAGCAATAGTTGAGACCATGCCCTGTTCCAGTGAGGTCAGTGAAGCCAGAAACTGAATTATCAGATAATTTGATTAAAATTTTTCTTATGAAATACATGCAAGCAACAATTTTCAGACATTTGTAACTGAAGGCAATTGGCTAGGTGTGTTCCATTGTGGGATATGTTCTATACACTGCCACATTACAGATACAAAGCACAGATGGGCTAGAAGTCCATGTAGAGATGTTTGATATTCAGTATTGGGTATAAGCATATTTTAATTTGTCTTCTCAGTAATAATAAGCTTACAGGATGGAGAAAAGTTTTGAATTCTACTTTTCTCTTTTTTTTTTTCCTGTAAAAGTGTGTGCAAGAGATCAAACATGGAAAATGTGAGCTCAAATGATTAAATTCTGACTAAATAATAAGCATGTCAAAATGAATTCTACAATTTAAGTGGGACCCCTTAAAGTCACTTGCCTTCTCTATTATGGAATATATACTATCATTTGTTTAAGAAAAGAGGAAGTTATAGTCATGATTTCATAATTTTTTCAGTTGTTTCAGATGAAATTATTCAACAGCAAAGTGAGAAGCTGGAAGAACTGAAAGGATTAATACAACCTGAAGCTCTGAAGTCTGTCTGTGGCTTATTCATCTGAGACATTGCTCTCTCTGTTGAATATCCTTTAAATATATAATATGGACCAGCATTAGTTGGAAAACAGCTTTTTGCACTGTTGCTAATAACTCTTGAGCATTATTTTTATTGTTGTTGGGTTTTTTTGTGTTCTAAGTTAACAATTTGAAAATTGTGTTCAATGATTGGAATCTGCCATCCTATATTACAGAGATATACCAGTTGAATTGTCTTTGACTGCAGCAATTGCCAGAAGGGCTTTTTTAGTTTTTTAGGTTTTTTTAGTTCCCTCTCCCCGTGCTGTTCCAGTAAATTGTCCTTATCCCAGCCTACAGAGGTTGCCTTTTTCTCCCCATTCTCCTCCCCATCCTGCCAGAGGGGAAAGTAAGCAAGTAGCCATGTAGTGCTCAGCTGATGGTTGGGTCTGAACCACGACAATTTCTCCCAGACACTCCTTTTGTTTTTGAAAAATCCAGTTGTAGCTTAGAGCTATTCTTGACTACCAAAAAAAACCTCGTAAAAAAGCAAACACACTTTAACTTTAGGAAAAGTCATGAGGAAAAGCATAGGCAAGCTGTAAATTACAATCAGTACTGCTAAACAATGAGTGTAGTGAGAAATAAAATCTTGCAAAATATCTATTTGTTTTTTATATCATTTTTGTCCTGTTAGAAGCCATGGTTGAGTATTCCCCAGAAAATATATGACCAAACAATATATAGTTTGCTGGTCCACAGGATCTGAATAAGCTGAACATACTGTCAAAGCAACCACCAGAGGTAATAATGTTGCATTTATATACTTATCATATCTGTGTTCATACAAGTTTATGCCTAAAGTTTAGTGCTTAATTAGCTCTGATTGGAATAACAGTAAGAGAGGGTCTAAATTTAATACACACTGAAGATCTTTGTATGTGTCATGAATATTAGTTGATGAACATGTATCACTTTCACCAACTAATGTCTGTCCCTTGTCCATTGACCAGTCCCTAATATTTTTCTTTCTGTAGTCATTTTGATTGCTCTTTAATAGAAAGGACATTTCTATCAATGGTAGCTTTGGCTGAGGTCATACCCAGAGAGGAAAAGGAAGAATTAGCACTCAGAACTTCTTTTCTTTTCAGCACCTTGGCTAAAAAGCTGAAGGGTTCTCTCTCACTTTTGAAGTAGTCTGTGAAAGCAGAGTGCAACTACTTATGGTACAACATTTATTAAGAGTACTTCCTCAGCGGCCAACCTATTTATTTTGATTTATTGTTTATCCCCATAACACTTATTTATCTCTCGTATATTAAGACCCGTAAGTAAATAGCTTTTTTGTAATTCTTGTGTGTGGGATCAGAAAAAATGTCATGTCTCCAGTTTTTATTTTTTATCAGGAGGTGGGGGTGGGTTTTTTGTTTGTTTTGGAGTTGGGGTTTTTTATTATTATTATTATTATCTGTGAAGCGTTCACCTGTCATAGACAACTAATTTCAAGAAAGATTACTCAGAACTATGAATCTCTTTTTCCCTTACAGAGTCCTTGCTCATTTTGGCAGCTGAATCTTATAGATGTAATATTTAAAACCAGACAACTCATTGATGATTTCTGTTAGTTAATTAATACAAACCAGGAGGACTGGCTGCTACAACAGAGGTCTGTGCTGCTATTGAAAGGGACATTGACAGTCTGGAGAAATGGGCTGACAGGAGCCTCATGAAGTTCCACAAAGGGGAAGTGGTCCAACTAACTGGGAAATATCTTTGCAGAAAAGAACCCAGCAATCCTGAATGAACAGGAGGCAGCAATGTGCCCTTGTGTCAAAGGCGGCTAATGGTATCCTGGCCTGCATTAGTAGGACTTTCACTGGCATATCAAGGGAGGTTATCTTTTACCCTCTACTTAGCACTGGTGTGGCTACACCTGGAGTGCTGTGTCCAGTTCTGGACTCCACAGCACAAGAGAGGTATTGACATACTGGACAGAATCCAATGAATGGCCACAAATGAAGGTAGTGGAGCATCTCTCCTATGACAAAAGCCCAAGAGCACTGGGACTGTTCAGCCTGGAGAAGAGAAGGCTTAGGGGTGATATTATCAATGGATACAAATAGTTGAAGGGAGGGTGCAAAAAAACGAGAGCCAGGAGTGACCAAACACTGGAACAAATTGCCCAGGGAGGTTGCAGAGTATCCATCTTCAGAGATACTCAAACACCATCTTTACATGATCCTGGGCTATCACCTGTAGGTTACCCTGTTTGGGCAGGAGGGTGGAACCAGATATCCTTCAGAGGTTCCTTCCAGCCTCAACCATTCTGTGGTTCTGTGATTCTATGACTACAAGGCTGCCTGATCAGTTTACTGGACTTTTTATTGCTATAGTAGGCAATATTCAATTGAATACAATTCAATGTATTGTATATGAAATTTTAAATGTATGTTTACCCTGTTAAAGAGTATGTAAGGAAGAACTGCTTTTCCATGAGTTACCCTCTTGTTTACTCTAATTCTAGAAACTTATGCATTTCCACCAGATCAATGTGATTCCTTCTGTCTGACCATCCTGCTTCTCAGATGCAGTGGACTGGTTACATTCCAACAAAAGGTGTATTCAATAGCTAAATAGAAACCATTCCATTGAGGAAAATAAAATAAGGACAGCATGAAAGACTGTCTTGGAGGGCAGTGACTAGGATCCTTAATCTCAGCATAACCTTCTACTTTAATGTTATGAGGATTAATGAGATTCCTGGATATAGAAAAGTAGGAGTTAAATGACCTATTTATGTAATTTTGTAGCAAAGCTATTGTACTCACTGGAATACAATGTAATGCCTAATTTTTCTCCCTATACTTTAAAATAAATATATAATATCAGTGATTTATAAATAATACAAAATGTTCTTGGACTGGAAAATAAATCTTTTCATTCTTAAAAAGTTCACCAAAGAGATCTTCAAGAGATGACTCAATCACTAAACAAAGGAAAACATGATAAAAATTTTAGTGAATAGGGGTGCTTCACAGCTGATGACAAACATATAACAAGATCCAGGGCCTGAAAATTAAAATTAGACAAACTCAACCTTGAAATAAGAAGTAATTTCCTAGCTGTGAGGTAATTAAATATTAAATAGAGTGCTAGGGACCAGGTGTTACTTTCAGCTGAAATCTTCCGAAATGAAGTAAGATTCTTTTTTTATTGAAGAGTAAGTTTTACACTATTTCTGTACCTATGAATCAGATATTCATTGATTTGCATATATGTAATTACTGTAAATAAATTTCCTTTTAAAGACTTCCATGAGTTTGAGAAATCATTTTCCTCTTCATGTAAAGTTGGTCAAATAGATCTTATTTAATGTTATTTTTTCCACTCTCTTTCATATCAGAGCCTAGTCGCTATCAGAGAGAAAACATTTGCTAGAGGTAACTAACATATATGAGATTAGGTAGACAATCCTGTTTCTCAGAAACCCAATATTGCTTACATACTAAGACTCGTGTTAATCAGTTAGTTCATGGTTATGAAGGGATCTGTTAGTTGTGATTAAGAAGTTATCTGCCACAGAGAATTTGTATTGCAGGTTAGAATCATTTTGGCATATCTTGTATAAATAAAACCCTACCATAAAAAGATTCCAGGGGATTGGTGGCACCCTGATATTTCATTTGGTTTATCTACAACATACAGCTGTTGGTTTTTTTTTTTTTTCTAAAAAGAATATAAATTGAAGTAGTTGGTCAAAAGTGAACTCATTAGGGACCTTGGTATATATCAGATCAATGGGTCTTTGGTATATAGAACATTAGCTTAGCTGATCTAAAATACATTGTAGCAAAGTTTTAACAACTATGAACTCAGCTTAAAATTTAGATGCAGTCTGATGTACAAATTATATTGCATGAATGGATTAAAGATTCAAAATATAAATACACTGAAGACCTGATAGTACAATGATTATATATCTTGTGTGTTGAAAGAATAAAAATATAGACTGGTAGGAAAAATACGCAGAAGCTGTCAAAGCAATAATGGAAAAAATGTCCATTTCTATTAAAATATGTTATTTTATTTATGTTATATAACAGCAAAAGAATTTAAGAAAAGTTTAAATCAAAAGATAATTACTCTAAGCAGGGATTTTTTGAATCTGCTAAGAATTTCTTTTGAAATAAAATTTTGACTCTTTTAAAGGCTGTAAAATTATACCAGAAATATTTTACTGGGTTTGATCCAAAATATACTGAAGCTTTTACAAATGTCTTATGTATTGACACTGACTTTTAATGGGTAACTGCTGGTTCGCTATAGCTCTAAATGATGGTAAGCATGTACTTCACAGTGCGCTAATTTTAGTTCACAAGCTTGCTGCCACCAGGGCCTCAGGCTTACTTTTCATCTGGAGTTTGAAGTGTTCTGTTATCACTGTTATAAACAATCTGAAAAATGTAAAAAACATCAAAGCACTCAAGTGGCTGAAAATATAACATCACAATAGGGCTGCTCATGCATATTATCAATGAGAGCTCTTTTTAAACGAGTATTTTTTTTCTTTATATTACCAACTTGAGGCTACTGAGGCAAACTTGTATACTATCACATAGGACACAATGCAAGAAAAGAGGAAATGGTGCACATAAATTGGTACAGACCTGTATCCCTTCACCTCACAGAAGTGAAATCTGGGATTACTCATTACAGAAACTACAAGGATTTTTTTGGACACAAGATTTAAACACAGTTACCTAAACTGTTTACATACCATTTCTGTGTGGCAAAAGTGAACAGGATAGCAAATTCTTTTATCAAGAACTATAAGCTCCCTCTGTTCAGTCCCTCTAAAGTGAGAGCAGAAAGAAAGAAAAGAACTGAAATTAGTCCCTTTGATGTTTACAATAGGATCTTCTGACCACCTTAAATATGTGTCAGAATGTGGTTAGGTTTTTTTGAGTGAATACTTGAACCCTGTAAAGTAGATTGCTTTTCTGACATCATTGAGGAATTGAGTTACATCCTCATCCAGGAAGTCTCACAATAGAAAATAAAGAAAAGATAGCAAGGCATAATGGAGAGGAAGGGATGTACCCTGCAAATTGAATTAGGAGAGGAGAGGAGAGGAGAGGAGAGGAGAGGAGAGGAGAGGAGAGGAGAGGAGAGGAGAGGAGAGGAGAGGAGAGGAGAGGAGAGGAGAGGAGAGGAGAGGAGAGGAGAGGAGAGGAGAGGAGAGGAGAGGAGAGGAGAGGAGAGGAGAGGAGAGGAGAGGAGAGGAGAGGAGAGGAGAGGAGAGGAGAGGAGAGGAGGGGAGAGGAGAGGGGAGGGGAGGGGAGGGGAGGGGAGGGAGGAAAAGGAAAAGGAAAAGGAAAAGGAAAAGGAAAAGGAAAAGGAAAAGGAAAAGGAAAAGGAAAAGGAGGAAAGGGAAGAAGAGAACTGAAAAACTCGCTGGAGTTCCAGACTGTTAGGTCAGTGTACAGAACAGAAGTCTGGACATGCTTCTAATTCCTTGAAAGGAGCTAGGAAATCAGAAATATTCTGAATCTTAAACACAAAGTTTATGGAGATCTCACCGGGTTTAAAAATTTAGGAATTCTCTCTCTTTCCTTCTCTGTCACCTATCTTCGGTTTAGTGTATCAACAGTAATAGCTACAGAACCATAGAAAGTTACCTCATCAAAATCAACAAGGGAGAAATGTGCCTGACCTAAAAGTGATAGGCAGTCAAGAGACTTCATAAATTCTCAATCTAAAAAAAGACAGCAACACCTTACAAACACAGGTGATAAAACCCAACAGCACAATGTAACAACATCCACTGCAAGGAAAGATGAAACAAGTAACATGTGGCAAATATATCCCACTTCTGTTGGCAGCTGTAGGGGCCAACAGACAGTACGGAAGAATGTAAGCCATGTCACTTAGTGATGGTCATCCTGACAGCTACTTAACTCCCTTTCCCTTTGAAAATTCCTGGTCCTACTGAAACTAAATGGCCCTTATCTGCAGATAAATATGTGAAGAAATGTATGAGCTTCCCTACATTTACAGGATATACCCAGAACTTACTGGAAAGGGAAGCCCTTTCAAACCATCCACTCACTAAGGATAAGGTTATAGCCAAGGCATAGACTCAGCTCAAAGAGATACCACCTAGCAGCTAAGCACTCAACTGAGCTGTGACCTTAGGATTATAAGGAAAGGTTGTACTTCTCCAAAGAGAAATGGTAATAGAGTTGCTCTCAGGAGGAAACTGATAAAAGTGTGATAGAGAACTAATAAAGTAGTGCTGTGCAGAGACTTTCAGTTGTAGAAATCATCCTTTAAAAAATCCTTTTTTTGGAAAGTCTGAAGAGAATATAGTTGTGTATTCTCATTGCAATAATTTGATGAAAGGAAAATGTAGGGTGGCTCTCAAGGGCTATTCAATCATGACTTTTTATATGCACTGAAATTGTCACACTTGGTGTAAGCTCATAAAATAATGTATACATTTGGGAATGATGGTGCATTGTACTTGGGATGTAGGTTATTTGCCTGTATCTCAGAGGAATCAGATGATGATTAAAGAATCCCTTGAGCATCTAAACATCTCAGACATCTTGGCGCTTTCTCTTAAATTTCCTTTATACAAAATGAACGGTTTGAGCCTGAATTATTTATACCGGATAGGGAAACAACAGGAAGGATATACAAGAAAGAAGTCTTTTTGTACACATGGATTCTTGAACTGTACAGGGGAACCTTAATAGGAAGACTATATTTGTCTATAGAGTATTTATTGTCAGGAAGATGACAGAAAACGGATTAAAAAGGTGTGCAATGTCTTACAAAGTCAAGTTGTCGTAGCTGATCTCAAGCTCCATAAAAATGTCTGAGAAATGAAAATGGAAGTAATCATAAATTGCTTCAATAAGGCATCCTTTTACCAGTTTGTTTGAATGCTCTCTTCAAAAATAAGTCTTCCCAAGACCAAAATCCACTTACCCGAAGGAGTCTTGGTCTCATCAGTGATAGGACAAATACAACCTGTCACCCAGAATAACGTCTATATTGACCACCCTAAATAAAACTTTACTAAATATCTTTATGGACTGGGTCCCTGAAGACTTAACATCTTGCTTTTAATCTAAAACCCCTCTTCCTGTTTCTATGTGCATTTTGATCAGCTATAAATTTTCTCAAGGTCTCTAAAGTCGTTATTTACAAAGGAGATTTTCTGGTTAAGCAAAGATTTCTCAGCATCCACGTAAAAACAATTTACATGAAATTCTTCTGGCTTTTCTTGGAAGAAAGATAATAGCATTTAAATCGTACATTTGTCCTATGTGTCCTAACTATTAGAAGCTGCTGAGTCTGGTACCCCAACAGAGGCAGCTCCATGTCTCCAAGTCGAGCTAGGACTGGAAGCTATGTGCTCCCAACAGGCACACATACACACATGCACATGTGCTCACACATACACACACAAACACAGCACTTAAATACATGGTTGCCTGCCCAGATCAACATGGATAGAAAACACAGTACTTGCTGAAATGCAGATAGCACCAAGAGCTTCATGCTGTTTCCTTCTCTCAGCCCAAGAGCCAATTAGCAGAATTCATATACAGATATGTACACACACAATATGGATGCCTTTGACAAATGGCCTTACAGACCCACCAGCTAGTCCTGGGATCCAGTGGTCTCCCAGGTGCATGGACACATGTAAACAAGGCTCTCTAGTAGCTGGCCTAGTACTATGGGCACATATGGGCACACCAGCAGATATAACCTAGACCCCATGGACTTCCCAGTCACAGGCTTGAACAACCTTCTGTCCTCTCCAGTAGCCAACAAGCGGACCTTCTGGTTTATCCAGGATCCAGTGCAGAATTAAAACACCTCTAATACGGGACTTACCCTTCTTTCTGGATACTCTAGTCTGAGGCTTCTTAGTTCTCACCCACTGGCATAAGAACCTTCCCCATGTGCATACATCCTGGTCTCTCCAGTTGCTGACCCCCTGACACACAGCCCCTCTGACCACCCCCTCCACTCCTCTCCCCCCCTCCCCCCATTTCAGGCACAAAATAAAGTCCTTAACCCAGGAAATGAGTTAGAAATGGAGTTTAATAAAACAAAAGGACAGACTATGCTGATCAGGTTCAGAGAAGACACAGACACAGGTCACAGTTAACACATGGTCAGCCCTTTTATACCCTTATTTTATTGTGCCTGTTCCTTCCCAGATTACTCTGATCCCTCTGTTTGTCTACCTTCAGTTTCTCCCCTGAACTTTCCAGATCCTGTCTTGTTCAGTCTCCCAGTGCTGTTCCCTGTACCCCTAGGCAGTGACAACCCCCAGGCTGAGAGATGCCTTTGAAAGCTGTCCCTGCTGACTCTTGATGTGAGTTGTCCCCCAGCCCCTGGGGTTGAGGGGACCCTAAGGATAGTTCTGGGGGTCTAAGGTAGGGTTTCCTATCTCTGAGTCATTGGGATACCCCTACTCACCACTGGGACCGTGTTCTCCTTCATGTGTGGAAACAAGCCTTTCATCATATAACCAAAATTTGTCTATGATGAGACCAGTGGTCCACTTGCTAAGGTCCCTAAATAACATCATTAAGAAAAATAAAAAATATTTTATGGTATCTGACTTCCTGTCTTCTAGATATTATAATCATCATTCCCTTGCCTGTTATATGTATTATTTTCCCTAAGTATAATAAATTAATTGAACATTCTATCTTTGAGTAGTTTCTGGAATTGCATTCCAGATTTCCTGGTCCTGGAATAAAGATTTTTTTATTACATTTAAATTCTTAAATACTTATGAAAGTTTTCAGAACAAAATGTTCTTTTTTCCTTATACTAAAAAAAGAGATAATATTTCTAGTTTGAGTTTTTACTGTTATTTCTTAGATTTGTTTTTCA
Source organism: Hypotaenidia okinawae (assembly GCA_027925045.1). Lineage (NCBI taxonomy): Eukaryota > Metazoa > Chordata > Aves > Gruiformes > Rallidae > Hypotaenidia > Hypotaenidia okinawae. Next base: position 121,735,497 of record BSDF01000003.1, read on the forward strand.
GTACTCTAGAGATTAAAGCACACACCAGAATTCAGATACAATCGGAAAAATGGGATTACAAAAGATTCTTTTAAAATTTTGTGTCTGAAAGCAAACCTGAATATTCTTGCTAACTGCAGAAAAATATTTTGTACAAGAAGGTATTTTTACACAGACTGCTGCTTCTCAATTAGGTTGATACACTCTGTGTCACATTTTGGCTTTGGAAATGCCTTTATTTATGAAAGATTGATAATGGCACCATCACTGTCTCTGCAAAACCTGTAATGTTCCCAGAATAAAAGGTTCATTTCCCAAAGAGAAAGAATGATTTGGGATTTCTGAATATAGCACATATGGAGAATAACGTTGTATGTTTTCAAGGTACGGATTTCAGACTATTTAGCATTTCCACTGGATGATCTATAACCTGCCCATGGGGAGAAAATACTGACATTAAATATCTCAGGAGATTCACGCACACCTACAAGCATTGCTTGTCAGCTGTGTGTCAGATACAATAAGCTCTTTCCTTCCATATGTAGTATATGAAAAAAGTTGGGCAACATTCATAGTACAACAAATTATTAATCTTAAAAACATGTAACTAATAATGCAGGAACTAAGATAATAGATCAGGTCAAAGATTCAGAGACAAGCACTCTGTTGAATGGTCACCAGTATAAACTGCTTCAAAGGAAGTTGCAAGAAACTGAAATTATGAGTTATGGAATAAAATGTTTCCAGGAAAATTTAATGTAATCTCCAAGGTTTACATTATTATGAAGATGAGCTGTCAAATATGAGCAAAATATTCAACACAAAATAATACTTTTAAATGGCTCATTATTTTTTTGCTTGATAAATCTAATATTAAAATTAAAAATAAAATATAAACAGGTTTCTTCATGTATTTAATTGATGATATTACTAAAAAGTACCTTTTGTTTTTTTATCACTGTGAGAGGATAGAAGGGAAGACAGAGACCACTGCAGAATTTTAACATAGATGCCTATTCCTGAAAGTCCAGCAATTGTAAATTGAATTTCTCATCTATTAGAATCAGCAAAATCTTTACAAACATTTAATTGAAATGTATTTTTCAGAACTTAGCCGCATAAAATCATGATTTGTGCAGCTTTTACTAAAGATATATATTTTCCACCAGCTGAAGAGATTAAAGAGAACTGTACAAAAATACTTCAGCATAAGACTTCACTCTTTTTGTAGGAGCACAGAGAATCTGAACAAAAAGCATTACCACTTGCACCATCCCCTAAATCACTGCTACCTTTTTCTCCAACATTAATAGCACAGTATCAATTAACATTAGATTGAATTAGGAATTGTTCTTTGGCTTTGCTATTAAGTTGAGGCCAGTTAATTCAGTTTCTATTTCTCTGTTGCATGACAAAGACTTTTAAAAGGCTCACAATAATCTCTTTCAGATAATGAACTTGAAGTACTGAAGCAGCTCTTACCTGCAGTTCATGATACTTGGAGGCATAAATTCCTAAATTTTGCTTGGTCTTTTGTATTTGTCCCTCCATATAACACATTCAGAGTTCACCATTAAGATGTTATTATTTACCAGCTGTTACCATGGAGTTACTATAGTTACTTTTAGTCCATCAGCCACTTACAAGGAAAAAATAAAAACCCACAAAAAAGCAACTCCTTAAAAAGAACTTCTCCAAAAAACACAGCCAGAAAGACAACTTAGGTATTTCAGGAACTAATGTGAGGAAATGTTGATATTTTTTTACCAATTATGTTAAATATTGTCTTTTCAAACAGTATTTAGTAACTACCACAGATCTGTGCTGATTGGGCCATGTGTGTGTGTGTGTGAGGCACTCTGAGAAGTGCTCTTGAGTCATCTTCCTTCTGACACTTCCCCAAAAGAAAGCAGGTGGTTTCTGTTCACTACTGCTTTCTAATACTCTTCTATTAAGCACAGACAATTTATTTCCTCTTTTTTTCTTGGCTGATACTCACTCTAGATCTTAAACAACAGCAGCACAATGTCATCAATCAAATTGATTTTCTTACTGTATAATTATTAGGTAATAATTAATACTTCTGTGTTTTTTTAATAACTTTATCCATCATGGGGTTTTTTCACTGTCAATTTGTTTTTGCTTTACAACATGGATGCGTGCACACAGACACACACTCACACAAAATCTTCTTCCAGGCCATCCTGTTTGTGGACAAGTCAAGCTATTTTGGAAATCATCATGTTGGCTGTGGGACTCTGTCTCGCCTAGAAGATGAAGTGATGCCGTTTTCCTTATCACTGACAATGCAGTCAGTGGACTGTGCCACTGAATTCATCAATACATATTTAATGCTGTGTACACTCCACAGTGGGCTATCGGCAGTCTGAGCCTGAGGTGCAAGCCGATGACTTGGCAGATTTCCCCTTTGCTCCCATGTTAGTCTGTCAGCCCTCTTATTCAAAAAGAGATACTAATAAATTATACTACTACTGACAGCTGCTTCTGCCTACTGCTAGGCATGTCAGACTCTGTTATATCATTGACAGATAAAAGAACTCTACAGCTTTCCAAATAGTTTCCTCCAAATAGAAACCAACCACAGCCACCCACATGTCCTTCCTGATTTCTCATCACCCTCCTCTTTGCAAACTAGGCAAGTGGGTAGACATGCAAGGCAGTGCAATGACAGCTATGTTGAAGCAGGCCCTTTTTGAGTCATTTAGTCCTGTGGGAAAAGAGAAAAGGTATCATTCTTATAAAATTGTGGATTTTGGAACAAGACTGGCTGTCATTTAAGCCTCTGGAAGAGCGGGCAGGAGTGTGCATGTACTTGCATGTGCACATTGCTTTGTGTATGTATGTTTGTGTGAGGGAAAAAAAGAGGGCACAACACAAACACAAGGAGAAAAAACACCCCATTTTACAAAATCTCATTCTTCAGGAGGACTAATACATCTAGTGAAAATATTATTTCAGTGCTTAAAAGGGAAAAAATCATACTTCTAATAAACCTTCTCAAAAACCTAGCAATGCATTACTAGAGTTGACAAATGCTTCATCTCAAAACATTTTTGCATCAAAAAGTGAGTAGAACATTTTATATTTAAAGTGCCTGCTTTTCTTGAAAACTGGCCTAATTAATCCTAGCCAGGAATTCCCAAAATGAAGCATTTTTTTTTCACTGGAAAATACTGATTTGTCAAACAGATATGTGCTGTGAGAATTCTCTTTGAGCCCATTAACTTCTGCAAAAGTAAAAACTGTAAACAAACCTATTCTGCTACCCATTATTTTTCTCAGTAGCTTTCTTGGGATGTTGGGCCTTGAGAGCCAACATGTCCTCTAGCTCTTGACAAGCCATACTGATAATTTTCTAGCCTGAGGAAATGTGGGTGTATAGAAGGGCCACAGTTGCAGGAGATGTGAGTACAAGTGTCTGATGCTGTGGAATAGGCCTACAGCACCTGAAGCAGGATCTGAGTCCTGCTGTTTTACTGGTATTACCTCATGGTGCTACTTACTTAACCTGTGGTGCTATTTATGATTTGGTAAATATTCTCCTTAGTTAATTTTCATCTTATGAAGCAATCTTTCAATGTTTAACTTTTATTTTTTTCCTTCTACTTGAATTTCCTTCTGTCCTAGTATCCTTTCATTCAGTTAGACACAAAACAAATGGTTGGATTAATTTCTCTTTCCTTCCTGTGTCTATGTTCTTGATCTTATGATTCAGATTCCCTGCTTTGCTTGAGGGGAAGATAGACATTAAGAACAGCCTCAGCCAGTTAATAACTTCTGTCTTGATTTTTAGTTTTGCATACCCTTTGACAATGTGATCCATCTCCTAGGAGACAGTGAGCACTAGGAAGAAAACAAAGTGTACCTACTTGAAAGCTGGTACTAGAAAAACTGTTGTATGCTTTGTTCATACCAATAGTAGCTGCAAACCAGGAAACGTTTACCTCAATAGTGTTTCATCATCTAAAACAAAAGACACCACTTTCTCTGAGAAATTATATATAATGTTAGTGATATTGTGGATTTTGAATCAGTCTTTTTTCTTCTAAATGAACATTTTGCATTAGTGAATACCAATTTCTACTAAGCATAAAATTTTAAGTAAAAGCACAAAAGAGATTGAAAATGTATTATTTTTTTAAAAGAAGAGATTCTTATAGTACAGACTTTTGTAAAAATCTTTCTGAAATAAATATTTTTGATTGACTGTAGAATCATAGAACTGTTTGGGTTGGAAGAGACCTCAAAGATCATGTAGATCCAACCCCATGTCCAGGGGCAGGGACACCTATCAGCCACTACACCATGTTGCCAAAAGCCCCATCCAACCTGGCCTTGAACACTGACAATGAGGGCGCAGCTACAACTTCTCTAAGCAACCTGTGCCAGTGCCTCACCACCCTCAGAGGGAAGAGTTCAATTCTAAGAAGATACTAAGATATTTTATTAAAAATTCATAGAGTTGTTAATGATATTCATGTCATCTTTTTTTTCATTTGCCTAAAGTTGTGGCAGGATTTCTAAAATGAAACACAGTTATACACCATTGCTTAGTTCTCATTTTATTTCAGTATCTAGATAACAGATATTGATCCTCATTGGCAATAAGTTTTTTAAAATAGCACATTAGGACAATAGTATTGTCTCATGATTAGAAAGCCCACAAGACAGTTGCACTCTTACAATGTGAATGTTTCTGTGAATAAGAAATTGAGGTTTTACTGCTAGTGAAGTAGTTAGCAGCTGAAAAATGTGTCCCAAAATTTTATCACCATGAAGCTTACTTACACTTTATGGATCATCATTCTATGACTTTTGTTACCTAAACAGCAGGGCAATGGATAAAAGTTAGAGAAAATATGTTATAGGAAAATAACCCAAGCATTTCCATATTCTTTTAGTGGTCAGGAAGCTTGGGTTTTTTTGTAAGAAAATGTGGTACAGTTTGTCCTGGATGGAAGCAGCCATGTTATGAAACATTAAATATATTTAGGGAGTGTTATTAATCACAAATGTGTGTCAACCACAGAGGTTTACATAGATGGGTAATAAGGAAAAATTACGGTTATTATGTTCTCATATACATAAAAAAGTACTAACTCACAGTTGCAAGGTTGCGTGGAGAAAATTTCTGTCTGTGGCATAACATAAAAGTAGTTTACTCTCAAGAAATTAAAATGGTTTTTATGCCTCTTCCCTTCATAAGATGCTACAACTTAAATTGAAGATTCATTTATTGATGTATTTTATAGCTCCGTTCTCAAATACTCAAATAGTTTGGCAAGTACTTCAACATATTGAGCAGATTCATTGCTATATGAAGAAAATACATAATGATGTGATGTGGCACACTGTGAGGGCAATGTGATGAGTTCAGTACTGTTTTCTATCTACAATATCTCACCATTTCAGAGTATGCATTAGAATAGTAATAATCACAGTAATCTATAGCTTATAGATGGTACTGAAAATGCAGCAGGTTTACAGTAGGAATTTTAAGATTTTGCCACTATTCACAAACACTGAAGGCAAGAGAAAAGGATTAGAATGTATAAGTAAAAAAAACCCCAACAACAAACTATCATAATATTTGACATTTTAAATAGTTGGATATTTAGATGATGTAGGTTCTGCATACTACAGGTCACATAATGTAAGATATTTCTTTTCTTTGAACTATTTCTAAAGGAATCCCAGATCTTGATTTAGAAATTTAGAAGTATAAAAAACATTTTATGGGCAGCTTTTTACTGATCTGCCATACTCATTTTTTAAAGTATGTATCTGTTTTTAGTCTTAAGATTATCTACTTCCTACTCACAAATCTTCACTCTTTGAGTGCTGGATTGACTTCTCAGCCAAGTATTGTATCATTTCTTGAACACCGCTAACAACATAGAGGAACAAGTTGTGCCCAGACCCCAGGGAGTGACTGAGCCTGCTTATCAAGGAAATGCTTCCAGACTGCCCTGTATGTCTGAGAAGTCATTAGAGGGGGAATCATAACAAGAAGCTGCGAGTATCTAGCTCATGCGAAGTCCAAAAGAAGCAGCTAGCAGTCAGCTAGGTTTCTTGTTGAGGAGCAGAGGAAACTGCAGAGACTTTACTGAAACCTAGACACCTCCTTATTTGACTGAGAAAAGGACCCGCAAGGATGCAGAAGATCTGTTTACAGACCTTCTGGTTCTTACTTAAATTTTTAAATTTTTTTTTTATATATATCCTTTTGGTATTCTAGTGATATGTATTAATATTATTCCTTCAGTGTAAGTTCCTGGACAGTTGGTTGTGCAGGTCTTGATTGCTGAGAGGACATCTAGGAAACCTTCTTTATAAGAGAATTACGGTAGATAAAAGCACAGGATGATCAACATATTTTCTCTTTTAGAAACAGCATAGGTTAAGACCCCTAAGACCTTTCATCACAAAGCCTATTTTCTAATTTCTCAGTGACACAATGTCTATATCCATACCTTTTCCAATTTATCAAGATACTCCACACATTGTGGATGCTAGACAGAAACTGGTCATACTTAGAAGAAATACAGAAGTAATTTTAATTTCTTACTGCAACTAATAGGTTTCATAAAGATTAACATACTGGTCTTAGCCGTAATACTGTATAAGGTGTACATGTTTAGCTGGTTGGCTTCAAAGACTGCCAAGTTCTTTTCAGAGCCTACAACTCACTGGTAAAGCTCTAAGTACACAGTTAGGTACCCTGCATTCTCCACTGATATTCTGCTTCTTTTTTTTTTTCTTAACATGTGTCTTTCTTTTTGGCTGAACAGAAATTAATTTTGCTTTATTTCAGACAACCAAGCAATCCAATTTTCTTTTGTATCAGAACAAAAAGGGCAAAGTCAACTGCTGTCTGGGTGAAGAACTCTGAATATACTTTAGTAACACATGTTTATCTTTCCAAAATAAAGTTTGACAAAATTTCCAGTATGTTTCTGCAGATATGCTAACACATTATCTTCTATGCAATATAAAATAAAGAATACCCAACAAAATGTGAAAAAGTACCAAATAATTCTTCTGAACAGTTGCTATATGTAAAGCTCACCCAATTGTGAAATTTTGTTTACATTCTTGTTTATGTATCTTCATTCTCATTTATGTATCTTCAAGGAAAGTTTACAAACCTTTTTAAGCTGAAAATCACCATATAAAACTCCCTATAAAATTCCAGTATACATGAAAGGTGGTGTTTGATCGAGGTACTCATGTAACATAACTTTAAAATTTGGTAGAACTATTTAATGTGTACTGTTTAGTATGACATTTCCTTTCCCCAGTTGAACAGTACCTGTGTGGAATAAAAAAACCCCAAAAAACTAAACAAAAATTAAACAGTATCACAAAGTCTATTTAGGAGTTTCAAATAAATCTTTGGCATGCTTAAAAATTACTGTTTGTAACCTTCAGTGGGAGAACAGGCTCTAGATCACTTAAATTCATTTTCACAATAAGATGTGGGTAAATGCAGAGGCTATTTCAGGAAGGGAAATTATCACTCCTACCCTTTCAACCCAACTCACACTCTTCATTGCCAGATTTCACAGCTAGCCCACAATGGGTCCACTGTCTGTTTTGTGAAAATAGGCAGGGTCAAGACTTTAAAGTGATTCATTGTGAAACCGCATTGCAAATACCCAGCTTATATTTCTCATAGGAATATTTTTACATTTATTCAACTAAAGAAAAGGCTTAAATTGGTCTGAAGATTTTAGAAAAAGTAATAAATTGTGTATGTCCAGACATTTTCTTACAGTTTATATTTAGATAAATATAGCTCCCTTTGATATTATGTGATATTACACGAATCAGAAAATTTAAATTTATATTAGCAGACAAGTGTCTATTAAAACCAGGAACATTTTTTTCCTGTGCTTTGCTTAAGGGTTGTTTCCTTAGAGTCTTAAGTTCCACCATCCTCTCTTTAGGTCTGTATCTAGGTTTTTTTTAAGTGGAATAACTTTGGGCACAGCCATTTGCAATTATCTGCATGCAGTCTTCATTTCCTTAAAGGTTTTCAGAGGCGAATTGATCCTATAAACAGATAACCAACCAAGAGTCAATTATTTCATATATTCCATCCAGTTTTAGATTTAGCAATACCACCAAGGGGGATCTCAATGGGGTTTGTAATGACTTGACACCACATGCTGGGTTTGTTACTCATGCAGCTTTAATTTTTCTGCCTTCTTTCTGAATTGACTTCCATGAGGTACTGAAGACAATTAAGCCTTGTTCATTTTTTTAAAGTTCTCTCCAAACACACCTACAGTTGATCATATTTTTAATATATATTTTAATTGTGTAGCTGTCTGTGTGATGTTCTTGATTCTCCGCTTTCTGCAATACTGGACAGTAAAACTCTATTTCAAACACAGAAATCCAGTTTATATAGATATGCATTACTACTTATTTTTTCATTTATTAAAAAGTTATTTTTTAATATTTTGTATCCTGGAAGTTATACTAAATCATACTTGATAAATGATGATTTTTCAATTTCCTTTTTCTCCCTATAATACTGTTTATAAGTGTAAAATTTTGTTGCAATTATACTAATATTAATACAAAAATATTGTATTCATATTTTTGTGTCCACTGTTTTGCATGTTCTCAATATTTTCCAAAACACATATGCATATTTTCTTTTGTTGTAATGCAGATAAAATTAGTAAGATACAGCCCTAGAATATGTACAGGATTTATTCTTTTATATTCTCTGTGGCAGCCAACCTCAAGTATTTTCTGTTTTCACAAGACTGTGAAAAAAAATTCATGAAAAAATGAGATCGCTATCATAAAATAAGGTTGTCTTCCTTGTTGAATTCCTCTAAGATTGTGTTTTCATTTGGAAGTAATTACAGTAACTACGGCGTAACCTTGTATATGTGGGAATGGGAAACAGTTATGGTCTCTTGATATCCAGCCAGAAGAAGGATTCTGGATTTGTCCTAAGACCTACTGTCAAATGACATAAATCTAGTCTTTCTCTTACATATCACTAAATTATTTCTATTATGTGCTTATTTATGTAAAGCCTTATCATTTACAAAATTTATTGGCATACTAAGAGATTGTTTGGGGACAATTTTGGGTTTGATTTTTTTTTGATTTTTTTTTATGTTCTTGAAAAATAAGCAAGTTTCTGTGCCTTCCTGACATGCATTAATCATGGAAACTTGGGATTTGATTATTTCATCCACTTTTCAATTTGAATTTCGTTACAATATATGAATTATTCTCAACTTCTAATTTTAAATGGTAGGCTGACTGCTATATGGTACAGAAGATCTTGCCTGTCACAACTGGAGTCAGGGTAATGTATTTACCTTGAATAACTCACACACACAAAGCTGCTCCCATCAAGATGCAGACTTTGGTTGGATATCTTGTCCTTCTAAAGGAAATAATCACAGAATCACATGGTTGGAAAAGAATGTTGAAGATCATTAAGTCCAACCATTTCTGTCCTATGCTAAACCATATCTCTAAGTACCTCATCTACCATTTTTCAAACAAATCCAGGGAAGCTGACTCAACCACCTCCATTAGGAGCCTGTTCCAGACCCTGACAACTCTTTCAGTAATTTTTTTTTTCCTAACATCTAATCTGAACATGCCCTGGCACAACTTCTTGCCACTTCCCCTGTCCTATCACCTGTCACTTGGCTGAAGAGACCATAGCCCACCTCTCTACAACCTCCCTTCAAGTAGTTGTAGGTGGTGATAAGGTCTTCCCTCAACCTCCTCTTCTCCAGGCTAAACAGCCCCAGCTCCCTTAGCCACCTCTCATAGGATTTTCCCTCCATCCCCTTCACCAGCCTGGTTGTCCTTCTCTGGACTTGCTCAAGGAGCTCTTATGTCCTTCTTATGTCCTTCTTATGGTGAGGAGCCCAGAACTGGGCACAGTACTCAAGGTGCGGCCTCACCAATGCCGAGTACAGGGGCACAACCACCTCCCTAGACCTACTGGCCACACTGTTTCTGATACAAGCCAGGATGCCATTGGCCTTCCTGGACACCTCTGGCACACTGCTGACTCATATTCAGCCTGCAGTCGACCAACACCCCCAGGTCCTTCTCTGCTTGACAGCTCTCCAGCCAGTCTTCCCCAAGCCTGTAGCGCTGCATGGGGTTGTTATGTCCCATGTGCAGCACTCTACACTTGGCCTTGTTAAACTTCATCCCATTGGTCTCAGCCCATCGGTCCAGTCTGTTCAGATCCCTCTGAAGAGCCTCACTACCCTCAGGCAGATCAACACTTCCTCCCATCTTAGTGTCATCCTCAAACTTACTGAGGGAGCATTCAATCCTTTCGTCGAGGTCGTTGATAAAGGCATTGAATGTTTCCTCATGAAATTCTTCACAAAGTAGACATAATACAAAATGCAATGAGGTTCTATGGATCTCCTCAGTGATATCAAGAGTTGGGCTTGATGATCCTTATGGGTCCCTTCCAATTCAGGATATTCTATGATTCTATGATCAAATCTATCTACATGAGTGTCTGTCTCTTGCTCCTTACTGTATAGGAAATAATTAAAAAGTATTGCATGTCTTAGAAAGCCTCTACAATTGCTTAGGTTAATATTAAAAGAACAGATCCAATTACAATTATTTAAATGATATAACATGTTGAAGCAGCAGCATATATCAAAAAATGTGGGGGCAATGTCCAGTGTTCCCCCATTTCCAGGAAAGCAGGGCTCCATCACATGCAAAAATTCCTTGGGAAGGACTGAGCATCCCTCCCTTCCTTCTTCCTTGATTTTTATATGCTGAGCAGATGTCAGATAGCATGGGATATCCCTTTGGTTGGTTAGGGTTAGATGTCCTGGCTATGTCCCCTCCTAACTCCTTGTGTACCCCAGCCTACTGGCTGGTGGGGTGGTGTGAGAAGCAGCAAAGGCCTTGGATCTGTGTAAGCACTGCTCAGCAGTAACAAAAGCATCTCTGTATTATCAACATTGTTTTCAACACACAGCCCCATACCACCTACAGTAAAGAAAATTGACTCTGTCCCATTCAAAACTAGCACAGCTCACCAGAATTAGCAGTGTTCTATTATTCGCCATTCTCCTATAAATAAATCTTATTGCTAATTGGGATAAGTGCAAATTGTAAATAATTTAATTAAAAACTATTTTATCATTTATCACCATCAGTAAGTTTAAACAAAGTATTTGAATTTTCATGGAAGATTGTATCTATATGTATTAAGTATTTAAGGTTTCTATCTCATATTCCACGGACTTACAGTTTCTTAGAGGTAGCTGAGACCTGCAAAATACATGTTTTTCTTTCTAAAGTTTGCATGTAAAGTACCAAGCAACAACTGATTTATGCTATAGTCCATTGTTGTATGAAGCTCCATCTGTCCCCTAAAATCAGCTTTTAACTCTTTGGAAATTAGAATTGTATGTTCACAGCTTGCTTTGGGGTTTTTTTGGGTTTTGGGGTGGATTTTTTGGGGTTTTTTTTTCCATTTTTAATTTTATTTTTCTTTGTATTATGGCATTGCAACCATTTCATATATCAAGATTACATCCAATGACACTGTTCTATACCTCTTTCTGTAAGGTAATCTGTGAAGTATAGCAAGAGAGAAAATAATAATAGAAAAATCTTGACACCAGATGATTTATATGGAGTTGCACAGAATTAATCATCTTTCAGCTTAGCCTCTTCTCATGATTAAATTAAGTAATATAGATTGACTGTAGTAATTAGAGTACTCTAGGTTCATTCCAGATATTAAAGGAACAATATCTGGAAAGACAAGCACCGAGAGACTGGGGAAGAAAACTATGGTTTTATCAGTTTACTGTTCACAGTATCCAGAAATGCATATTTTATGTAAAACTTAACTATGAGCCAGGATGTGACTGTGAAGGCTGATGAGAAAGTTTGAAACAGTGATGTAAGCTTGAGCAGAAAAAGTATAAGATAATTTTGGAGATCAGATACTGATGGAAATCTGAATACAGTAAAGAGATAAAATACATTATTACTGGGAAAGCAAAGAATAGACAGGTATAGAGTTAAATATAATTTAATACCAGATTAGGGACTAGTAGAGAAGTTTAATAGAATATAGTACCATTCCAACAGAAAGGCATAGGGATTTCTGATGACATCATGAGTTGGGAATAAGCTTAATTTTAAGCACAGGTCAGGTAAGCAGCATAGTAATTTCTATTCATATTTTGATCATGTGAATAGAATATGATGATCATATCTTAAGATTTCAACCAGGAAAAGGCTGCTCAGTCCTTTCAGACTTAGAAGTCTATTTTCAGAAGATACTGAGTATTTGTTCAACAGCACTACTTAATAAGTGAGATGTAAGACCTAGGGCTATATATATATATATCCTTTTTTTTTTTTCCCCATAATTTAAGATGTTTTATCTCTAGTTTCTCTTCAGATCATATATGTAGGTAACAAGAAATAAAGCTCATTTCTGACCTGAATAGAAATTCTGTGTAAGATTTGTATATACCTTGGAAGAGACAGATAGCCAGGATGATTCTCTTTACAGTAATAGTTTTTATCCTTCTCTATCACATAGGAATTAAAATATAAATATTGTTGCAGGTTTGATTATGGGATGTGTGCATCTTTGCCCTGAGGTGGAAGATGAGCCAACTGAGAGCTTAGGGATGGTGAATAAAGGGCAAATGAAGGACTAGGTGTCTGCTATAGACCATTTGTGGAGAAAGAAGTGAATGAGGTCTTATTCAGACAACTGGAAGAAGTCTCATGGGAGACTTGGACCATCCTAATAACTGCTCAAAGGACAACACAAATGGGTACAGGCCATTCAAGTTTCTAGTGTACATTGATGCCAAGTTCTTAATACAGGTGATAAAGGTGATGACAAGGGGATACTTGCTGCTGAACCTCATGCTTACAACAGAGGAAAAAGGTGAGAAGCAGCATAGGTTGTGGTGATCGTGATATAATGGAGTCGAGGACCTTGAATAGAAGAAACAAGGTAAAAAACAGGATATCAACCTTACATATAAGGAGACTTTGGCTTGCACAGAGATTTGTTTGGAAGAATCCTAACGTGAAGAATTGTTTCTTTGATTGGGTTATTGGTTTTCTGCTTGCCACTGTGTTTCTTGCCCACAGTATTTGTGTAGAACAGTCTTTACTCACATAACCTAACTATTTACTTTTTGATAAGAAAAGTGGTAGTTTTGGGAGTATATGTTAACTGGCAAGAAAATTATAAAGATGAAAACGCCATGGTCCTCTGAAAGCCAGTAACTAATTCCTACCTCACCCAACTTCATTGCTACACAGTTAACCACTGCTAATATAGTAACCAATGAAACAGTTTGGAGTGGTGCTATCCACATTATTCTTACACCTATTTGTTGTGATAGAGAGACAGAAGACATTTAGAGATTCATCTTACTTCTCTATCAGTTCTGTCCTTTTCTTCCCACCACTCTCTTACATTTGTACATTAAGAGAAAGAACATTTCCCTGTCATATTTCAAGCCTTTGTGGATCATCATGACATCTTATTGCTATCATTAATTCCTGTGCCAGGTTTCTGATGATCTTACTCACAAGTCATGCCCAGACAAAAAATGTACAAAGACAAATGTATGCCTTATTGAAAGGGATTTCCCATCCTCAAATCTATCTTATCACTAGTGTCTTTCCCAAGTTTGTAGTATAACAGTTATGAGTCCAGTCCTTTCCAGTAGAAAATCAGTACAGGGAAAATCTTCACTGTGCTATGAAGTGATCATATCTACTGCATCATGCCATGCCACCTGAAATAATTCACTAGGAACACTGACTTCCACCACAACTTCCTCAATTACTGCTTCAGCAGTTCTTCAGCTTCCCAGTGAAAATGGTGTGCAGGCATCTGAAAAACATGGTTTTTTTCTCTTCCATGCTTGAGGTTAGTCCTGTTTATTTGCTGCTTCCTGCAGAGAAAAGGGGAGCAGATGGCAGGGAGTTGGAAGCAGGAGGTTGTTCTGAAACAACAACTTCAACCAGGGCCTGCTGCCCCTCATTTTTGTGCCTAGAAGACTCAGCAGGGTCAAATTGTACTTAAGGTTCTAGCAGATTATTCCATGCAAGATCCGTCACTATTGCTATATACTTTGTTGATCTGTAAGGAAAAAAAATGCTGTACTAATCTCAATTTTTGACTGCTTTCTAGGCTGTTCCTAGGGTTTTTTAAGTCTAGTTCTACAGACTTTCCTGGCCATAAAGACCTCTGTACAGGAGATCTGCCCCATAAATCTTTCATTCACTTAGGTGTGCTAAAGGAAATATATCTGACGGATAAAAAAGGGCAAGCTTTTACAAATAGAAACAAAAATTCTCTGCCAAAAAATGAATCTTATCTTCAAGGAACATTTTATTTAGAGCTATTTGCTGATATTTGTAAATGTGTAGTGGATTAAAAATCACTGAGGGCTGGAGAAGAGGGTGTTTGAAGTAAAATCCTACAGGAATATGTCAATTTTCCCCATCACCTGTTATCATCTACGTTAGCTGCCATGTATTTTTCTTCTTGGGCATGCAAAAATGCAAGCATGCATTAGCTTTACAGAGCCATCTGAGGACTTTGACTTTCTTCCTGTTTGTTTTAACCTACTCTGCCCATTCTTTGATTGAATGTATTCACTGGATAGGCAGGGACAGCCAGCAAGCCTAAGGTCCAATACTGTATATATTGTTAGCAAGAAAAATATGCTAGAGAATGAAACACCCATGTGGACCAAGCTGAAGTCATGGGAAGGAATTCGGAGGGCTTAATCTCTCGGGACTGGTCAGAGTTTTTAAGGTCCATTCAGTTTCTCATCTAATCTTGTATCATCTACATCCCCTGAATATCCTGCCTGGCCTTCACCTGATATTGCAGAATGGTTGAGGTCATATACAGCTTATATATCATAATTGCTAGTGGATGACTTAAATACTTCAAAAGTCTGGAAATTATAAAGGGTTCTTATCTAAATACCAACATTTTTGTTTGTTTCTTTACACAAATAGATTTATAAATGGGATTACCTAAAAGTTCTAATCTATTCTATTAGGGGTAAACTGCTCAGTTTCTGGAATGTAGACTTATGTTCAAGATTTCTTCATTCCAATAAAACAGGGAAGATCATCATCAGAATATTATATTGATTTGTTGTAGGTATTTTGTGGGTTGTTTTTTTTTGGGAAGTGGGGGGCAGGGGGTGGGGGGAAAATGTCCCTCCATGGCGAAAGAGCCCAGATAAGATTCTGCTCTGAAAATATATCCTAATCACTGAATCTTGGGAGGATTTTTGGACATCATGTAGTCCAACTTCCTCATCAAAGTTAAATCTGCTCCCTCTGAACCCCAGTCAGCCAGGTTTTGAAAAGCAGCTGTAGTGGATGCTCCACAGCCTTTCTCGCCTGTTTTAATATCTTATAGCTCTATATGTAATTAATTATGATAATTTCTTGTTGGTTGTTTAAGTTTTCTTTTTAATACCTTACAAAACCTGAGCTCTTTCTTTCATGCAGTATTTCTGGTATTTTTGTTTCACTGAATGAATTACAGAATAAGTATCGCCCATAAATTATTTTAAAATTGTTTTTCCTAAAATATTTTTCTTGTTTGTTTCCTTCTTGGAAATAATTCCTCAAACTCTTGTCTCTTGGATTAGGTGGGAGGGTTAGCAGTCTGCATACCAACAGGGGTTGTTATTCTTCTTGTAATACAGGCACAATATCTGAGCAGCCGAGCTCTATCAAATCTGTATTCTAATAACAGTTTATAGAAATGTCGTAATATATTATCCCAACCTTCAAACTCTCAGGTGGTCTTCTCTTTCAGGAGGTTTTCTTCCAGCACCAGAGACAATCTAATATTTGAGTCTAACTGGAATTGTAATGGTGCACAAATCATTAAGTAGGCAATTTCTGTTCTTGATGATTCTGGCAGTTCATGTTGGCAAATTAAAAGTAGCATTATGTGTTTAGGTTATAGGTCTAGCCATTTTGCTCTGAAGCAATAAGCAGCAAGACACCTTAGGGAAGAAAACTTTTCCAATAGAAAGAACTGTTGAATGTGAGTGAATGTACAGAAGGGATATGTTCTCACAAATGGGGGCACCAACACCTTGCTGACATTAGAGGACTAAATTTTTGATAAAAGACAAGCATGTTATGATGCAAAAAGCCTGCAGCTTACCAGAGGAGGTTCTAGTTATGAATTAGGATAAGTGTTGAACTTATCCTAATTCATAACTAGAAATTAGGGTGTTGAACAATCAGTCCTTCAAAAATTTTAGATCAGTTTTGATTGAGCAGAATGCTTTTGCCCATTTTATTTTGCATCAATGCTTTGATCAAATAGCCTGGTGCCATGACAAAATAAATTTCAGTGATCTTAACAGCACATGGAACTACAACCTTACTGTAAATAATACAAAAGCCTCTCATTTTTGCAGCTTCCTGTAATACTGATTTCTGGCATGTTAATACCTTAATTTCATTTCCAGTAACCTATTAAATCATATTTTATGCTGTGTAGATTTTTAGGTATATATATTTTACCATCATATTTATTTTTTCCTTATCAACTTTAAAGAAAAGTAATCCAACTACCACAGTATAATTTCTCTAAACTCCCATTATTAAGAATGTGTATAAGGTTTAAAATGCCAGTTTTATTTTAGTTTTCACTTATCTGTACTGAACTCATGGGCCAGGTCAAATAAAGCTATAATGCATTTAATTGGAGAAAAAAATTCCCTCACACCTTCTATGACCTCAGATTAAGTTGATTTTATTACACTCATTAAAACCTGAGTACAAATTCAGTTAAGATTATGAAGCTATTGAAAATCCTGGATGAATGCACCTAAGCATGTTTTAGGCTGAAATACCTGGGAGGAAATACCTGGGAGGAAAAGAAAATTAGTTTTGGTTTAGTTTTCTTTTTCCTTTTTTTTTCTTTTCCTCCCCCACCCCCTATATAGCAATCAAAACATGCAGTGGTCCTAGAAAGAGAAACATTTTACATGCTGGAATATGGTGCTTCTTAAAACCCCATCAGGGATTTATAGAAATAAAAAAACAAGAGTCACTTTCTTCCCACCCTTAGTAACCTCAGCAGCTTTCCCCACATGCATCTTAGCAAGTCTTCAAAGTGGTCTAGTTCTTACCGAGGGCATAAGCTAAGTTCTGTGTAAAAACCTGTAATACCACCTCAGTGACACTACTATAAACTGCTTTAGATATTTTTTCAGTTGTTTCTGTCACACATTAATACATCTTCAGCCCCACTTTAATTACCTCTGACTTCCCAGTGACATCTACAGAGCAAACTCTTGGATCTAGTCTTTATCTGTCACTCTAAGAAAGAACAGGGACCCACCCTCCTATCCTGGAAAGCCTAGCAAAGCAGAAACCTGAAGGAAGTTGTTCCTTTCAGCTCCTACTTAAACAAGACAAAAATTAAATGAAAAATTACTTTAATACAGAATATCTGACAATTTGAAAAGACTCATAAGGAGAGCAAAGAGAGCAGGAAGGAGAGACCTATAAAAAGCTCTAGGCAGACCCTAGAAGACTGACAAAGCTCCAATCCTCTGAAATAGAAAAATCAATTAGATACACCAAGCAGAGATACGATGCACTAGGGAAAAAGGGAAAAAGAATCCTGTTCTACACAGAGACAGAGGCAGACAGAGGCAGAGACAGAGAGAAGTAAATACTCACACCTTTCTCATCAGGAGCAGTTTGAGGCCAATCCACACTAATTACTTCAAAAAAACACAATTGTGGAATTCTTTGTGATTGAGATCAAGATTTCCAACCCTGAAATGAAGTCATTCCTTGCAGCCATCAAATGCCTACATTCTTGAATCCACAAAAAGACAAGCTAAACTCTTTATCTGAGGAGGAGGTTGTAATAAAGGTAATTAGATCAGACAGACAGAGAAATCACCCAGCTGGAAAAATTCTATACTGTGTAGAATTCTCTTTTAACTCATTTCTCTACTCAGAATCTGTACAGAGCCATGTTAGAGCCATTTTTCCCTGAAACTTGGACAATAACACAAACTTTGACAGAAACTTAGTAGAAAAACTTACTAACAATTGTTCAGTCAGATAACACAAAGAACTGAATGAAGAATTTGATGTTAACCCCTTTCTACATATTTAGAACAGCTGCAAAGAAATGTTCTAATACTTTATATTAAATAAAGGGACTGGAAATGGAATGGAAGTACGTAATTGTGGGAGGACTTCAGGGATAGATCAGAGTCTACTTATGGCTCTGGAAGGTAAAGTATTACAAACTTGAGACATCTAAAGCATCCTGAAACTCCTTGGGGTATAGTGAGACTTCGTCCTTCACCCAGTATGGAATTATGCATTGAGATGTCATCAGTTCTTTATTAAGACTCTTTTTGGAAGAGAAAAATGCCAAAATTAAGATGCAAACTCAGCAGCTAAGATTACCTGAGCAGAACACAGCTACCTATGGTCTCCCGTGGCACTAAACAGATCAAATGTTCCTAATAAGCATTCTTGTTATGTGTCAAAGCTCTGCATCATCAGAAAACCTACCAGACAAAAAATTGATGCAACTGTCTTCTTCACAGAGCTGTTTGAGGTTCATGGTTAAAGCGTTTTTAGTGCTATGTTCCCTCATGGGCCTCATTGACTAGGCATGCTCTGAGCAAAGCTAACATATATTGACAACACTTGAGTTCAGCAGAAAATGCAAGTCACAGTCTATTATATTCAAAAGTAGGGACAGACATCATTGTGGTATAGGTCTTCCTGCCTTGTAAGCAGAACCAGTTTCTGAAATGGATTTAACAGAAGTGCAGGCCTTAGTGAACAACAGTCCAATTTTGTGGTATAAGCACTTTTTTGAGAAAGTGGTAGTGCCTCTAATGACTCTGTTATGGATTCTATCTGGTTTTATCTAGATACCCTACATTTCAGGTTTCTTTATCAGGTTCCCTGTTTCTGTCTGCAGTGGGTTGACCTTGGCTGGCTGCCAGGTGTACTCCAAGCCACTCTATCACTCCCCTTCCTCAACTGGATACAAGTTCAAGAGACGCAATATGACAGAAATTTCATGGGTCAAGATAAGGATGGGGAGATCATTCACCAGGTACCATCACAGGCAAAACATACCCAACTTGGAGTTGGTCTCGATGATCCTTACAGGTCCCTTCCAACTCAGTATATTCTATGATTCTATTAAATTAATTTAATTTATTGCAAATCAAACAGCTTAGGATAGTGAGAAATAAAATAAATAAAAAAATCTTTAAACCCCTCCCCCCATCCCCCTTCTTTTTCCCCTGTTCAACTTCTCTCTGCTTCCTGCCCTTGAGTAGCACAGGGGCACAAGAAATATGGCTGCAGTCAGGTCATCACGTTATTTCTGCTACTCCTTTCTCCTCATTCTTCCCCTGCTTCACACTCTCCCCAGTCCTCTAAGAACCTCTCCAGCATAGGTCCTTCCCAAGGACTGCTACTCTTTATGAACTGCTCCAGCATGGGTCCTTTCTGTGAGGTACAGTCTCTCAGGAGTGGATTGCTCCAGCATGGATTCCCCATGGGGTCACAGCTACTGTTAGAAAATATGCTCCAGTGTGTGCTCTCTCCACATAACAACAGGCCCTGTCAGGAGCCTACTCCAGCTTGCTCTCCACAAGGTCACAGCCTCCTTCAGGGTACATCCACCTTCTCCAGCATGGGGTTCTCAACAGGCTGCAGGTGGAATCTCTGTTTCATTGTTATCGTCCATGAGCTGAAGGGGAATCTCTGCTCCATCACCTGGAGGACCTCCTTGCCTCCTTCTTCACTGACCTTGGTATCTGCAGAGTTGTTCCTCTCACATTTTCTCACCCCTCTCTTCCAGTTGCTGTTGTATAGGGCTTTTATCCCCTTCTTAACTATGTTATTCCAGAGGTGCTTCCTCTGTGGCTGCTGGGCTCAGCTTTGGCAGGTCCATTACGACACTGACTGCCATTAGCTCTGCCAGACATGAGTCAAACTTCTAGCATCTTCTTAGAGAAGCCACCCATATAGTACTCCTGCTACCCAGACTTTGCCACCTATAACCTAAACTGTCTCAACAGAAAGTTTGTTCCATAGGAAGAGAGTGTCCTACCCAGTTCCTGGAGTGTTTTTTCATGTCCTTTGCTGAAAATTGGTATTTGTGCTTTCAAATTCACCGCAAGTGGGAGTTAAGACTGATAGTCAAGAAGCACTGGCATTACTAAACATGCACATATACATATGTATGCATAGGTACACACATATATGTTACCTTTCATATAAATGAAAGGATACTTAAAATATGCAGGACCAAATCCAGTTTCACAGCTACCAAATCATCCTTGCACCTATGCAAAAGAGATAATTTTAGATGTCTTCATGTTTTAACAGTGTTGTGTCGTCATTGTCCCACCCCTCACCCCCCTTTTTAACTTTCCAGCGTCCTAACATACAGCTTGCAACTGTTGTTGAGAACTGTATTCAGTCTAGAGGAAAGTTAGGCTGTGAGCTCTGTTTACCAGTCTTGGAGACCTAATTGGCATAGAAACTTCTAAATCTCCTTTTATATTTGGCTCAAGGCACTGAGGCAAAGCAAGGTGTCTTGCTCTCTTTTATAACTTCTGAAACTCATTCCTTAATGTCTTAAAATAAAATGAAACACTAGCAGGAATGCACTTTGCATTCAGTAGTGTACAGAAACAAAGAGCAGCAAACATTTCAAGGAACACGGTACTCAGCCTAACAGGCTATCTAATATCCCTAGTCCTACTCTTTTTCCATTTGCATGTTAATATCATACACAAGATGTACAAAAATACATGTTTTTGACAGCTTTGTGCATTTAACTACTGTTTAAGTGATGCTTAGTGCTAATGAATGTAGGATTTTTAACCATGGTGACAACTCTTAGCATTTAATGTATGTATAGCATAATACTGTGCAAATAATTAATTAATAATTCCTCAAAATTAAAGTCCTTGTCTTAGGAGATGTAGTACTGGATCAGTTTTGTATTTATTTTTCTTCATTATGCCTGTATGGATTCCAAACTTCTTTATTGTATTTATAACTAAATATCTACACATCTATATGTACAGTATTTGAATTAATCTAATTGACTTGTGAAATGTAAATCAAATATCAGTCAATTAACTCCCTAAACACCTTTTAGGATAAGACCTGAACAGAGCATAATCCTCTAAAACTTTTGTCTTTCCACTTTTAATTTCCCCACAATATCATACACTTTTTCTTTGTAGGTTTTTTGTTGGTTTTTTTTCCACACAAATAAATGGCTGAAGTGAACTTTTTGCAGGTAATTTGAGTTGACCTGCCAGCCGTGAATAAATATTTACTGTCTGCTGTACAGAAATAGGTAATCTTTACCTGCCCATCTGTAGTTTTATAGAATGAGTCCTTACTCATAAATGTGGCAGCTGGCTAGAGTAGCTAAGGTATGATTTTTTTATTACTTGCAAGAGAGACAGAACATAAAACCTCCACATAAGTCACCAAGAGATTAGTTACTTCAGCTCCAGGCTGCAGCAACTTTTGTTAGTAACTTTTGTCAGAATCTCTCCACATTTCCCCTTTCCAACACACATACACACTTTATGTAGGAAGGAAAGCTTCATCCATTTTTTACATCTTCAGTCTTAAGCATTACATTTGAGCAGTGAATATGTTTTGCATGATGTTGAAGACTATTATTTTGTGCACTCTGATAAATGAGGGGATCAAAATATGCTTTTAGTGAGTCATATTTTAGACCTCATTCAAGTAGGATTCACCAAAACTTCGTAATTAAGTTAAATGTTACAAAGATAATGTGGTACTGTACATGAGAGATCCTCCCAGTCTGCCTGCCATAGCCTCTTGCTTCACTGAAGACAAATGATACCTGTTGTCAAAATAATTTGCATTGAATTGCCATAAAGGCCATAATATCATTATCAGAGCAAACATACACTTAAATAAAGAAAACATTTTGCCCTTTAATTTTGCCAGTCTAAAAAGTTCCAGGGAATAGAAGGTGTTAGGTGGTGATTTATTGTCAGAAAATATAAAGATTTCTTTCAGTAACAAAGTTTGCAGTAGTAATTTGTTCTTTTCTGCTTTAAATTTAATTATGTGGGGAGTGGAAAACTACTTTTCTTTAACTGTTACCTGCTTCTGATTTAGCATTATCTAACAGTCTAGTTTTAATTGCACCCAATGCAAGTCTAAAAGTTTGTTTCTAAGGAGGAATAAAATATCCTTTAGATCTTTTTAGGAAGAAGCTCCACAGAAAAGGAGCAAGCTAATCAGTTCATTTATAGCTTGTATTTATTACAAAGGCACATAGATTAAAGAACTATACAGGCAAAATCTTAGCAGTGGACTGATTTTATTGAAGATGGAGTCCATGTTTTCCCTGCTCCCTACATCACCAAATAAAAGGTCTAGCAGTCCCTAGGAATCACTGCTTTTACTTCCTAACAGAATATACCTTTGGTTAAGGTTTCAGCACTTTTTTCTACCTGCTGTGTAATATAGCACATTATTACATGACAGCATTTTAAACAAAGCAATTTAAATTTTTTCATAAGCTTCATTTCTACATATGCACAGGAGAGACTACACAAATCAGACAGTAGGGTACTTACCTTCCTCATTAGCACTGGTTGTTTTTTTTTCTCGCTTTGTTCTCTTTTTATCCTTTTAAACATTCCCTTAAACTCTAAATTTCCTATTCATTGCATTACTTCTAACCAAAACCACAGATTTCTCAGATTTCATGTGAACTCTGCATCAACTTAAAAGACAAACAGCCCAACATAAATGTCATACTTTTCAGCAATTTTGTCATTAGTGAACATCTGATATTCTCGACAGTACTACACCTTCTCTGATCTTAAGAAGAGTATTTCAGCTGATTGGTCCAAATACTGTTTTTCTTCACTCTCCTCCCTCTTTGCACACAGTTTGTCTAAGAGTTTACTTTTCCTTTTTCTTTCCCCTGCTTTGATTTGTTTAAGCTCTTATCAGGCTCCGTATCTACTGCAGATGAACCTGTCTCCTCTCTTTCTTTAAACCCACTATATATTATCTTTATGCACTGGAAGAAATCTTCCTGCATAAATCAGTCTAAATATGTCTGCATACTTTTTGAATCCATTCAAGGGCTGCTTCTTCACTGCAATCCATAATTTAAACACTCATTTTCTCGATTTCTAATGTGTAACTGTACCTCCTCCTGTCCAAGTCACTTTGCCCTTTTATATTGCTTCTTGCATGTTATTTGCTCCTTAGGGAACAGAGCATTAATATTCTGGTAGCCATTTTCATCACCACATATGCCAAAATCACATTCAATATTGAATGCAGATCTCATGCTGAACCCTGGATGTGTAGCTGATCATCTAGACCATGGTGCAATGGTCTGATATTCTGCACTAACACCTCCACCTCTCACCCCAGAGTAGTTATATCCTTTTTGTTTCAGTTCTCCATCCTTAAAGAAGGGATTAATTTTTCTTTTGTATCAACAAATATATACAGTGTAAATATATATGGATCTATGTGTACACAGTATAGATATACTAATATATATAAATATTGTAAAAGAGGTCATATCGGTATATTGAAATTCAGTTAAAATCTTTCCTTAACACCACATCTGACCCATTTTTTGGTTGGTGTCATGGCAACAAAAAGATTAAATTCTATATTTCTGTATTTCGTAGTAGAAAATAGCAGCATGTCATCCATTAATCTTCGGTTCTGTAGAGGAGGATGGGATGTATAAAATAAAAGAAGCCCACTCCAGATTTCACCTCCTATCCCCTTGTTTCATGTTTGGAAAAATCAGTTTCTTAACTCTCTCCCCTTTATGGAAATATAGCAATTAAAGACTTATTAAGAATGCATTTAGTAAGAGAAAATCATTAACAAACTAGTAAATAGCCCTTTAAAGATCATTTAGATCACCCTGTATTAACAAATACTTTACTAATTAAATCTCACATCTTAGTTAACTACTCTAACAGATCTGTTGGATTAGGTTGGATTAAAGGAGTTGGGGGGAAGAGGGGGTGCACTCAGGAAGCTGGGAGGGAACACGTCCAGGACAGGGGACCCAAAATTACCAAAGAGAGTATTCCATACCAATGAAGTCATGCTCAGTATGAAAGGGTACTGTTGGGGGGAGGAACATAAGGCTCCAGAACACACGGGTTTTGGGGACGATCCAGTTTCAGGACAGCTCTGAGTTGTATCGCCTGAGTTCCTATGAGAAACTGCTTTGTGTATCACTGGCTTGTGTATTTTGCTATAAAGTCCGGTTATTGCTGCTTCTCTCTCTCTGCTGTCCCAGAACCACAAGGTCTGCCTTTGGTTTTCTTTTCCCTCGCCTTTCAGCTGCTCCCCCCACCCCTCCAGGCCCAAGAGAGCGACTGCATGGTGCTCAGCTGCCAGCTGGGGTAACACCATGACACTCCTGTTCATAGCAATCATTATAAATCAGAGTTCAGTCACTGTATTAAAAAATGTTTAAAAATGTAGATAATTGCTTAAAATATCCAGCAAATATTACAAGAGAAAACAATAAAATGCATCCAACGTTGTTAGACAAAGGTCAACACTCCTGGAGTAACCAGCATATGGCATAACTGTTGCTCTCACTTCTTTCAGTTTTAGTACATCCACATAAACCACAACAGCACCAACAGCTTCAAGAGAAAACCTGAACTGTACTAGGAAAATGAAGGTCTTGTGTTTCATAGGATTATAATTTTCCTTTCAAAATATCAACTGTTTTAACACCACACTCCTCCCCCAAAAAGCCAAACAAAAACCCAGCCCCCTCAAACATGTATAGATCTTTTCCCTCAATAGTGAAAAAATACAGAGAATCAAAAATACCCATCTTTATTCAATGTTAATCAGCAATCCTTGGTTCTTCTCCTGCTATCCTTCAATAACATCTCATCTCTAATTTTACCTTGTTACTCACTCAAGCCTCTCCAGACGTTGGAAGCACTTATTTTCCAAGCAGTGTTCAAAAATAATCAGGAAGAAAACAAGCAAACAAAAATGAGAAGGAGAATGAGATTTCTAACAGTCCCTGAAAACAAATATGGAGAGTGGAACTATAATCATGTCCACTCGAGTGATTTCAGTTCAACACAAAGCTGGGTAAATGTGTTCTTAAACTGATTTATTTGGAGAGTTGTGATGTATCATTAACCACCCTGTGCTTTGTTTTGTTCATTTCTTAGACTATGACTGTCTTCAGCAAGTCTCTATGTATATTTGTCAGTCATACAAAGTGCAGAGCATGGTTTTGGTTATCAAAGACACAACTAAAAGGGTATTTTAACCCTTCAGGTCTGGATTCAAGATTTTTCATCTGTAATCCAATTCTGATAAGAATGTCTATATAGATGATAAATTTCCCTTAAGAACACAACAATCAAGTGAAAATAATGACTTTTCATAGGTCTTCATTATGGTCAGGAGCTGTGGTATTTTAATAACTGGATGACATTTAGAGCAGTAATATACGATTGTGTAATATCTTCTCAGTTGAACTACAGTAGCCTAATGACTTCAGAACACTTATCAAAAATCCGTCTGTGAGTGTTTCTACAATGTGTGTTGAACATCAGGCTGTGAAGCTTTTAAAAAACATTTTTATTCCCTAGGTGGAGAAAAAGAAGAGGAAAAAAGGGTAACACTTCTGTTATGCCCAGAAAGATTTGTACTTTTGGAACTGAAAGGGAAAAAAAAAAGGAAAAGCCAGCTTTTCCATAAGGGAGTACACTTTAAAATTAATTTTTAAATTAACTTGAGCAAATCTATGCCTGTTATTAAGTAAAACATTATTCCAGTATACAGAATGAAACTGGATTTGTTTTACTTAATCTCTATTGGTATATGGCCAAGTTTTTTGGGAGGTGGTTTGGGTTTTTTTGCCCCATTCTGTTCTTTGTCTTCCCTCTTGTCTGTCAGAGGGTGTCAGAATCCATTCTGATGACCTGTTTCCAGATGGTCCTCTGTTTGGCAGATTTGATATGCCACGTCACATAAAAAGCTCATAAAACTGAAGTGGCATTCACCCCATACAATGCTTTGATTATCAGCATACATACAGGGAACGGCACAGCATCTCACTGCCAAGCACTTAGTGCCCACTGGTTCCGTCATTCAGGCTGAGCACAACACAGTTTAACATTTTAAGCTTTTTTGTCACACTTGTATTGGCTTGGATTTTTTTGGGTCTAAGAACAGAGATGTGCAAATAAATGTTTGGCATGGGAAAAAAAGAAAGAAAGAAAGAAAAAATATATCCAAAAGAAGTATCTGTTTAAACAATTCTATTTAAAAGATAGGAATATGAAATACCAAATCTTATCTCCTTTTTGATTTTGTTTTCCTCTTTATCACAATGTTTGGTTGCATATAAATACTCCAGTTTGGGCAGAACAGAATTCTGCAAATTTGATAGAGAACAGGGGTACTTTACTAAAGAACTTATTACTTTTACAGCTGAAATTTGGATTTATATTTCAAAAAATAGTGTCAGTAAGACAGTTCTTTTTTTTTAACTATAGTTAAGCACTAGCAGCAGTAGGCTGACCACAGCAGCCTGGAATTTTTTAAGTAGAATAATTCACTACAGGTAATTTTTTTAAATGCTAGTCCATTCTTATATGTAGAAGCTACATTCTGAATTACATTCTGCTGCTGGAAAAACAGGTTTACCCTTTTGCAGATTTAACACAACCAATGCCATCTTTACTGGCCTTGTCAGAGCAAAGAATTAAAACAGCAATGAAAAGCCAGATTTCCCAGTTAGTATAATACATATATAAGTTTTAATTTATCTGGGGTTTATTCATGCTTTATAGATATGACCTGGGAAGCAAGAAGTTTAAATGACATAGGAGGGTCTGTTCCAAGAAGCACATGTATTAGTAGCCCCAAAAACTTGGATACTTGCCTGCTTCTTTTTCTTTCCACCTACCTCTTTAGGCCATGAGGAATACTTATTAAAATAATGAATCAGTTTAGTGGCTTTTTTTATATTTCTGTCCATGGAAACAGACATAAATGCCTAATCTGAGGAGATGGCCTACAGTTCCCCTGGAATCAACAGAGAAAGTGAAGTTGAATATAGTTCAATTCCTAGAAAGTAACCCAAATTTTTTTCTCTGCCTTGACTGTGTGTGTGGTAACTGTAGGTTGTTTATGTTCTATTTCAATAAAATGCCTAAAGTTAGATGCAAGAAATCCAAGTCTTGGATTGTGAAAGTTTAAGCAAAATCATATGCTTCTTAATCATATTTTAATGTGAAGCAGCCTGAAGAGGGAGAAAAATCGCCAGTGTCATTGAAATTATGTTAAGTTTTTGTAACTAAGAACTATTACTTATTTTTTGTTTATTTAGCTATCTAATTTGAGAGGAACCTACAGCGGATGACTGCTGAGGTCAAATGTAATCAGTTGAGAAGCAGGGAAAAGAATGAAAGAGGAATTCAGACTAAGATTCCTGCCTATGATTAATATTTTTATACTGATTTTCTAGTTCTGTGTTCTAAATTAATTTGTTTTCTCATCTATGAAAATATGATAGCTAATCACAGTAATTGAATAAATACTTTTAAAAACTAGGTTGGTGAGGTTATTTTTGGTGGTTTTTTTTTTTTTTATGTATACCCATTCTCTTTTTATACAGATAGATCCAAAAACATTAAGCATACCTTGGTTTTGGTGGTTTGGGTTTTTTTGGTTTTTTTTTTTTGGGGGGGGGGGGGGCGGGTATGTTTTTTTCTTTTTTGTTTGTTGTTTTTTGTTATTATTTCTGTCATTAGTGCTGTTATAATCACTCTTTCTCCTTTACCTCTTATTGCTGTGGCATTCAAAAATTCATCAATGCAAGTAAGACATTTGGTATTTATAGGAACAGAACCACCAGTCTCTACTTCCACAGCACAGCTAGGGACATTTGTAAGCCAAGGAGGGTCTCATAGACAGTTTGCAAATAAGTACTATATTTTGCCCAAATCCATCACAAAATTTGGAAGTATTTGTCACGAGTACTTCAAAGAAAACTTCTACTGCTAGTGTAGAAAGTTCCTTTAAAAAAGTGAAATAATGACTGGAACAATAGGAAAAAAGAAGAAGTAAATTCTTAAATGATAGATAATATGTGAGCAAGAAGCCAAACATAAAACTAAATCTCTTAGTGGATAAGTTAAATGTATGCTCTTTTGAAATCACAGGAGAATTTCTATTCTAGCTACTGCACAGAATGGAGTGAAAGAGCTTTGGTTCCATAAAGTGGAAAGATTATGGGTTTTCATTTAAAAATTAAGACTGATTAGTTACATAAGAGCTGTTGTCAACAATGCTAAGAGCTGTATACACAGTGAAGTCACCATGCAGATAAGATCAATACTTCATCCTAATACCTGTATTATTATTATCATTTGAATTACTCTAATCCTAAAGTTCTGAAATCTATGTTGAGTTTAAAAATTACATAATAAATTAGTTTCATTAAAATTGAACTTCCTCTTTCTCCTCCCCTTTCTCCTACATAATTGAATAAACAGAAAAAGACTCATATTTGTTACATGACCGAAAAATAGGAATAAAATAATGCACAGCTCGCAGTACCATCTGTGTCTATCCATTTTAAGGCCATCTAGCCTTTTCCCTAAAAGTCTCCAGTTGTGGATAATAGAAGGCAATCTGATGGTAACTCATTTACGAGCAGATAGTAAGACCTGTGGCCTTGGCTTGACTACTTAGGCTGTTATTGGGAAGAAACATTGCAGCTACTGCCTACAGACATGACTTACTCTATTTCTGTCTGCGCCAGCTCTCACTTGAAAATGTGGCTGTGTAAAAAAACTTGCAATCAAACAGCTATATACCAAATAGGCACAACTGCACGTGTGCCACTGCTAATCCACCTGTAGATTGTTCCTTGTGCCAGTAGCTTTTTCTAAACTACCTTTGGGATCAAGAGACATAATCAGAATATTCTAATGAACAATTAAGAAACACAGTTATTCCCCTTTTTCATCTGTAAGTTCTTAATTTAACAGTGGATGTTTAGGTTGAATGATAGGCTTTAACTCACTCATGATAATTCCAGATGTAAAAAATACCTGTGGTTGTTAATAAGCCGTTGTGCATTGGGGATTTTCCCTTCACCCTGTCCCGTTCTTCTAATTTCTTACAAGGACCATTTAGCATTAATAATGGATGTTCCCAGAATTTTGGCACAGAATACCCTACTTTATCAACTGTGCATATAAGAATCTTACTTTCCTGCCAAACATAACCACCAGCAAAATAAAAATCTTAAACAGATCTATAGCATTTTATTTGGTTGTTAGGATCCAGGCAGCCATGCTTTAAGTCTGTCTCATTATAGTTCCCACTTGACATTACCTATCTTTAGTATATCCCTTGTCTTGCATCAGTAATGACTGTCTTCAGATGCCTCAGGCTTTTCTTAGACTGCTTTCAACTCCTTTTTTTTTTTCAGTTCTTTTTTTACTTCTCTCTCTTCTCAATTTTTCATGACTTTCAAATTATATATTGACTGTAATTACACGACTTCAGGCCTTTTAGCCTGTTTTACCTGGAAAAACTTTGTGAGTGTATACAAGTACTTAACTTCATTAGGTGTTTTATAAATTATAATGTAGCTTCAGATATACCTGTCAAAACAACAGTTATTCTTAACTTCGCCAAAAACAATGCAGTAGGATCTGAGGCCCGATATGTAGTAAGTGATTTTAGATAGAGAATGAGATGTGTATAAGCCAAATATCCCA
The DNA here is from genome assembly GCA_027925045.1 of Hypotaenidia okinawae. Classification (NCBI taxonomy): domain Eukaryota; kingdom Metazoa; phylum Chordata; class Aves; order Gruiformes; family Rallidae; genus Hypotaenidia; species Hypotaenidia okinawae. The sequence continues at coordinate 121,765,394 of BSDF01000003.1, forward strand.
AAATAGAAAAGCAAGTCCAAAAAAACTGATGAAAGGATTTCACAATAAAAGCTTTCTATCTACAGGATATTTCATCTATGAACATGAAATACAGGGTAAATTACATAAAAAGAGTTCTTAGTTTGTCATGCCTAGGAAGTAATCTAGAAGAAATGCAATTGTGTCAAAAAGCAAAGAGCAACATTTGAAAATTTCATGCAACAGTCGTTTCAGAAAACGAATATATGTAAAGAAAAGGTTGTGTATTCAATAAAAAAAGTTAATACAAACACAGAGAAAGTATCACACCATCTATATAAAGTCTATCTCTTTTTAAGAGCCCATCCTAGCAGAGCAGCAGCAATTTTTGCCAACCCATAATTAAATTTAATCCGGGAGAAGAGAAGGCTCCGTCAGACTTTGTTGAAGCCTTCTAATACCTGAAGGTGGCCTACAGGGACGCTGAAGAGGGTCTATTTACTGGGACATGGAGTGATAAGATAAAGGGTAGTGTGTTTAAACTAAAAGAGATTATTTGGATCAGATAGTAAGAAGTAATTCTTGACTATGAAGGCACTGAGGCACTAGAATAAATGGCCCAGAGCAGCTGTGGCTGCCACCTCCCTGGCAGTGTTCAAGGCCAGGTTGGATGGGCCTTTGGACAACCTGATCTAGTAGAGGGTGTCCCTGCCCATGGTAGGGAGGTTGGAACTAGATGATCTTTGAGATCCCTTCCAACCCAAATCATTCTGTGATTCTATTAACTGCTGTGATGCAAACATCAGTGGATGACAGTCTGTTATGTATTGTCCAAAATTGACACCAACACAGATAACATTTTTGCTCTTTCATATCTGTAGAGATAGTCTTCATTTTTGTTTTTTGTTTTGGTCATTACCTGTAGAAAACTGTTCAGATTTTGATGTGATGAAAACTTGTTATTAGTTTTATTAATTTATATTAGAAAAAAGACTAAAATTCAGCAAGATATCAAAGCCTGTTCATACTATGTCCTTTGTATCATTGTCCTTAAAATATATTCCTTGCCCTCAAAAATTTATGAACTAAGACTAAATCTGTAAAACTGGGTGGATACAGGAAACATGAGGGAAGCATAAGGTAACTGCGTGACAATCATGAGAAAGGTAAGAAGCAGAGGTCACAGAACATCAACATGTCATCTTTCCCCACATTTTCCTCTGTCTTTAAATTAAAAATAAGTGGCCTGATTTTCACAGGTCTCTAACACCCAAAATCTGCACTGATTTCACAGACAGCTGTGGGTATCAGCACATTAGAAAATTAGGCAAAAATTATTTTTATATTTGAAAACTTCATAAGATTTATACTTTAAATGTGAATGACGTAGAGAAAACTTTAATAACTGTAACTTAAAAGAGTGGAATAATGAAGATTTCTAAAAAGCATGATAACTTCAGTATACTGTAACTATCTTTTGTCTCAGACCTCTTTCCTAGTGTTGCAACTCATGGTTGATACCTTTCTTATCCATTTTGATTGAGAAAAGTCTCTAATAATCCTGGACAAAGTTCATACTGTTCTCTCCTTGTGTCAGGGCAGTACAATGCTAGGCTTGGAAATTTACAGCCAAGTTTGGAATTTCAAGTACATGTCAGGTAAACAACCTAGAAGTCTATATACAATCCTTAGGTTTGTTTTATTTTTTATATCACATTTCTTTAATAGCAAGTGTCCTGGTTTTTGCTGCTAGAATATGGCATAGCGCTATGGCGTAGTGTTCAGGGATGAGGGAAGAGCCCTCACTGCAACAGATTACTGATTTTATGCTTTTCTGTTCTCTAATCTTTTGTGCTTAGGTGTCTATGATTTATGGAACCTCCATTACTAGTTAAGTAAGACATAAGTAAGAAGTAATCCACTTCTATACATAATAATCTAAATGGATTTTTAGACTAGGATGTCTTGCAAGCTTCAAATTCCTATGCCCCAGCATGAAACAATTCACCTCATGGCCTGCATTATGAACAGAGATCCCCAAGGGTTATCATATGTTTTCTAACTAGCAGAATTCCCTGAACACTGACAATCAATATTAATGACTATTCATGCAAGTAAAACAAATAAATTAATTTCAATAGCATATAAGTCCCTTTTGTATTCACTTTCTCTAAACATTGAAGTGACTAGTCATTGATTAATTTTCAGATGAGCTACTGATAACCTACAAAAGAGGTTACTGAAACTAGAAAGAGATGCATATTTATATTTCAGCAATGTCATGTATTTTTTATGTCTTCATGTGCATTGATTATAAAGTATCCATTTGTCTTCCTATTCAGATACATAACAGTTAATGAAATAATTTAAATATATTTTGTTGTTGTTGTTGTTTATCGACTTTGGACATGCACTAGACTTGGATATTTTAATGTCTGTAATTAAGAAAGGAGCAGGTATTTCCCAGAACTGAAGCTGAAAACCATGAATTTCTGTCTACAAATCTAATTCTGTATTGTTATTTAAAGCAATAGATATGATTATTTTTAATATAGATTCTCTTAGTCTAGTGGGAAATATGTATTGGAAAGAATTTTTAACATTGACTTAAAAATCTGTTGAACTCAGGCAAATGATCAAAACTTTGGCTTTAATTATCATCAAACTTTTTACATTGTTCTCTATTCAGTTATTAAATGTCATAATATGCCAGTTCTCATTATGCGTTTGAATTTTTCTTTTTTCATCTTAACTCCAAACAGGATATGTTGAAAGGTCACAGAAACCAGCTGATCAGCATTACCAAAGGGCAATTTAATTCCTTTTCCAGTCAAATGAACTTAGAAGGGGGTGGTATTTAAAACCTATAACCATTTGTATTTCTCTGTCCATCCAAAATTAACTTCAAGTCTTTTCCGATCAAAAAATACAGAAGTTTAAACCATAATTTTAAAAATTGCAATACAACAGGTTTTGTAGTGCCTTGAACAAAATATCAGAAAACTAGGTGTCCCAGTTTTGTGTAGCTGGGGTCTAGTGGAGAAGGGAGGGCTGCAGTGGTGGCTTCTGCAAGAAGCAGCTAGAAGCTCTCTGCAGGCCCAAGAGAGCAAACACCAGCCAGCTCAAGGCCAGAGTCGTTGTTGACCAAGGCCGAGCCAATCAGCGATGGTCACAGTGCCTCTGTGAATCATATTTAGGAGGAAAAAAGAAAACTCGCAAGCATTCATTTTTTGCCACCAGAGAAGGGAGTGAGAACATGTAAGAAACTGTGCAGACACCAAGGCCTGGGAAGAGGCAGGAAGGATGAAGTGCCTCAGGTGCTGGAGTAGATGTCCCTGCAGCCCGTGAAGAAACACATGGTGGAGTGAGTGTCCCCCCACAGCCCATGAAAAAGGCTGAGACCCCATCTGCAGCCCATGGAGAGGCCCCATGCTGGAGCAGGTGGAGACATATGGAAGATGCTGAGACCCATGTTGGAGCAAGCCTCTGCCAGCACTTGCTGCCTGTGAAGAGAGACAGAGACACAGAGATGAACAAGAGAGAGAGAGAGATCCATGCTGGAGCATGTAAACTGGGAGGGGAAGGTTTGTGACCCCATGGAAGACTAGGCTGGAGTAGTCTGGGCTTGAGAAACTGAAAGATATTATGTGTTTTATGAGTGCACCCCATAGAAGTGACCCATGCCGGGGCAGCTGGTGAAGAGCTGAAGCCCCACAGGAAAGGACTCATGTTGGAGAAATTCATGAAGGACCGTCTCCCATGGGTGGGACCCCACGGTGCAGCAGGGGAAGAGCATGAGGAATGCTCCACCCCCTGCCCAAGAAGGAGAACATCCCATGGGAACTGACCAAAACTTCCGATCCACCATTCCCTGCCCCTCCTTATGCCGCAATGCGGCGGGAGAAGAAGGGGGTAAAAGCATGACTAAAGTGAAGTCTGCTAAGAAGAGAGGGGTAGGGAGAGGTGCTTTAAGATCTGGTCACACTTCTCCTTATCCAACTCTGGTTTCTCTGGGTGTACAGTGCAGTATAATAAATTAGATCATTTTCTTTCCTTTATTCTGTGTTGAGCCTGTTTTGCCCATGACACTAATTGCAGAGTGATCTCTCCCTATCCTTATCTTGACTCCTAAGCCTCTCAATTTATATTTTCTCCCCTGTCCAGCTGTAAAGGGGAGTGATAGAGTGACTTTGGTAGGTGTCTGGCCTCCAGCCAGGGCTAAACCACCACACTAGGAAAAGTTACAGGCTATGTGTCATGCTTTTTTGAAAATAAGTATAGATGGGTCACAAAGTTTGTTTTGATTCAGAAATCCTATAGATAGCATAACTTTGGAATGTCAAAGGCAGGTGGTGCTTTCATGACATTACTACAGAACTGCTACTACTTTTGCTATTTAAAACTATTTATAAATTTTTGGGTTATTATTCCTCTTAATCCCAGTTCTGCTGGGAAAATGAAATGCAAATTAACAATCTGCAGCTAATGGTAGGTGTTATACCGCCTTTTACTTTGGCCATTCTTTCAGAGGAAAATGTTAAATTAATTTAATTTAAATGAAAAAAAAAAAAGGTGAGGGATTTCTACTTAGGAGAAATCATTTACTACTGATGTATATAATGAATTGTTTATGTCAATTACTTACAGATGAGCTGGATGATTAAAATAATGATCTTTCTTGACCATGGTTTCTCTAAATATATAATTCTTCAGTGGTTATGTTTGCCAGAATCCATTCTAAGTACTTTATGAAGTTACACGTTAAATGCACTCTAATAAAACATGTATTTTTCAAGAGTAGCTGAAATTCAACTTATATCATAGGTGTTTAGATCTATCTTTAGAAGAAATTTCAGAAAAAGTACATAAACTAACAGAAACTTGGATATTATGATCCCACACTATGAACTCTACAAAAATAAGTTTTCTGAAGAATCAATCTGTGCATAGTGTATGTCATGAATTTCACAGGTACTAATGGTTCAGCAGGCCTTCTTTATTCTGTATCATAGTTCAGAACCAAATAGTTCAGGTTTCCGTCTAGATACTAAAGATACTAAAACATCCATTTGAACATTGTACAATAGAAGCCTATTTTCTCCTTAAAAACAACCAAAAAGAAATCCCACCAAAAAACATTATATTTTTTAAAAGGTATTGAGAATCATAAAGAAAATAAGCAGTACAAAATTACAACAAAGCAAGGTTATAAGAAATCATCTGCATATTTTTCTAGTATGTCCCTTCAGATTCTAATCTGCCACATTAAAGTGTTACTTTGCATTGCAAGAAGAAATAATCTTTAGAGCTCTTGAAAATGAAATTTTGATTTTTCACGCAGATGTAAATACTATTGTAATTAGGGAAAGTTATAAAAAAAAGAGCAAGATTTTTTTTTCATTAATTGCTGTTCAGATTGCATTTATTCCATTTATTTAAAGAGGTTCCAAAGTGTATTTTCAAATCCGCTGTTACTTTTTTCAGGGAACTATTAGCAAAACCAGTTAGCAGTATTCTTTAAAGTTATTCTTTTAAGATTCAAACATTTGAGTTCGATTGCACTTCAGGCCTGGATGAATCCTGTCTGAGATTATGCGCTGAACTGAGTAATTTTGAAACAAAGAAAGCACCATGATGGAACCAAAGATAGTTTTGTTCCTATCTCAAGTACCTTTGTTAGCTGCTTAAGACAGAGGTAGGATAAATTGTCACCAGATGTCTTGTAGTACCTGAAGTTTGTCCTCTTTAAGTCTTATTTTTATTATTTAATAGTTATGTATTTCTCTCCCTTGATTTATGATCATGTCATTCTTAAATATATCTTTCCAATATCAGCTGCTTTATCATAGTTACAGCAGTATATCTTCTCACATTTGTTCACACACATATTGCTTGAGTAGTGTTTTTACAGAAAAGGGAAAGCAGTGGATCTATTAAATGCAATAAGATATTTATTCAATTGTTAAAATAACAGAGGGTATTATAAGAATAAATGCAGTGATTTGTAGTCTCCATAGTACTTTTTATTTTGTACCGAAGGCTTGTTTAAGTCATTATATACTTGAATATAAATTAGATGAAAAAGAAATTGTCTTTTCTACAGTTACTTTTATTATTATACTACAAGGACAGTGACAAAGTTTTTGAGCAGCACCTATATGCTGGTAAGAGACAGTAAGCAGAAAGTAACATCTTAAACTGTCATAATTTAGATTAATATATGGATACAGAAAAGTTCAATTCAGAATCCGAAGTACTCAGGAAACATATAAAGGGATCACTTTAATATGATGTCTTTTGCTTTGATTTTTTCCCCAGTTTTCTGTTTCATTGAACTGAATGGCACTCTTCCGAGGTTTTGTCTCATTAGTGTCACCATCAATATCCAGATCACTTTCTCAAGAAGAATAATTCTTACTGCTGCCTTTTAAATTAATGCAGGACTTCCGAAATACACTTCAATGGTGTTTATGTCATCAGCAATAGATGCCTTTGGACTTCTATCATGGATGTTTAACTATGAGGATCAGACTAGTATTAAAAATGACATGGTGATTTATTCATGTTGCTCGATTAACTTTCTACTATGAAACCTGTGACAACAAGAAAATTTTTCAGCTTTGATGAAGATTATGATGAATCATTATGAGGTGGCAGGAATCCAATAAACGTGATAGTGTGACTTTGTATTGATTTTCTTGCATTTACTGGCTTGTGTTGCTCTTCTTATTAATTTCTGTACTTTGGTCTCTGTCAGTGTCTTCTGCATTTTATTAGTCCTCATATTCCTATTCTTCCCAGAGAAGATTTTTGTGAAATACCATCCTAATGTTACTCAGCAGATTCTTGTTCCTGATGTATTTACAGACCCTGGACCTTTGTATACACTTGCCACATCTTAAATCCTGCTTGATTTTCTCTGTAAGGCCTACAGTCAGAAAGCATGACATTTGGCAACAAACACCATAGACTTATTTTACGGTAGACAGTAGTAGTAATCTGGCCAGCATAATCAAGAAATGTTCAGGTATTTTACACATTCAGACCTAGGGTGGCTTTTTGTTGAAACAGAAGATTGATTCTAGTCATTGCTACATATCTTGTGGATCTTTATTTTAAAAGTTCCTTGTGAGGTTGTCAGACTTCTGCTCCAGAAGACTATAAAGGAAAATACAATGCGTCTTGATCTTTTGATTATTTTTATCATTATTTACCTGTGTTATGCACATGCATTATGGCACCTATTTGCCTGGAAATTTTCAGCTAGTAAAAAATGCACATATTTTATTCTGTATGTACTAAATGATAGAGATCATATATAGAATCATAGAATCATAGAATTGTAGGAGTTGGAAAGGACCTCGAGAGATCATCGGGTCCAACACCCCTGCCAAAGCAGGCTCCCTAGGACATTTCACTCAGATAGGCGTCCAGACGGGTCTTGAATATCTCCAGAGAAGGAGACTCCACCACCTCCCTGGGCAGCCTGTCCCAGAGCTCTGTCACCCTCACTGTGAAAAAGTTTTTCCGCATGTTGGTGCGGAACTTCCTATGCTCCAACTTGCAGCCATTGCCCCTTGTCCTGTCTCCACAGACCACTGAAAAGGGGCTGGCTGATTTCCCCTGCATCCCCTGCTTAAGATAGTTATAAACATTAATTAGGTCCCCCCTTAGTCTTCTCTTCTCAAGGCTGAACAGTCCCAATTTTCTCAGCCTTTGCTCATAGGGGAGATGCTCCAGGCCCTTAATCATCTTCGTAGCCCTTCTTTGGACTCTTTCCAGGAGATCCCTGTCCTTTTTATACCAGGGAGCCCAGAACTGGACACAATACTCCAGGTGGGGCCTGAGCAGGGCAGAGTAGAGGGGGAGGATCACCTCCTTTGACCTGCTGGCCACACTCCTCCGGATGCACCCCAGGATCCCATTGGCTCTCTTAGCCACCGAGGCACACTGCTGGCTCATGGCCAACCTGTCATCCACCAGGACCCCCAGGTCCTTCTCCACAGAGCTCTTCTCCAGCAGGTCATCCCCCAGCCTGTACTGATAGAAACGGTTGTTCCTTCCCAGGTGCAAGACTTTACACTTGCTTTTGTTAAACCTCATCTGGTTTCTCCCTGCCCAGCTCTCCAGCCTGTCCAGGTCTCGCTGGATGGCAGCGCAGTGTTCCTGCGTATCAGCCATTCCACCTAGCTTTGTATCATCAGAGTACTTGCTGAGGGTAGTAGGTATAGGTGAAGTAACTTGTTGGTCTGTTGCTTGTTTTTTTTTTGCTTATTTTTCTGCAGAAAAAACTTTTTGTGGTATCATTGTAACCGTAGAGAGCAAACTCAGAATTTGTACTGTTGAAGCCTGGTTGATATGCCAAGGTCTCATAGTCTTCATGTACATGTATTTCTGTTGAGAATTCAGATTTTAGATTTGTACGTATGAATTAAGGTGTCTAAATACAAATACCTGTATATGACAAAGGGATCTGGGCTTCTGTTACAGTCAGTGGGTGACTTACATATTCAGCACCATTTGAGCTGCCCTTCTTTAAGACATACACATAGGACAGTGTGATACAATGGGAGACTTGTGCCATCTAGCTGAGGCTAGACAGGGGATTCTATGGTATCTTAAATGTCACTAGGCCCCAAAGGGTGAACAGCTAAAGGCAGCAAAGGAGACCTAATCAGCATAATCGGCAAGTCTGGTGATATATTCAACTGCGTACTCTCTAGATGCTTGGTTCAGATGCTCACACAGTGGTGTCTAGTGTCATTTCATCTGCCCTAGACTGCCTGAGACATCACATAGGGCAGTTGGATATGTCATAATGCCTGTGAGAGGCTCATGCCCTTCTAAGGTTCTATTAAAGGCCAGGCAACAAGCCTGGATATCAGGATTTCAAATGGTACTAGCTACCTAAGCATCAGCACATGATTCCCTGTGTACTTGAGGTTCAGCTGAAACACTGCCTGGACTTCATTGAGTTTATTGACTATACATCTCTTGTCTGCAACAGTATGTTAGACTCCTATGCATCTGTAAGCCCCTACAGAGTTAAAATCTGCTTTATGCATGCACCTGTCTTTCAGACATCATCCTAGAAACATTTTAATCTGCTTAGGTTGTTTTAATAGTTTGGATATCAAATTCTTGAAAATGTAGGGAAAAATATGTATTTGAAAGAAAGAAATATCCTGTTAATTCATTGATGGAGAAAATGCTTTTGTTTGCTTTCAAATCTTATTAGAAATAGGAGAATCCTCAGACTAAAACACAAATGCACAGGAAACTCAGATTTACTGGTTCTGTTACTCCTGGTCCCAATTATTTTCCATGTGGTTCTGGAGGTGCTACACTGCACCTGTATTTGTTTAACTGCTGTGTCTGCTTTGACACCCCTTATTTAATGCTAGCTTCCCTACCACACAGCATAACAAAATGTTTGCAACCCTTGAAACTTCTTTGGATTTCTATGGTTTCCACGATAACAGGCTCATCTCAAATAAATAAAACAAGAGCAATCATTATTGTGCAGCATGAAGAATAACAACTGTTTTTTTCTGTTACAGAGAACAGTGATGGATTAATACTCCGTCTTGGGTCTCGTGAAGAGTTTGTTCAACATGATGGAATGATTTTTGTACAACTTCTAAAATATCAAGCTGTGTGTATTATTGAATCTCAGAGCTAAAATACTTTGCACAATTTTCCTGTATGAAAAACACTCAAGTGTTCTTTTATCCATTGTCTCACTTTAATACTTTTCAGAGCACAAACCCTCTGTGAATTGGCTTTGTCATTTCACAGAGAATTAATATAAAGATATTAAAAATCCTAATCATCTCACTAAAACACTAAGGATTTTGAACATTTTCTGGCATTAATACACGTGGCAAGATGTATATAAATATTCTAAGCCATGTATTTCTGTGACCATTTGTTTTCACGGATCTGATAACAGTAGTTATTAGTGATTCTCATTAGTGCTGTTATAAAAGGTGTATTTCCTATTTCCACCATAATGCCAGTTTTTTGTAAATTTATGACCTGGCTTTTCCCCCTTATTTCACAGATAGTGTCACATCCTTTCAAAACACAGTGATAATCAGTGAAATAATTCCATAGGCAAAGAAAAAAAAATAAAAAATCTGTTGCATTAGTATGTCTGCGAAGAAAAGGTATAATATTAATATACTGAAAAGATTATTTTCAGATGTCAGTAATTTCTTTTGAATCTCTGATTTTTACATATGAAAAGAATTAAAATGGTTGTTATTTAGTGTTGAAAAATAGCTTCTGATGATACCAAGCAGATAGCTTTATTATGCTTTACCTTCTGCTTTAATAGCTATAATAAATCAGAATGGAACTGAAATAATTCCATTGACATTTGATTATCCTAAAATCACCCACTTATTCTAAATCTCAATGGAAAAAGTATGTTTTCATTTTAAATTGCCATTTTGCAACTAGAAGTACAAGAAATAATTGCACCGACTAGCCAATTACTCTGACAATAAAGGAACACCATATTGACTTTTTGGTTGAAGAGGGGTCATTATGTTAACAGTAAGAGAAAGTAGTTTTTGAATGGAAACGTGAGTATTATCACTTCAAAAGCTTTATTCTGAGACAGCCTTTTTCCTTCTTCACGTGTTTCATACTTTGCAATCATTAAGACATAAGAAATCAATAAGTGGCTGTGTAAAGTGATGTTGGGCATGATTTAAAGTGAAACAACGCAAAACACTCAGCATAAAACACTTACTATGTATATGATGCTTCCTGCTCCAAACATGCCTGTGTGCTCCTGGTGACTGACTACTAGAGAAAAAAGAAAACTGAGGTGGTTTAATGTGTTATTCAAGAAGGGGTGTGTCAGGGTGGGGGGTATCTTCTGCAGCAGATGTATTAAACCACAGATATTTTTTCCTTGGCAAATGCTTTTGGATCCCTGGCAGAATTCTCAGGCGTCTGGGATGGCAGCTTTGGTACTGTCACTTGGATTGTCATATAGATAACTTGCTGCATTCACCTTATTGTTATAGTTTGTCTTGTTGATGTCATTTTTCTTTTACTATATGCAGCTACCCCCTCATAAGATTTGTATGTGAGATTTTTTTTTTCCTGAGCTTCTTAAGAGCCTCATACCACAAAACTTAGGTAAAAGGATCATTTACTCACCTAGTTTTCTTGCAGTCAGGAATGCAGTCTTCCATTCTTCAGTGAAATGCCTCTGTAGTCATATAGTGTGGAAGAAAAATCCATTTTGCTGTGAGTAAAGGTCCAACTTTTAATTGTAACTGACTGAATGGTTTGATGTGCTTCTGATCTACTCTGAGTTTAAAAAAATATATGTTTGGAGTGATCATTTGCTGGGAAGAACTTAGACAATACTGCAAGATGTAAATAATGTAAGTTTACTAATATGGCTATGTCACTTACATGAAACATATCTATGGTGTATAGACATGAAAAAAAAGGAGAACCCTAAGGAAAATAGGAAAAACTAACTGTTTTCTTACTATCACTTAGGTGGTTCAGTCATCTTCATAATATTCTCTAGATTTTATTCTTAAATATGTAAATTCTATTACTCTCTGCTTTCATAAATATATTTGATTGCTACTTACATTACATTGTAATCTAACCTTTATAGCATTAGATTGCTGTTTACAGTTAAGCTTGGTAATAGGAGGTAAATCAATGTGTGACTCTAGGAGCAGAATAAGAAAAATTCTGAATAGGTGACACACAATCCTTGCAACATCTTCTCTCTTAAACAGGAAATCTCTAGTTAAAGGTTCGAGTAATAGCACTTTCTGATGTCAGAATCTGATTCAAATGACAGAAAACCACGTTAAAAGATGAAGGTGATTAAATGTGCTACACAGAGCATTCTAATAATGTCAGAGTGGTAAAACAGATTTGTTTTTTAATTCAGCTAGAACCTGTCCTTCCTGTTTTCTCTGATACACATAACATTTTACTAAGAACAGCAAACCACTTAGTGAAAATCCTGTGGTAAATTCTGATGTTTTGATACGAATCAGTATTTGGCTGAAGGGAAATGTCTGAGACTGTATGTGCCGAGAAAGACACATCATGGTCAGGTCTTCCTAGGAGAATCACTGAAGCATATTAAAGAAGCTTTTAGCCAGCTGGTCCACAGGGTTATACTAAAAGAAAAATAACATATATAAAAAAAATAAATAAATTACATTCTCTTTGAGGCAAAGTGAAGAGGTATAACAAGAATAGCAGATCTAAAAGGCTATGAGTAAATTGATATAAAGGATAAGAAGACTGTGACTATAGACTTGGGACAAAACCCATCAAAACTGTACTCTCTGAATCTTAGTGTAAGTTTAAATGTGTATTACTGTTACAAAATACAAGGATTGCTTGGTGCAATGGAAAGGCTGCAAGAAGGATTTTGATATCTAATAAGAAAAAAAAAGAGAGAGAACAGAGGGCAGAATAAAATACAACACTCAGCAAGAGCTCTGAAACTAATGATATGAGGAAAAGTTGAATTTAACTCATTTATGTGTTGATGAGAAATTAATGTTTAGAAAGTGGGTCTTTTTGTCTATGTACAGCCCTCCTTGTCTATGTACAACCCTTTTAGGATCAGGAGAAAAAAAATTTGAAAAATCTGTGCTGTTACTAAGCAAGTCCATGAATAAAATGAATTGCAGGTACACTTGGCAGTGGGAGGAAAATCCTTAAGCTTGAGAGAATTAAAAGAGCTTGATAAGTTTTGTTTAATGAGCATAAGAAATAGAAGCATCATGGTAGCAATAAAAAACTCTAAAAAATCCCATCAATCAACATCTACACAAAATATGTCAATATTGTTTCTTACATGTTGAAGCAAAGACACTTTCATGAAATAATTATTCTCCTGTATTTTTCAAAATGACAGAAACTTTTGTGAGATAAGAAAACAATTTCCCTGCCAGATCTAATTACAGTGTGTAAGTACTTTCATGGGTAGAAAGCACTAAAGATTTTGTTAATGAAACAGGAAAAAGTGTAACAAGAATCAAGGGCTAGAAACTGAAGCCAGACAAATCCAAACACATGAGAAAACACAGACTTTAAACAGCGAGGATAATTAACTGCTGAAATAAACAACCAGCAGAAGCAGGAGATTCTGTTATTGAACATTTTTCAAAGTTATAATTGAGAGCCAATTCAGACTGCCTCCTTTGTTTTTCAAGCCTGTAAAACACCCGCCTCATGCACTATTTCAGAACACCCAAGTGATTGTCCTTTCTGTAAAGAACGTAAGAAAGAAATAGTACAGTTCTAGATATGATTTGATGGAGTTGACACAAGCCTTCATGTATTAGCCTCATGAACTAGTGTGATATTGGACATGAAAATGTAGTATGTTCCATGACAGCTAAATAACAGTACTGATATGAAGTTTCATTTCCCAATGCTGAGAGGAGATACTTGGACACAATCAACAGGAAACAGAGGTGCTTGTGCACATCTTGCCAAACTGCAAGATTTTCCACTGCCTTCAGATTCAGAAGACCCAAACCTGTTCTGAACATAGCCAGCTAAGTGATCATTACTCAGTTGTGCACAGCACTGCTGTACATTAACCGCAATACTCTAACAGGAAGAGTAGTACCCCAGAATATGATAAATGTGCTGAGCATGTGCTCTGCTTCTTGGTTGTTTTGTGTTGGGTTTTTTAAGTGCTTTCTATGATATGTATAAATAGCTCTGGGAAATAGAGACCAGAACTAGAAATACCTCTAAGACTGTTTTTGCACGAAAGCATAGTGCTTCCTTTTTGCCTGCTGCCAAACAAATTGCCTTCCTGCACAAATTAATTGGTAGACCATCTACTGAACAACACCTAAGTTATATCTAATTTTAAAGTGGTGGGGGTTTTGGTTTGGGTTTTTTTTTGTTATGTTTCTGGATTTTGTCTCTGTTTTTATAGGATTTGCTGTTGAGGCCAAAACCTCTTTTTTTTAAACTAGATTTTGTTCACTGATAGCTCCACACCTTGATGTAGATGAATCCAAGTTAGCCTTCTGCATTCCTTTAACTGGAATTTGCACTCCAAATTTTTGTCAGCTAAGTCGACTGATCTAAATATGTGCCACATTTGCCTATGGAGCATCGTTGATTTGGATGGTACTATGACTTAAATGTTAGAAAGTTAAGATTTCTAAAGAAAGCATATGAAGTTCCAGTGAAGGAGAAATAGTTAAATACTTCTTTCTTTTTTTGATAAATTCCTACTGTCTGTTTTGGGTTTGCATGGCAAGGTTGTGGTAGCAAGGGTCTTGCAGGGGTGGCATCTGCAAGTTGCTAGAAGCGTCCCCTAAATCAGAAGCCATATGCAAGATGGACTCACCGCTGGCCGAGGCTGAGCCAATCAGACACAGTGGTAGTGCCTGTGGGATAATGTATCTAAGAAGGAGAAAAAAATTGCGAGAGGCAGGCTTTTTTGTGGGAAGATATGAAACACTTTGCTGACAAGGCCAGTGAAGGAGGAGGCGGAGGAGGTTCTCCAGGCATTGGAGGAGAGACTCTCTTGCAGATCATGGACAACACCATTGTGAAGTAGGTTGTTTCCCTGCAGCCCATGGAAGATCATGGGGAATCAAGATTCAACCTACAGCCCATGTAGGACTCCACACCAGAGCAGGTTGAGGTATCTGAAGGAAACTGTGACCCTGGGGAGAGCCCATGCTGGAGCAAGCTCCTGGCAGGACCTGCAGCCCGTGGAGAGAGGGGACCATGTTGGAGCAGGTTTGCTGGTGCGATTTGTGCCTCATTGGGGGACCATGATGGAGCAGTCTGTTCCTGAAGGTCTGCACCCCATCGAAACCATGTTGGGGCAGTTCATGAAGAAATGAAGCCCCCATGGGAAGGACTCACATTGGAGAATTTCATGGAGAACTGTATCCCGTGGGTGGGACCACACACTGGGGCAGGGGAAGGGTATGAGGAGTCCTCCCCCTAAGGAGGAGGAAGGAGCAGCAGAGGCAACATGTGATGAACTGACCACAACCTCCATTCCCATCCCTGTGTGTCCCTGGTGCGAGAAGGTAGAGAAATCAGGAACAAAGTTGAGTCTGGGAAGAAGGCAGAGGTGGGGAAGGTGTTTTAAGATTTGGGTTTATTTCTCATTATTTTCATTATAAATTCTCGTTTTAAATTAGATGCATTTTATTCTTTGTTGAATCTGTTTTACCCATGACAGTAATTGCTGCATGAATGCTCCCTGTCCTTATATTGACTTGCAAGCCTTTTGTTATATTCTCCCTAGCCCCATCCCTCTGAGGAGGGGGTGATAGAATGGGTTTTGTGGGCACCTAGACTACAGTCATGGTTAAACTACCACACTGTCTTAAAAAAACTCCCCAAACAATAACAAAATAACTGCATTGAAAAGTAGAGGTGCATGGATTGTTTGAATGAGCCTCTTCTGCAGCACAATGTTCAAAAACTATTCCAAATCTCTAAAGTGAAAACTGTCTTTCACAGAAAGGATGGCTCAGACCTGACACACACTGCATATTCCTTCAATTTTTCAAACATAGTTTTCTTTGTTGTTACTAATGAACATGATTAGTGTAGGATGGTAGCACCCAAAGGCCCCAGGGAGAGGAGTGCTGTGTGCTGTACAAACACAGATAAATAGACAGCTCTCGCCCAGCAGAGCTTATGATCTGAAAGGCACAAAGATGTTGAGGGTTGGGAATGGAGATATAACTTCCAAGCAAATGAAAACAGTGATGATTGGCAGATCTCTGGTAGCTGAATCCTTTCTTGTTCATTTATCTTTTCTAATAGGAGTAGAGGTCAAATAGAGGGAATGGCAGAACTGTAGAAGTTAATAAAAAGTGAAGAAAAAAAATATGAAAAGGAAGGAATAATCACAGTTTTCTGTCTGTCTGGTCCTGTCTTAACCTACAGGAGTAGGCAGGCATGATATTAGAGGGAGCTTTAAGAGATTTAAAGAATTTATCAAGTCACTTTTCAGATGTAAGCAGGTTCTTCCTTTAAAATTACAGAGGAACAAATTATGGGAACAAGTTCTCTTAAGCCTCCAAGCCTCTATGTAAATATTTTCTTAAATATACAACTCAACAAAATAATGGGTAAAAAATGTTTCTAACCAAACCCTCAAACTCTAAATGTGAATTTGCCATTTCTTTAGGTAGTCATCAACTATCACTCAGTCTATAACTAAAGTGAAAAAAAATAAAAAAGAAGAGATTTATCTTTTTATATGCTTGAAAAGGCAGAAATTATAATGTTAAAAATTCTAAATTAATAAAAGCCTTCTAGAGTTAATTGAGATACCTCTGGATGCTAGAAGAAACTGCCATCTCTTCTGTCTTACCATCTGGGGTCTATAACAGTTCCTTTAAAGACTCCCCATCTGTTAAATTGCAGATGTGAACTGAAATTTGCAAAACAAGTACATCAGAAGTGTGAGGGCACAGTGCGTTGCAACCCACCTGGAATTCAGAGAAGAAAGCTGGTTAGAGCTGCCCAGCAGATAAAGCTTAATGACCAGTTCCTTTCAGCACGTAGGTGCCTCGGTCTATTCAAGTGACAGGAGTAATTTTGTCCTTGGTAAAGGTCTATAATCCCTTAAGTGGAGTTTATAATTTTTCTAAAGCTATCCATGCCTGTCCTTTTCATGTGATAGTGGCCACAGTACCCTGTTTTCCCCGTGCTCGGATTTTAAAATGCAGTGCAGCTTCAAACCCCTCTTGTCTCTGAAGGAATTCAAACCTACTACCCCTTCTCTAATGAAAATACTGTAAATTGTCATAAAATTGGTTAGACTGTGACAATGAAAAGATGATCTCAATATTTACTGCTAAACAGTCTTTGACGTGGAAAGTACAGAGAGATGCAATGTCACCATTCAGTGGGACTGAAACTAGCACCTATTACAAAATTTCAGGAGTCATTTCAATAGGTATAATATTAAAAAATAGATGACAGATTTTTCAAAATTATCTTTATCTTTTCTATACTTTAATACAAATGCTACATTTATTTCTTATACTAAATAGTAATAATATCTACCCTGCCTAAGGTTCTAACATCTAATTGTTAATTTAAAATATGCAGTATACTAAAATACGCCAATGCCCGAAGTGTAAGAAGTTTCTCAATCACTATTAGAGTTGGAGTACACTGAATTCATAGAATCATAGAATCATAGGGGTTGGAAGGGACCTCGAGAGATCATCAGGTCCAACCCCTTGCCAAAGCAGGCTCCCTAGGACATATTGCACAGATAGGCGTCCAGACGGGTCTTGAATATCTCCAGAGAAGGAGACTCCACCACCTCCCTGGGCAGCCTATTCCAGTGTTCTGTCACCCTCACTATGTATAAAAAAAAAGCAATTCAGAAAAAAAATCAACCTTCATTAATATCACATTTAAATCTGAAGTAATGTGTATTTTTTTAAATATTTTTCAGATTTGGTACCTGAATAATGTTAGAGGAATGAATTAGCAGTTCCACCATATACTAAAACTGTCTTTGAAAGAGATATAACAGAACAACTGAAAAAAAAAAAAAGAAAAAAAAAGAAAAGGTAGAATTCTATCTTCTTTTGTACATGTTCCTGTGGAAATATATAGTATGTTCTGACACTTTGGAAACCTTTGTTATTGCAAGTGGATATCTAAGGTTTTTCCTTACAATCTTCCTCTCTCCTTAGATACCAGAGGCAGCTAACCATAGGCAGGGCAGCTGTTAAAAATTATGTTACAGATACAGGGAACAAGGGTTGGAGACAATAAAGAAGTTAAGGGACTTTGACATATATCATGCTAAGTGCTGGAGAGTCTGAAAGTTAGACATCTAGCTTAGGAAGTGAAATCCATAAACCTGAAGTAAGAGCCTAAGGGTGGTGTTCATTGATGCTTTCCTCTAGTGGCAAAAGCTGTAAGAACTTTCTGCTCCCTCCTCTCTCCCAGTTATTTATTCTTAGCCTGCACAGCAGTATGCTGTTTTCTCAATCTGTTCTGATGCAGCTGTGTGCAGAGAATATTGTAAATGGGTTCACTGGATTTCAAAAAAAAAAAGAAAAAAAAAGGAAAAGAAAAAAAAAGGAGCTTAACAACTGTAAAGAGGGTATTTTTTTTTCTTTTAACATAACCCAGGTCACTTCAGTGATCCCATTTATAATACAGCCCCACAAACCTTACCTCATCTGACAAGACAGTGAACTATGGTGTCAGGACACATGGCATTTTTACTTTCTAAGCTGCCAGAGAAAATATGTTCCTGAATTCAGACCTGAGAATAGGATTTTTAAAAGGCAGATCTATGAAGGTGTGGTCCTGTAGTCATCTGTGTTATATCATTTCATAATAATTTCATACTACATCTATTCCTGAATCACAACGCACTGCAGATCAGCTTGGAGCATAGGACTGTATTTTTGTCCAGGTAATCAAAGAATATGATGTGAATTTTATGCTGACTTCATACTTCTAACCAAGGTTTATGCTTGCTGTAAGTCGGTAGATGACATCTAAAGCAGCATAAAAACAGAGTGGTACAGACAGGTGATATTTTATCTAGTATAAGGCTAACAAATAAAAAAGTTATTCCTTCAAAGGCTTATAAGCCTGCTTGGTGAAACAGTGATGTGGCTCAAGTTTTTGATCCAGTAGTAGGTACGCTAAAACCCTATTTATTATCACATCAAAACACAGCATGAAATGGCTTCAGTCAGCACTTAGCTCAGTCAGTCCAAAGGGTTAAAAAGGGATCTGGTTGACTTTTCCACACAGAGTAAGCTAAGTCTACCCTTTGACTGTGAAGAATTTTATTGCTGTGGTCTTTATAAAAATATATCCCCGCTATATTTCTCTGCTTTGCATTTTAGCCTAGCTGTTAAATTTATTATTATTATTATTATTAGAAAGTTGAAACATTGTACTCCAGTTTATCTTGGTGATAAAGTACTACAGCTCTTCAGCTGAATGTTTACCTATTGCCTGAACCAAGATGCTACTGAAGAATCCCAGTGGACTCTTTTGAAGTGTGACAACTAGGTGATCAGAAATTATATAAGGAAGAAATTTTTACTGTGAGGCTGGTGAGGCACTGGCACAGCTTGCCCAGAGAAGCTGTGGCTGCCCCTCGATCCCTGGCAGTGTTCAAGGCCAGGTTGGATGGGGCTTTGGGTAACCTGGTCTAGTGGAGGGTGGAACTAGATGAGCTTTGAGGTCCCTTCCAACACAAACCAGTCTATGATTCTATGATTCTATGATTGATTCCTTCAACCAAAGAGGAAAGAAAGTAACATGCATCCACAGCCTAAAGATAAAAAACTCTTCGGGTTCATTTGGAAGTTCTTGTCCTTGCTCCTAACAGACTTTGTAACTTAATTCCAGTGATTTTTAGAAGCATAAGGCAGTCTGAATTCCCATCTTTCCCTTTCTGCTGCACATGAACTTCTAGTATATTGGTATTCTCTTTGCAGGAATCAGAAACTCATACATACTATGCCTGTTCTCTCCAGAAAAAAAGCCAAACAACACAATGGAACTACCTCCCCCCACCACCAAGCAAACAACCAAAAAGCATAAAACCAAACCAAAAGTAAACTTGATAATAGTAATAATAATAATTAAAAAAGCAACCTAAAAGTGTATTATTGGGGTGGTTCTGAAGTACCAATGATTTGCCACAGAAGAAACAAAAAATTATCTATTCTTACTACAGACAAAATTACTTTTCCAAACTGTACTGAGTGTTCCTTTAGCTACAGTAAGAGTGGATACAACCCTATATGCTTCCTTTTCCTGCATAATCCCTTTCATAAAACTACCAAATTGCAGAGTTATTTTAGCTAGAGCCAGAGGTGACTCCTTACAGACCTCATTACTGCCATTCATAGGTTGGACAGGGATGATCAAGAGCTATACATAGTGCTTATTTCTCACACAGAAAACACAGAGAAAAACCTTTTCTACAAAAGGTGATTTATGACCGCCTAGAGTCACTGTCTTAGACAGTCCACCAGGGCATTTGTAATATGATGTGAAATTTCTTTATTGACAGGGTAAAAAAACCCCTTTATTCTACCTAAAGTACTTACCTAGTCTCCACTACAGCAGTATGTGGGTCTCTTTCAACCTCACAAAATGTTTGCCTACCCAGCTTTCAGGGACAAGGAAATACAATTAGCCTAGTTTACAGCTGGTGAATGCATATTCATTTCTGTTCCTACTAGAGTGAAATCCATGGACTTGACTCAAGTAGGCTCCCTGCTGTGATAGGTAGGTGCTCAATAATAAATGTATATATTAATTTTGCACCATGCAGGAGGATGTGTCAGACAGGTCACGGATTTTAGCATTATCATGGACTCCAGTAACGTGATATTTCTAGTTAATTTTAGGTTCATTACACTAATGGTTGTGTAACAATTCTGTTTCAGAATAGAAGTAGTTGTTGCTCATATCCATTAGTTCACAGAATCATATAACCACAGAATTGTAGCAGTAGAAAGGGATATCTGCAGATCATTTAGTCCAACCATCTTCACTAAAGGCTCTAAAGAGTTTATTATAAATAGCTGTATTTAATTGTTTTCAATTTAAGTATGGAAATACTTTATGTTATTGGATTCAAATCCAGTAACTCAAAAGTACTTTAGACACCAGCTTTGACTATATTGTGGACGAAGGACCAGGGTATGCTTTGCACTTCCTTTGGAATCAGTCCAAACTAATTTCAAAGAATTTTTATGAGTTGCTTATACATTTTACCGTATAAAGAAAGAAATAACATTTTAAAAATGTGTGAAGTGGAACCCATTAGTGCTCAGACAAATATACTGGACAATCATTACACAAGACAGCCAGGCTTATATACATCACCTCTGTTTCCAATGCATTCTTCTTTATCGTGTACAAAGGAGAACAGACTATTTATTTATTCATTTGTTTTATTTTGACTTAATAGTAGTGCCACCTGAGAATAAGAGATTTATTGATTGAGAATACAGAGATTTCAACTCCTATCCACATACACATATTGAGCTTGGGTTTCTTATCTGTTCATAAGGCCATGGTAAAAAATGGAGACCTTCATATCCTTTCTTTAAAAGACAGGTTTACACTTCATCCACGGGGAAAAATATCTGCTTATCCTTCCAGAAAGAAAGAGAAATGTTTAGTTTGAACAAGTCTGGCAAAATTTCCTTTTGATCCAGACAAATTACTCTCCATTGTCAAGACCAACATATTTATGTATGTAAAAGCACTATTTCTGGAACCTAAGCAACTTTAATATAAAACTTTAAGAACTTATGCAGATACCATATCTCTAGCCATCTATGTTATGACTCCTAACATATTTTGAAGTGCTTTTGTATCTTGATACAGAAAATGAAATTTGAGTGAGCATATGACAAAGGGTGGTGGTCAATGGGTCTATGTTCAGGTGGAGGCTGGTGACAAACGGGGTCCCCCAGGGGTCTGTCTTGGGACCGGTGCTCTTTAACATCTTTATCAGTGACATGGATGATGGAAGTGAGTGCACCCTCAGCAGGTTTGCAGATGACACCAAGCTGAGTGGTGTGGTTGACACCACAGAAGGAAAGGAAGCCATCCAGAGGGATCTTGACAAGCTGGAAAGGTGGGCCCGGGTGAACCTAATGAGGTTCAACACTACCAAGTGTAAGTTGTTGAATTGGGCCAGAGGAATCCCAGACATAGATACAGGCTGGGAGAAGAGCTCCTTGAGAGTAGCCCTGCTGAGAAGGACTTGGGGATTCTGGTAGATGAGAAACTTAACATGAGCCAGCAGTGTGCTCTTGCAGCTCGGAAGGCCAATGGTGTCCTGGGCTCCATCAGGAGAGGGGTGGCCAGCAAGGACAGGGAGGTGATTGTCCCTTTCTACTCTGCCCTCCTGAGGCCCCATCTGGAGTACTGTGTCCAGATCTGGGGCCCCAATACAAGAAAGATGTAGAACTGATGGAGAGGGTTCAGAGGAGGGCCACGAGGATGATTAGAGGGCTGGAGCACCTCCCCTACAAGGAGAGGCTGAGGGAGTTGGGTTGTTCAGCCTGGAGAATAGAAGGCTGCAGGGAGACCTCATTGCAGCCTTCCAGTACCTGAAGGGAGCATACAAACAGGAGGGGAATCAACTTTTTAAAAGGGTCGAAAATGGCAGGACAAGGGGGAATGGACTAAAGCTAAAGGAAGGAAGGTTCAGATTAGATATTAGGGGAAGTTTTTCACAGAGAGAGTAGAGAGGTGCTGGAATAGGCTGCCCAGAGAGGTGGTGGATGCCCCATCCTTGGAAGTGTTCAAGACCAGGTTGGATGGGGCCCTGGGCAACCTTGTGTAGATCCGTCCTAAGGCTGGTGTCCCTGCCTGTGGCAGGGAGGTTGGAGCTCTATGATCCTTGGGGTCCCTTCCAACACATGCCATTCTGTGATTCTGTGATTCTGTGATATGTAGCTGTCTAATGTTTCACTGAATGTCTGAAACTTTATTCATGCTTTCCTTATAATTCCCACCCTTCCTCTGGGACAGTTTGTCAGTTTGTTCATCTTTAGCCAGATACCAAAACACACTACAAGTAGGATATATACAGTCTCAAAGTTTAAAACAATTATTTGTTGGTTAACACACATAAATATGAATAAAATCAAATAAACCATGATGCCATGCTCTGGCATGATACTCAATGTGCTTTCCCCAGCTGGACAGGCATCAGTGAGGAGGGAAGGTCAGTGACCACAACTGCTAGGACCCTTCCTCAAGGGTGTGGATCTGCCACATTCCTCCTGTTGATGGGTTCTATGATATGATCACAACCCAGGGAATAGCCAGAAAAATCTGCAAGTTATGCTTTGTAGCTGCACATAAATCTGAAACAAAATACCACCTAAAACTTATAGCACTGCTCATCATATTAGGAGTGGTAGTGTGTTCAGAGCTCAGAATTGGCTAATTGTTAAGGTATGGATTGCACAGAAATCAAAACTAGGTAGTTGAACAGTAATTCCAGTGCTAGAAGTCCAGGCCAAAAGGGAAATACAAAGCAGAAAGACCAAGTTTGTGATGAGACATTACCACTGTAGCTCTCTGTAAACGTGTGATTAATATAACTTCTTGCTCCGCTGGGAATTTTCCTCATGAGCTTTTCTTGGAGAGAAATGCTAGTGTAACAGTGTCATTGCTCCAAAAGGTGAGAGATCATCACCCTGTGTGTCCAGTACAGCCTGTGAAGCTATACGTCATATGTGAGGATACAACTATGAATCTCTCATGCCCTTGCAAGGTATTTATTAACAAACTGGACCAGTTCCCAGCTGAAATGCTCTCAAACTGTGATTGCTAAAACTGAGTATAAAGAAGTCCTAGTAGGTCCAAAAATTAGTCGTCCTCCTCATCCCCTTTTGTTTATATGAGTCTTTTTCCAGTGTTTCAGTCCACTTGAAAGACAGACAGATAAGCAAAGACAGACTGAGGATGGATTTGCTCTCCAATCCCCCCTGTGAAAAAAGTATAACTGCAGTCTGTAAAACTTCTTTTTTTCCCCACCCAGTTTGCGTGGTGGTCTATTAACTTTTCCACACTGACATACACTTCAATAAACCACTTAGAGTCAGTGTATTTCTATCCCCAAAACTGTCGCATTTAATGGGAAATAATTCATTTCATTCCAGACAGCCATACCAAATGGAAGTAAACTACCCAACATGCTTGCTGCTAAGTTTTTCATCTCAGTGTATTGATTTTAAAGCTTGTACCGATTTCTCCCAAATTAACCTTTTATTTTCTTGAGTTATATAAATAAATAATGTGAAGTAAAGCAAGTGAAGCTGAAGAGGGAAAAATCACCAGCACTGCTTTGAGATCCTGAGCAAACCACTCTGAGCTTTCTTCAAGGAAAACCACTTCTGTGTCCCTCATCTCATTTTGCTGATAGATGTATCTGTTTTACTAATATTAACCTGAATGAAATTTAACAAAGATAAAAAGAAAAATCATATGCATAATACATAACATACCAATACATTCATTACTCTGCTGGAAATCTTTTATTTTGATATAATTTTCTGATATGCCTTAAGATGTTCATTTCAAATGTGAAACAGATAAAGAATTTATGATCAAAACTCTTAACTTGCTTCCTTTGTCTTCTGATATACTCCTAAAGAAGTGATTAGCAACACTTTATCTTGAAATGTAAACAATCTACTCAGCATTGTGTCCAGGAGGTGTTGCAAATTGTAGCTATGAAAGAAATGGAGACTTCAATGAAAAATATTCAATGGCAAGTCTGCTAGAAAAAAAAAAGTCAAATACTCTGTCAAAATTAGTGTAACCTTTTACATTTAACTCAGTGGTGGATCCAAAGTTTCTGCCATTTCTTACAGAACTCCAAGGTACCTTATCTTGCCTTTCCCATAAAAAAGCCACAGTGTCAGCAGTCAGCATTCTTTTTCTCTTTCTTTGAAGTGAGTTTTGTCACTGCAGGGCAGTATGGTGCCTGACCTGAGATGGCCTGTATTGCCCTACGAAAACATGGCTTAGTAGAGAAGTGGGTAGGCAGTTTAATAGCTGTCAGCATACCGGCAGAAGATACTGGACTGTCTGAAAGGCAGGCTCACTCCCACATCATCCAACCTTGTTTTTCTTCACAAAGATATGGAGAAAAGCTACAACCTGGGAGGGCAGAGAAAGAAGAACGTTTGAAAGCTTGAAGTACTTAGTGATAATTCTGAGAGGGAGCAAGAGTTCAAGAAGAAAATAGAGGTAGAAAGAACCTGGAGTTTACTTGACTGGCCAAGAATCTCTCACATTTTATTACTTTTGTTCTCCAAATCACCTCATTTTTCCACATTGTTTATATCATCTGTCAGTTCTCCTTCTCATAATTATTCCCCTGTAGAATCTGCAGTATTTTGCAGAGTAGGGTTGGATACATATTATTTTACCCTTTGGCTAATGTTCTGAAAACTTTTCTGCTTCTGGCTCCACTTCAGGGCTTAGAATCCACATTTCCATCCTCATTTCTGGGGTCATTTCCAGACTTGAAAACACACTTCTGTTTACATGGTTAGACTCATTACCCTAAGTGAGATCATGACTCCTTGTGTTTAGGAATCACTGTTCTAGGAGCTACTGCAGTATAAAGGATAAATAATACTGTATTGAAAAAAAGGAGTGAGAAAAATATCATTAAAAAAAGCAAGATTGTATCAGAACAGGGAGAAAACAATGGCCAAATGAACAAAACATGCAAGGAAGATTAATGAAAAAGAAAAATGAGATAAAAATTATATGGGGGAGGCTGAGTAACATCTTTGAGATAGTGCTTTGAAAATATGTCTCATAATGTAAAATCCTTTCTAATTAGCTTCCACAATGAAGAATTGCAAATTGGCATTCATTAATATAGAACTTCTTTCATATTATTTATATAGAAATAAACTGCATTGATTCTTGCTCTGGAAATTGCTTTGTTCCATAAGTAAAATGGCTGTAATCCAGTTTAATTCTATATCACATCATTTTTAAGAACAAAGACTTTGAATTTTATTAATCCTTTATTAACTGACACATACTTTATCAACATTTTACAGTATATTTCTGATTCTGATCAAAATCTAAAATCCCCCTAAATTCGAGCCCCTGTTGAATGTCTCCGTGTTCTCAATCACCTTCAAATATTGTTAAATGATAATTATGACTGAAAAAAAAATCTGAAATACTTCCAATGCAAAAGATACCTCAGGATTGAATGTGATAGTAAAAACCATGTTAGAATTATCATAAAGAAGCCCACGCATTTAATGATTTCTGCTATTATGAGATTTAATTGGCTTCTTAGCAACACACATACTATTTCAAACTGGAAACAGTGGCTCTGTAGCAGAAAGTAGTAAAAAAGAATTAAAAAAAATAAAAATCCCTCGCTCCTATCAATTCTGGTGACACAATCAATAATAAATGAAAGTAAGAGATCTTAAAAAAAAGTTGTCTGTGGAGTTAAGAAACTGTTTCAATCAAACAAAATGCAAATCTCTTCCTTAAAAGGAAAAGTCTTTAATTTCCTGAGATACCCTGAAAGAAATAGCCCCTGAGCATCTTAATCTGCACACTGTAAAAATGTATTCTTGTTCCTTTGTCTCTTTCGTAAGCATTTCATGCTGGACAGTATGTTAGCTCTAAAAGCTGACGTTCAGTATCTTTGACTTTCTCTCTGAACCTGAATGCTCAAGGACCATGAAAAGGACAAAAAGGATCCCATCAATGGTATATAGCAGACTTTCTAAATGAACTGTGGTGACTGCTCTCCTGGCACTATTAAATAACTCTCCAAAAGTGTGTGTGGGTGAGATTTTAAACCTCTGCTTTTTGCAAAGGAACAGCTAGCTGAGGATTTAGAGGGAAATGCTAACTGAAGGAAATCTTGCCACATCTTCCAAAGTTAGTTGAGCCTGCATGATCCTAGTAAGTAGCCCTATGCTTTATTTAAGGAAGGCACAGGCGAAACAGCAGAGCAGCAATAGCTGATGTTATGAATAAACCTACCATTCCTGCAAGCAGTTACAAGAAAGTGATATTTCATCCTCTGTTAATTCTATCAACAGTTAACAGTCACCTTGTGAGTCTGGCCTCATCCTCTACTTACCAGCCTTAGGAGGGATGTCTGCCTGCTCCTGTTGTGCACTGACCTGCAGAGTTGGAGCCCAAATTGCTAAGGCTACTAGACAGGAAGCCAGAGGCTGAGATAATATACAAAGATAACAAATTTTGTTTATTCTGAGAAAAGCTGGTGTTATTATACATGCTGCTTCAGTTAGCAAAGCAACTTAACATCTCAGATGAAGCGGTGAAAATATCTTTACAATATTCTATGCAGCTTTCTCCATTTTAAGGTATTCAGATACTAAGTAATTAATTCTGCTGGCAATCCTTTGAACCAAACAAACAGCTCCATGCAACATAGAGGGAAACTTGTAGACACAGAAATAGGGTATGATCAGCTAGACAAAAGTGAGTGATTTTTTTTTTAGGTTAAGAAGTTACTGGCCCCCTCATCTCAGAAGAGATCATTTTCTTCAAGCACGTTCCTCATCCATTCCAAATCATATAGTTTAGCTCTAACTCTCATGAAACTAAGATGATAAACTGCTGAACATGGTGGATTATTCACAATGCCAATGAGCACATCCTAACTGCAGGGTCATAATTTCCATTTGAGGGACACTAACCTCCTTAAATAGTTATAAGCTGATCCTTTAAACTGACTGTGCATAACCTATATTAGATCTTAGTGGGAAAAATACAAATTAATTTCTGCTATCCCTCCCTTTTATTATTAGACCATTTAAATAACAATTGCCATTTCAGAAATAAATATAAATACAATTTATAGATATAGCGATATACATATACCTACACACATATAATCTGAATTCAACTTAAAGCTGTTCAATTGCATGCACATCATGCACTAGGAAATTTTCCAGAAAAGCTTGGAAAATGTGAGTCACACAAAGATAAGAAGTATGTAGTATGAAATTAAAAATTGTGCATAATTTCTATCTCACAGTGTGCATCTCCATATTTACAGAAGGCACAGTGCCTTGCAGCCTTACCTATAGAAAGGCAATGGTTTCATTTGGGTTTAAACACTTGATTTAAAACTGTGTTAAAGGACGTTCCTGTCCAGAGCTAAAATGCAATGTCTGTGTTATTTCAGCATACAAGTGCTAAATCTCAGGGGTTAGTAATCTCTTCTGCTATCTCATTATACCTTTCAAAACAAGCTCCCAGACCGGTTCAGTGGCTAAACAGAGCAATGGCACTTTAGATATTATTTAGAGAAGTGGTGCTAGTACACAAAGATTATATGTACCTATGTTATGATCAGATTCGGTACTGACCTATATAACATCTCTGCTTTGTGTTATTGGTGACTGTTCCCCCGCAGCTAATTTATTTTGGAATAAGTGCAAGAAGGTTGGCATTCCTTGGTGTTTTACCTAAGACAGAGCGTATTACTCACCTGTTCTAAGAATGTTCTTGTTCAGAATAACCCCAAATATATTCTTGATAATATGTCCTCTGAGTCAGTTGAGCAGAAAAAATCTGCCACATTTAACCTACATTTGACTGCATTTCAACTGCAAGTGAAGTGAAACTTAGATATTCTTTATCCAACCCACAGGGGTAATTTAAGTCTCAATTAACAGATGCTAGTATGTGACTTTGAGAACATCAGGAACTATTGCTCTACAGATTAAGAAATAATGAATAATTTTCCATATCAACTTTAAATACAAAGGGATAACATATTAAATGTATAGTTTTGATCCATATATCAAGTTACTTGCAAGTATTTTATTTGAAAGTACAAATTATGTGTCACAGTATGTGTTCACCTACATTTTAGTTATATATTAAAACCAAAACCAACCAAAAAAGGAGAATCTAAAAAATGTACTTATTTGCACAAAGTCAAAATTACATTAGTAATTGCAGAATATGAAATCTATTTTTTTCTGCATGCAAATACGACTTTGCCACCATAATATTTGAATACTTTATACTAAAGAATATTATATATTATAATATTTTTAATTTGAAGAAAGAATATCTCATTCTCACTGTTGTAGACATGAAAGACCAGTCTCTGGAAAAATTTTAAGAACATCTAAGTCTAACCATAGAAAAAAAGTATGTTGACTATACTTGACTACCCAGATATGCAAATCATTGATGCTCAAGGACCTTGCTGAGTCAGAAGCTGATTTTTCTAATGACAGAAAATTTATCTGTCACTCACTTTAGATACTTCTGTGATCCACAATCATTTTATCTGAGCACTTCACAAAAGAGAAGGATGTATTAGTGTAGGCACATCAATGGGGTTATATCATTCCAAAGTCCAGAGCCATTGCTACTGGACTGACTGAAGTATTTGTCAGTTGTACCCACTATCAAATGGCAACGACATATTTAACTTTGCATTAGTGACTTTGCCAACTACTAACAGGAAAGGAGAGAAAAAAAAAAAAAGAAAAAAAATGTTTCTATCCATGTGAGACTTATGATCACTTGCTATCTACCTTTAGGCTTAGACATCTTTAAGAAATACTACTAAAATGCTTTTTTGGTATTTTAATAAATACTGCCTATCAGGTTTGGTGATGCCTTGATGTGTTTTGCTCTCTGCTTGATGTACTAATGTTACCTAAGAGAGATAGTGTAAGTTTAATCTAGTGTTGTCATATATCAACACAGTTTCATTATAAAATTATTTGAAGGGGGTATCAATGTCCTGATGCCTAGACAGCTATCATTTCTGTTTTACATAATTTTCTGCTGTGAATAGGTGAAAGACTCATTAAATTAAAAATTTGCCAGAAGACATCTGACACATGTCAGACATTAGAAAATATAAAAAGTTTTATGGAGTCATTATAGATTCTCCAGCCTCTGGAACAAGAGGTCTTGATTCTCTTTTCACTTGTGCTGATGTATTTAAGAAACAGTTTAATTTTAATAGAATTTAATTAAGTAGTAATAAAAAGCGAGGGGACTCCAGCAAAAGTTTTCTAGTTCCTTATCTAGACTATATACTCTCCCCTTGACTTTAAGACACATAATATAGCTTACAATGTATTGCTTCTGAAGACCTAAGGCTCTCTGGAAAACAAATGCTTTATTTCTTGACTGATTTTTAAGTTTTCATTCTTACTCAGAACAAAGTGGAGTCTTTTTGTGATTTTCTAAAAAGAAGGTACAGAGACTGTAAAGTAGATATGAATATAGCAACTCAGCAGACAGGGTATTCTGAGATAATAACGAGTCTTTCATTGAAAACTCCTCTTCCAAAGCAAGCAGTATGGATTAATATCACCAGTTTGTTGAATAAGTCTTTGTCTCTCCATGAGCATTTTAACTCTGGGCCTGTAGCTGGTTTTGATTCATTGCCATTTGTCAGCACACATTTCTCAGAGAGGTCTCGGTGAGGTTTTGAACTCTTCAAACTTCCCTCATAGTTAAAAGAATTTAATTACATTACAAAGGCCTTTAAGAAAGTATAATGATAGCTTGCTTCTTAAATATCCGGTTTTCATAGAATGATTGGGTGATTGCTTCTTTTAAATTAGTATTATACTTAAATTTTACAGTGCCAGATTTATATCCACAGCTACTTTTCTTTTTTGCTATATTCACAGGTTTTTTTTCTTGTTTGGTTTTTTTTTGTTATTCTACATATAAATCCTTTGAGCTATTGTTGCATTTCACTGTGGTTTCTTCTGCAAATATATTAATTGGCTGTTTTGAAAGACTTTGCTGCAGCAAAATAATACTCTCTTACTTCAGTTCATGAGTGAGAGTATATCAGTTATGTTAAAAGATTTAAAAACTACTTTCATGGTGGAATTTCATGTTATTCAGAAATGTAACCTTTATAAAAGCTTTGTAGCTAAGCATATCTAGAAGAGCTATCCTTTTTATTGGGAGTCACTGTAATGCCAGCGTGCTGTGCTTACATGTGCTACTCTGGCTCTTATGCAATAGCCTTGGGTGGGTTTGCTGTAGACAGCCAAACACTGCTCCAGGACTGAAAGAGAAAATTCAGAAAACATGCAGCCACTGTGTATTAGTTTGGGCATTTCAGAATTGTAGCAATCAAGCACAAAAATACCTCAAAAACATCCCACGTTCTTTTCAGAATACCAATATTTAGAGTTGAGCAGTTGAGTTCAATGAAGTTACTACTTCAAGAAAATTTTGTTAAATCATCTTTCATGGCTACACAAGAGAAGGTCTCCATACAGGATGGAAGGTATTATATATCACAGCTAAAACCAACTCAGTACTACTTGCTTAATAAACTATCCACATGTAAAAATACAAGATTCTAAATGGCATTTGAGAGCTACAGAATACAATACAGTACCCTGATTCCCTCTTCCATATGGGCATTGTTCATTTGTGAAATAGTTGACTTTTTATGTGAGAAGTGCACAATATTTTTATGAATTTGCTTGTATTTACAAGCAATTTAAAGTTAGGGAATTAATGATCTATATTCTGATTTGTTTTTCTCTGAATGACCACACCAGCTTTGCTTACGACTGCCTTAAAATTTTACTAAGAAGCAAAAGATGACCTTTTAATGTAAAGATATTTCTGAGTCTCATTTACCATCTGCTACAGCAAGACCAGAAAATTCAGAAAACAGGTATAATGGAAAGGGAAATATTGTTACAATGTGTTTGCTACACTGAGCTCCAATGAGATGCTACTACTATCTTTATTGATAGAATAAAAAAGATTTATGTTGCTGTTTTAAACATGAATGAAGATTCATATATCTGAGACTTTGTTAGAGAAAATCATGGCCTAATGGTAGTTCCAGCCCCACACCAATTTGCATAATCTGAATAGTACATATTGTAGCTCCTAGACTTAGGCTGCAGCTCTTTAAGGACTCTAATACACATATTTCAGTGAGTCAGTGAAAGTAAAGCATCCAGAAAAGCACCAGTCAAACCTGTAGTTGTAATTATGAAACCATAAGCTTGGAGAGAAGAATGGAAAGGAGATATATTAATCTAAACCCAAATTTCCCATTAAAAAAAATCATTTTAATATGCTGCTTCTTATGCATCTTTATTTATATTTTGGCAATAAATTACAAGCCACAAAATTACCAAACCTTAACTCTTTGCTCCACAGTCAACTTTGAACCAAACACTAGTATCAGAAAATACTTTTAAAATTCTATATATTCTTTTACTTATATTTATAGATTTATCAGCTATCTTAAATGCAAAAATTTAGAGTCTGAGCTATGCTTTGATTAGAGGATGAATATAATATATGGAGAGGGAGAACAGGTGTGGACAGCCTTATTTTAAGGACAAAATTTATATAGTATGTCAAATCCATTTAGTAACTGATCACTTGAAATATATCCTTTAAAATAAAGTTTTAAGATGACACTCAAACCCTTCCATCTAGCATGTCTTTTAGGAAAACATAAAAACATAAAGTAAAGCAACTGCATTGAATCAAAGATCTGGAATAGCACAAAATCTAAAGGGCAACCAAAAAAAGCCAAAAAACCTCCTGGTATAGTCTTGGTGATTTGTTTCGGGAGTAAATGTGTAATTCAGGATATTTTTAAATTTAATAAGTGAGCAAACAAGCTCTCTCTTTTCCATTGATTTAGGAATAAAACCCCAAGCATCATAACAAACAAACAAACAAACAAACATAAAAGAAACCTTAAACCCCAAAACAAAACAACCCACAAGCTACAAAGACCTAAATAAGAATCCTGATGTTAAAAACAAAGGGATTGGACAAGACAGTGTCTAAAGGTCCCTTGCAAGCTCTGCAATTCTGTGATTCTGTGTGTGACTCACCAAATAAATACTTCTTGTTTCCCATTTTCTAGCAACAGAGACTGAAATTTATATATTTTTGTGTATCTCCATGCCTTCTCTTTGGCACTTCAAATGGACATGGCAGATTTAGTCGATCTTCTTTCCAACCATCTGCATCCATGACCATGTGCACATGTGGAAGAGGACAAAGATGCTTCTCTGTCATGCAACATGATCATGGTGGTGATCACTTCACTTCCTTTTTAGTACTTTTTCTGCATCTGCTTGTCAGTATGGCCCACTGTAAAAATTGTCATTAGACAGAGAATGACATTGTTTGAACTGGAAGTTATCTGCCAACCAGTTTGTACACACATTTAATATTGCTGTCAGAGGTCCTACAGCCAGCTTTTGGCATTTGCGGTAAATATTGACCATCTCACTTCTGAGAATAATCATTGGGATTGCTCTATATGTTTGTTCTTATTAGATGAAGTATAATTGAGATCATGATTGTCAGTAGGTGTGCTAACATTTGAAAATCTGGCTCCTATCCAGATAAATACATGGGAATTATTAAGCCATAATTTTCCAACTTGTATAGATCTATATTTCTATATACACACATATTAATATATGTGGAATAAGTTGGGAGAGATATCACTTGTTTACTTCCAATGAAAAAAGATTTTCTGAATGACTGAAGATTTAATATAGCAGAAATCTCTTTTCCTTCATTGTTATGATCCAACAGTTTATTTTCTTCATTTATTGCTTGGAATTCCAATGGAAGCCACTGGAAGTACCTGAAAGTGCTACACTAGATCAAGATTTTAAAAGTTTAATTTTATAATGGGAAAACTCCCTAAATAAATGTTTACCATGTGTGGTCATTTGGAGCACAAGCAATACAACAAATGACCAGAAAATCTACTTTTCATTTCATACAAATTGTATGAGTTATTTTAGCAGAAGAACACATGGCATTATAACTTCTGCATTCGTAAAGGACAATAGCTCATAAAATAATGGTAAAATTATATTTGTGAAAGCTACTTTTTTTTTCTCAGCCTTGAAAATGCATACACATAAAAATAACTTTATTCTAGTGTTCATAATGTTGAACTCAGACTGCCTGCAATTTGTTTTCCGTGAGTGACAATTTGTTGGAATCAAGCTTCAGTGCTTTTTTAATTATATCAGTATTTTAACTTGAGGAAAAGAGTGAAAAGTAAATGAAATTCTGAAAAGTAATTTTGTTACTGAAACAAGTTATATATTTCAGTAAAAAATTTCCTCAGGTACAAATCAAAGAAACAAAACTGAACTAGATGAAACAGACACACACATGATTTTTCTAAGGTGAATACATAAGTATTTTAAATAAATGACCTACCCATTACTCCTGAACTTCTAAGGTTTTCTCAGGCAGCATCTGACCCCTAGAGTGATGACATGGATGGCTGTGTCCTACTAAATTTTTAAGCACTGGAATCTACCACTGCAACTGTGGCCTATCAGCACTGCTAAAACCCTATAACAAATCATTGTGCTGGAAGACAACTCAAAAGCAGTATGGCAAGTTAGAAATGGTAAAGTTTTCCATATATACTAGATGTAAATGCTAAGAATAATTTAAAAAGTGTCTTTACATTCTGATTGTGTCAATACCCATGTTATTTTCTGTCACATTTTCTAATGGGTGAAATGAGATAATCATTTTACCTTATGCAAAATGGATCTTTCATGGATGAAAGGTAGACTTCTTTTATTTTTACTTTGTATAAAATCCCATTTCTTGATGAGTTACTTTACCAGCTTGTCATAGTTGATCTTTGTTTTCATTTTCTTTTAATGTAGATTTAAACTATGTAGATCCTAATTTGTATTGCATCACATATAATTAATGTTTCAAAGTTGTGAAGTGCATTGACTTGTAATAGTATGTTGCTTATTAAATGGCATTTTGTGAGTATTCTTAGCACAATTATGATTAGGACAATATACTTTACAATGTCACTATGTCCAATATAAACCCATAAAGTAGTCCAATGAAAGCCAGAATTATTACTCTCCTTTGTTCATCTTCTTTGTCCCTTAGTAATGCAGAAGCTTCCCGATTCTTTTAACAAATTAGCATGCCAGTTGTATTACCTTATATAAATACAGCAGAAAAAAGGAGACAAAAAATGGTTAATGTGTATGATAATACCAAAATTATGTGAACTGAAATTGGCTGCATACTTAGAAGTGACATGGAGAAAAGGCCAGAAAGCCTAACCTCTTAACCTCTGGTGCTTGGAGATTAATGTGGAACAAGTGCTACATCTCTGTAGATCTGTGGACATCTGCTCTCTGCAAACCCTATTTGTCTCCCTCTCTCTCTGAAAGAACGGTTGACTCTGTGGCTACAGTGCTGTGGTTTCCAGTCCATGTCATAGGATTCTGGGGTTCTGACTATTCCATTACAATGTCACAGGAACCACAGGCACAACAGGAATGTCTGAAATCCTTAATACATGCAGTGGAACAGCGTCCAGAGTGTTATGTCAGCTGACATTTCTGAGAGAGAGAAAAATAAAAATCATCAGTTTACCTTGTTAAAATCATCAATAAAAAGGGAATGCTGCAAGAAGAGAAAAATAAAAATGACAAACAAGATTGGTTGATGTGTCTGGTAAAAATAACTAAAATGTGGAACTATTCCAGAAACAAATAAACAGCAATATATTGAATGTTGTTATTCAGGGGAAAAAAAGTCAGTGCATGTAGTACTGAGACAGAACTGAATCAGTTTGTCAGCATTATCCAACCTGGATAGGTTAGACAATGATTTTTTCAACCTTTCTTTGATTTAAAATCCTGAACTGACATTTCAAGTATTTAATGAGTTCTGGATTTTAACCACAAGTAGTAGCAGAGATGTGAACAAGCCAGTTAGGCACATGCTTAGGTGTTCTAGACAATCAAAACCTCATGATCTGTGTCTCAGATGAGAAATTTCAACAGTTTCCTTTGAAGCATGTTCAACAGTGTTATTCAGTGAGAGACCTTTTTGCTGTAAGACTTACCAAAACAAACCTTTCTTTTTGACTTACAGTGAAGATGAGTTATTTTCTGTTTGTCTAAGTGTTCAGTTGCTCACTGCACAGTTATGCTTCCCTGGCAGAGCAAACTGAGTACATTTAGCATCCTGACATTTACATAAGGAATTTTTTAAAGAATGCAGAGTTTTATATTTATGGTGGGTTTTTTCATACAGTGTCTCTGCTTGAAGTGCTGGTTTCGTATACTGGAAATCTCCAGACCCTTATGTCTGAGGAGTATTCACAGAAGGACACTCAGGCTTTTTAAGGCAATTTTCCTTGGATTTCCTTTTTAAGCAAGGGAAAAAAATATGTTTTCCAGAGGACAATTCATTGTGGTTGATTTACACACTTCCTCTGAATCATTCTTCCAAGGACCTATCCTTCTCCATGGATTACTGAGGAAGCCAAGGGAAATTAGCCTCATGAGGCCAGTTAGCCTTTATGATTACTGCCTGTAGCCTTATATTTTATCTATATATCATGAATCACAGCTAAGCCAGTCTTGCCAGGTGATAAGGCTTGGACCATTAGTTCAAAAGACAGTAAAATGATTCTACTTCAGATCACTTACTACGTACCATTTTATGATTGACTGCTAAATAAATAAATACACATTTCCTTTATTAAAATTTAGCATTAGACTATATACAGAAATTATAGTAATATACATTCTATATCATATATTCTTAGTCCTACATGCTAATAATGCAAATCTAACCAAAACATACAATCTTGAATAAGAGCCACAAGCATAAAGGCAGAAGTCTTCACTATGATTTAAAAGGCATGAAGATTTAGAGCAGAGTTTAAAGCTCCAAGTGGCTTATCATCTTCAGAATATGAGAAGAAAAAGTTTGTAATAATGACAAACAAAATTAAGGGTCTGGAACAAGCAATATTATAGTAGGAGCATATCAGTTAATCTGTTACTGTAAACATAGACAGTTTATCAAATTATATATATATTATAAATGTAGTATTTTCCCTAAGCTTCATCCTTAATCAAAAGTGAAAAAACACCCTAATTTCAAAGGGGAAAATCATAGTTCTTAAATTAGACACCTTTTATGAAACACTCTTCCCCAAAAAACAGATTCTAGAAAAAGTCCATGGATGGTAATTACACATGTATTACATACGTAGCACTTTCTATTTTCAGGTAGGTCTTTCATATTGATCCAGTAAAAGACCTACACATGCATACTTTTGACTATTACTAGTGAGAATTAATTTTCCAAAATAAAATCAACACAGTATATACAAAGCATAACTTACATACATAATAATCTACCTTCTGTCAGTTAAAAATATATAACTCTGGAAGATTTCCTTCTCATGTGTGTAAGAGCCTGATTCAACAACACATAATCTAATGTCAAAGTGCAGAGCACCTGTGGGAATTTTTACTGACTTTTTTTGTCTTCCCTGGTCATGACAGTTCTTCACTATGAAACAAAACAAATCACAGCAAAACAAAACACAACAAGCACAGCGCTTTCTTCCTCATTCTGTGTACACTTGCATTACATTTAGTAGTGTGAATTAATTCCCCAAAGATACACTAAACTTTATCTGCTTAGTTTAAGCACTATTATTAGCTTGGCCATGGAGTCATACATTCCAGAAAAGTGATTAGGAATATTTGTCCCTGCACTTAGATTAAATATCATATTACCATGCATATATTATGGGTTTCAAAATAAGGTAGTTTTACACGAAACTAAAGAATGTCCTGTACTTGAAGGTATATGTACTGAGAACCTCATAGCAGCTGGTGAATATAAGAAATGTACATGCAACTAGAACATCTTTCATAGCATTTGTTTAATCTAAATATATAAATGTTATTAAAAACATTGTTCCTTTGCTATTGGTCACTAGCCCAACAAAAATGAAATAATGACCCTACTAGAATGCTGCCAACCCATAAAACTAATGGAAGGAAAACAAAAAAGACACCAAAACAAAATGAGACAATAGCTCCCTCTTCATTTCTTCCAAACTCTTGGAAAATGCAATTTTTCATGCCAAGACATTGACAGAATATCTTTATTTTTAAGTGTTGTGCTGTAGCAACAAGCCACAAACGTGAAAAATGCTTCTTCTGTTTGGACACATTCATTGAGGTTTGATTCAGATAGCTACTGGCACAGGTCAGATCATGTTGTCAGCTAGGGTCATGCTGCCCAGTCAGCTATCTCTTTCTTACCCTTGCAAACTCAATAAGAACTAATACAGATCATATGGTATGGTGATGGGAATAATTTCTAATGGTCTGTAGCTACAAGTGCAGAAATATGGACATCATTTACCGTTGGAATTTTTTCTTTTTTATTTTCATGGAGCAAACAGTGTCCTTTAATGAGAATGGCCACATTCACCTTGATCTCCCTGTACTCCATATATCACACTGCTGCAATATTAATTTGATATCAGAAACTATCAGCACACTGAAAAATGGTGTCAGAAAAATGACCAAAACATTTTATTCTTACCTGCAGAAAAGATCAAATGTCACAGCTTGTTCTTTGTACATGACATGTTCATGAAAAGGAAGACTCTTTGTTATTTCTTGTTTTTGTGCAAAGCAAGTAGAAAAAAAAATCATGTTCTGTACAAATTGAACTAATATGAGCAAACTGGCTAGAATTACATTTGCTGAGCATCCAGCTAAAGTGTTTGCATTGTCACATTGATTAATGTCCAACATCTGTGCCAAGCAGGCTGTAAAACTGTCTTGTTCAAGTCCGGTTGACGTGCTGATGTTCAGAATAAGAAAATAGGTGCCACCATATTCCCTGAAGAATAGCTTTATCCATGATCACTTGAATTGGACTTTGTTTCCTCACAGACTCGACAAGTTGATGACAATGCTCCAAATTATAATTCCACATGGAACTTCACAAGTGGGAGTAGTAAAAGCAGTTTTTCTTCAACATGATCTGATAGCTTGACTTTTACTTAAGATTAAATTTACCTTAGTATTTTGGGATTTCACTTTATCCCCACAGCTTCTGCACATATTTTAAAATCTAACTAATTCTTTCTTGGTTTCTAGGGTGTTGTGTGTTTTTTTGGTCATACCTGGAAATTTTATAGGAAAATTGATTTACTTAAACATAAGCAAAAGGTAAATAAATTAAAGAAAGGGTTGTGGCTAAATTTAATATAATTCAGTAAGTTATACAACTGCATTGCCAGAAGTTTGTGAATGAAAAATAAATACGTTTAATAATTACCAGTACAATTGACATTTCCTTCTAAACACTAATATCCATTGCAATTAATGTAACATTAACTTAGCTTTTAAATTATCAGATGTACTGTTTGGTAAGTGATTAATCATTTCATATTAAATTATCAAAAATCTGACTGTGCATACACAGAAAAGGTTGACTGTAAGGAAAAAATTAATTAAAAATAAGAGAGTGCTTTTTTCTTTTAAGTCCTCTTTTGCAAGTTAAGACTAATTTTTCCTAGATTCTGCCAAGTACTTGTAGATCTAGTTTATTTGCATTTGAATCTTTGTTAATACCAGTGAGAGAAACCTGCTGAGTAATCTTCTCTTCTGTTTGCATTTGGATTTCTGCAGAATTGAATCCTGACCCTGCAAAAATTTCTAAGTTTAACAAAAGTGGTCATACTGACTTGGAAAGCAGTCACATTCACTCAGAAAGCCAAATATGTGTATAAACATAATTCAAAGCTATAAAAGGTCAAAATCAATCCTTCTCTAATTTGTCAGTATTTTGCCTAGTGGATCGTCAAACACCCAGACAAAACAACATATAAAGTGCAATGTTGAAAAAACCCAGAAAGGGGTGACTGCAGAATGTTTTAAAACCCTGTACTAACATAAATTTGCATTCAGACCAACAGAATATTATTTGAGAATAAAGAATTTGTGTGGTAATATGCTTAAAGAGTCAAACAGCAACTCTTTATTTAGACATCATCATGCATTTTAAAGAAGTGTTGGAATTGTTTTTCTTGATCTTATGAAGTTCTTCCATGCAGGATGATATGAATTCATCCATTAGCCGCTAAAATCCGCATCAAATAAAAATACCTCTGAAGGGTATACTATTTTTTCCTTTGTGCTAGATTGCACAGGAGAAATCAACATTGTCCCAAAAGTGTTTCAATTTCTGTTCCTGTAAAGTGGAAAATTCTGCTTTATGAATATCAGTAGTGTACTCTGATTTATGCAGCTTCAGTATCATGATGTATTACCAGTATGTATGAATTTGCTTTGCGTAAAAAAAATTAGAAACTCTCTGTGAACATTCTTTATAGTACTTTATTCAGCAGCTGATTCTTCTTCTCAACTTGAAAAAAAACCCACCAAACTTTGATTTTAATGTGTAAAAGGATAACATTCAGTTCATCCCTTTAACCTTTGTTTGCTTAAATTTGCATCAGTAATCTACAAAAGTATTAACAAATATTTTATTTTAATTATTAGTGATTTTTAAGATCCCCTGTGTTGCATTTAAAATGCAGTCAAACCTCAAGGGTGGAATGTTGAACTAAACACAAGTATTTAAGGTATTCCCCTTTAATGATAATTAAATACCTAACATTGCAGGATATCAGGGCCATTAATTTTGCATAACCGATTCTGGAGTGGTTACACCTGTACAATTAATTGCTGTTGTTATTGTCTTAAATATTTCCAACTAGGCTATCAGCTATGGGCAGCTTCATTATGTTGTTACACTATTCAATGTCAGTAACTGACCACTTGGATGTATGTATAGTCCTGAGACCTCTGGCACTATCCTGTGCCTGTGTAGTTGCAATGCCTCTGCTATTTTACATGCTGGCTCCTCCACTACAGTCTTGAGCTGTTTCACTTTCACATACATTCTTATTCTGGAGTCTTTGATTCCAATTCCATCCTATACATGGGTGTTCTAAACTTATTTGTATATGCATCTGTAGACCTTTCCCAACTACTTGTTACTGATATCTGATTACAGTAATATCAATGGCAATCATCAAACTTGTTCACTTACTTAAATTCATTTGATTCTCTTCAAGCTACACCACCCTTTATCAAAACATTGAATTAAGAGTGCCAGTGGAAGAAATTGTAATAATCTTATAGGAGTGAGCATTAAAGAATGAATACTGAAGCAGCTGACATTTGTAATGTTATACAACTGATGTCCAAAAGCTGCTCTTTCTTCATTCTCAAATGATAATATTTTTGCTGATGAAGCAAGATTTACATGACAAGTTAATGAAACTTTAAAGCCTCATCTCTTAAAATGATAAAAAAGGAAAAGTATATTTGAAAAACATTTGAAATAAACAAATTTGGATTAATTTAAAATTTTATAGGACTACACCAAAGCATCCAGAATAGAAATTTGTGATACCTGACCAATCTAAGATACATTTTAAGAAATATGTGAAATATAATCACCTGACTAAATCCAGGTTTTGGTTGGTTTGGGTTTTTTTCCACATATGCATCACTTGTTTTGTGAAATGAATGAACATAAACTCCATGAGCTGTTGATTCTATTTAAAAATATGATCCAGTCCCTTCAAGGTTAAGAAGACCTATAGGCATTTGCTGCATAATTCTTGCTTTCTACAAGATGAAGGAACTTGAAGGTCAATTAGTTTCTGAATCTCATTTTATAGGACCACTATATACTGTATATTAGAAAATATAACCTACTTATCATAGGTCCAGTACTACTCCCACTGAAATGGCTAGGCATTTACCCATCAACTGCAGTGGGAGTTCAATGAGACCCTTAAAATAATTTCTATTCTATTTTCTTAATTTTTCTGTCCTCCTCTTAGGTCAGATCATCCTCCCTGCATAATGAGAAACTGAAATACTTACAAAAGTGTAGGAGAGACACTATTGATATTGCATAATTTAAATACCACAGTCTTCTAATTTTACATTAAAACTTAAACCAATGTCAAGTACTTCTGGAAAGGAAGCAATTTTAACTCTTGCTTCTCTAAAGTCATTAAGTTGACTAAGCAAAGTTTTTATCATAGTTTTTTGCTGCTTTTCTGTTTTGTAAACATTTGGGGGTTTTATGAGTTTCAAATGAGTTTAGAATTAGGGTACTTGTAATTTTTTCTGTTCACATGAATCACTGTTAATTACAATACTGATGTGGAGAATATACTGGTTATTATTATCCTTAGCTCATTTACACTAATTCTGATATCAGGGATATCATGGAAAGAAATAGCTTTTCCATCTTTCCTATCTATGAAAGTTTTTATATGGCACGCCTCATTCTCATTCTAGTTCTGCAGGACTACCCAGTGCAATTCTATTCAGTTTGCATAATTACATAAAAACAGGCTTTTACAGTTCCCTCCAGTTATAAACTAGAAAGGAGTCTGGGAAATGGCTTGAGATCAACTACCACTCTTCCAGGCTGACCTAGGCAAAGAGTGGTGGTTAGTATAGGACCAAGTGGTGAGTTGATTGCAGCTTCCCTGTTTCGAAGTACTAGAGTCTTACCCACTTGCTGCAAATAGTATTGTGCCATGTGGTCTTAACATCAGTGATCACTACCCAACCAATTTTATGTAAGAATTCAAATGCATACCTAAAAAAGAGACAAGAAATAACCCATAGAGGGAACAAATTTCCAACAGATTTCCCCCAAAATACTTGACATTTAAACATATAAAGATGTTTTCAAGTCTAAAACCTGGTTCACTACGCTTTCTGACAGTAGCTCTGAAGTAAGCTGTCTTGGTCACTGACAACACCATGTGTCAAACACAACAGCTTCAGAGAGGGCTTTTTTAGCTGGTTTAAGAATTGTAGGACTAAATGGGTTGGTTGGTTGG
Organism: Hypotaenidia okinawae; assembly: GCA_027925045.1. Lineage (NCBI taxonomy): Eukaryota > Metazoa > Chordata > Aves > Gruiformes > Rallidae > Hypotaenidia > Hypotaenidia okinawae. The sequence continues at coordinate 121,807,674 of BSDF01000003.1, forward strand.
ATGGACAAGATTCCAGTAATTCTTGTCAAATTATATGGAAAATTTTGCATCTTCAGTACTTCGAATGCATTGTACTTCAGATCTTCAGTCAGTCACATTTGAATGTTGATTCTGATTTGTACCCTAGAAAATCTGCTTTCTTTCACTGGTTATAAGTGGAATTTAAGTTATCAGCTCAGGTATCAGTATCTACATCATTTGTAACTCAAGCTTTTGACGCTAAGAATCAACATTCTAAATTTTACATGCTTCTTTTGCTGGTTGTTGAATTTGCTCCCCAAAGTTGACAAGAATCAACGACGTCATGCACAAACCTTGGCCATGATCATGTCCATTTATTATGAGCTGTGAAAACATGAAAATGCTAACACATTTCTAGAATTTAAAAGAGTGTGCCATTTAAATTGAAATTATATTCATAGGAACTGAATTGGAATATTGGAAATATACGAGGTATAGCTTTCATACATTGTCAAAAAGCTGTTAAAAAATACCCAACAACAAAAATCTTTTTGTTTTTTTTGTTTTTTTTGTTTTTTTAACTGAAGGAGTAGGAGGGGAAAAATATATTTTTTCTTGAGAATATGAATGCGTAAAATAAACTGCACTGTTGGGGGCATAAGCTGGTTTTATTCAGAGAAGCAAGGTTTAATTTTGATGTTTGTATGACAATTTAGTTAAAGAAGTAATAAGAAAATTTACACTCCTGATGTTAGAAATAGGGGTGTTCTTTCCATTGTACTGAGCATATTGTAACTCCATCACTTCAACTGTTTGGAGCAGCATTTTAATTTTTCAGATAATTTTATTTTGCATTATGTAGCTTAATTAGTTTTTTAAAGATCTGTTGTTTAGTATTAAAGATGTTCATAAAGTATCTGTAGAGCACTGGTATCAGTCCTTCCATTTGCTCAGAAAAGTATACTTTCTTTACAAGGCACAACAAAAAGAGGAAATGTTCCTTTGCATTACTTTTTTCTTAGCAATCTGTGAAGTATCCTTCCAGGAAAATTATGTGAACAGGCTCAAGACAATTTGTGAAGAGTCATTGATTCTTTCCCTTTGTGGCTCAGTTTTTACACATAACACAATTCATTGCTTTGGAGCCTACATTTAGTGAGATTAAAGAAAAATGGGTTAATGCACAAATTGTCAATCTCCTGTCTCTTGTCTATCATCTGAATGGAAGCTAAACTCTTGCATACATTTTGTATTTTAGTTGAAGTGGCAACATTTTGGAGAATTCTGGTTTTACCTTTAATCCTCAATAAATTACTGGTCTCTTTGGAAGGCAAAATGGTCTGATAGCAACCCCAAAAAGTCTCATTAGACCACTCCACTGTTTCCAGAAGATTGGAGATTCACTGTTGCTTTCACTAATGAGCATCTTTTAAGTGGGCAAGTGTATGCACCGATGTTCGGTTATGAGAAATAAAAAGAAATGCTTTTACTCATTCAAGAAATCCCCAGACAAGCTGAAGCCAAGTTTAAAAAAAACACTGAATGAGCTGCAACTGGGAAGGACTAACAGAGATCCACATCTTTCCAGGAAGAACAGAGAAAGGAAATTTCACAACTTCATATTAGAAATGGTGATGTTTTGGATGTGTTTTCAAAATTAAATCGTTCAGCCTTCTACAGCTTTCTATCATACAACAGCATGGCTATAACATCAAATGTAGACAATTTCACATTATTTTTTATTTCCATTGTTATTCATTGAACTATTTTTTCCTTTAAGTAACATTTTTAATAACTATGAACCTTACTTACATCAATACCATCTGAATGTGATGCTAGATCAGAGTAGCAGCAGTCTACACTTATTTTTCAGAGCAGATATATAAAAATGGAAAATAATATCTACATGTTCATATTTTGTTCAATAATTATGAATTCAACTTTTCCTTTATTTTAATAATAGCAGGCAGATTGTTTAGCTAATGTAACCTGATAGTTGTTACAAAAGAGACTTCTAGCAGCAACTGTAAGAATTTGTGTATCTAGTATGCACTTGGGTTTGATGTAAACAGGTGCATGTCAAACCAAAGAGATATTTGTTGCTGAAATAACATATTATTTCACTAGTGTTTATGGCACTCTACATTGAATGCAGTTCTTCTGAAGCTACATTAAATCAGCATTAAATCATAAGCATTTTCAGTAATGAAGCGTATGGTGATTCCCTGCATAAATTTTAGTGTGGTGAATTTTGTGGTGATGGCTGCTGTAAAAACCCCAAGCAAACAAAAACAAACAAAAGCAAATGAAAAAGTCCCCAAAGCACAAACACAAAAAAATAGAGATTTTGAGAAGAGAGCATAATCTTCCTTTGAATCACTCTATATCTCTCTTTGGGTGAGAGGTAAAACCACATCCTTGAGATCTAAAGTATTCAGGTAATATTTAAAGTGTCAGTCTTTTTTCACCCATACTCATGTCTGCAAAGTGCCAGCTTTACAGCTAGCAGGTAAGAAAACATGAGAAACTATTCCAACTTCTTGCAGTGTTCTAGAAAGATGAAGGAGGATAGAGTGTCTCCTTAGTGGCGAAGGCATACTGAGCCAGAATTTTGGTCTCACAAACCTTAATGACTTAAACTGTAATTTCTCACAGCCAGCTAGTGTTTGCTGCAAGCAAAAGCAAATAAATATCTCAGAGTGAGACTACTGTTCAGAAGAACAATAGGAAAATATATTCAGCTGGCTGAGATTTAAAACAGCTCAGTAAAATTTTGATTTCTTCCCAGTCCTGGAGAGTATTTGATTAAAAGGCGATATAGCTGGACAACCTTGCTTATTGTGAAAAATCTTCCATAGAAAATCAGTTTCCATTTGTTCCTGAAAAATACCACACCTTTAGGAAGAGCCATTTATTTTATTAAAAATTCTTAAGATCAAATTAAATATCTCAACTGTCTGATTTTTTTTTTTTTGGTTTTTTTCCCATTGTAATATCTGGGGTTTTAGGGAGAATGGCAAAACCAGCTCACAGGTCAGTGCTGTGCCCTCATACATTCTATTGAAGTGTCTAGAAATCTCTGTCTACCTGTACTACAGTTGCAGAACTACAGATTTTATGGACTGGCCATAATCCCCATACCCTATCCCCTTGTGCTGCTAGGGAAGGTGGTGGGAGGAGGTAGAAGAGTGAATGCAGGAATGAAGTTGAGCCTGGAAAAGGGAGTCTGGGAGGAAGGAAGAGAAGGTGATCCGTGGTGGATCAGGCACAGCTCTTTCCCGTTGAAGGGACTGAAGCCCATGGAGGACCCACAGCAGAGGAGAGTCGAGTCCAAAGGATGGAGCAGCAGAGAGAAACCTCTCTGTCCTGGCTGCGATCAGCCACACTGCCTGATGCCTCACTGAAAGCACTGCGTAACTTGCAGCAATAACAAGCAGGGAGAAAAGGTGCCTGGAAAAAAGCTCAGCCTCAGAAAGGAGGGGGACAAGCTGTTTCACTAAGTCTATAAAAATTGGTTTCTGTGTGTTGCGAATTAGTAACTAAGTATTTATTTTAATTATCAATAAGTAAATTCTTCCAAGTCAAATCTGTTTTGCCTGCAACAGTAACTATGGAGTAAACTCCACTTCTTTATATCAACCCATAAATTTTCTCCATCCTGTTCTTCCTATTTTCTCACTGTCCTGGTGAGGGGGAAGTAAACGAGGAGCCAGCAAATGTTAAACCAACACAAAGTCAAATTTTTAGTATCATTTAAAAAGCAGATGTTGAAAACTTCTTTCCATTGTGATCTGCTGTGAAATAAATTTAGCACAAAGCAAATGAGGCTCTCTGACTGGGGAGGAAGTATTTTTTTCCTTGGCTACTTATACTAATAAAACTGTTCTTACTAATTATAAGGTATAGAAGAAAAAAAGAATAAAACTGTTAAAAAAATAATCTTTACATGATAGAGAAGTGATAGGAGACACAAATGAAACTTACTGAGATCCAGCTTTTGGATGTGTTAACATACACATCCATTAGGCTGCCCAAAAAATTATATGAAGCCCCAGCATCTTTTGGATAGACTGTGAAAAACCCTGCAGTTTTAGCCCCATGCTTAGAGTTACAGGAAATAATGTGAACAAAAAGCACTGCAAATAACATCACCAATTACTAATTTAATTATGAGCACCTGAAAGACAGACCTACCCATAAGTAACCACAACAGGAGCATTGCTTATATATACACACCAGTAACCCAAGTAAAGTGTGGCTCTTTGCTGTAGTGAGATTTTCTGTTGTCTTTGCTGCCCACCCTATGCCTCCTGTCAGTCTTCACTGCTTCAGATAAAATAAATCTGGGTTTAACCATGAAGAATGTTACTATTTTCCACATAATCTGTATGAACAGTACTTGTAATGAATAAGTCTTCTATAATGCATCACACTCTGATGACCTGGCTGACTCAAACTACGAGAGCAAGAGATTGTCGTTGGAAAGACCATAGCTCTAAAGATCAGTGAGGACAGTAGTTCCTTTAGGATGCTGACATGTTGCATTTTCCTTCTATGTTCAGAGCTGAGCTTCTTGATTCTACTGCTTTCTCTTTTTCATTTTATTTCTAGTTGATAAACTTGTCAACCAGCCCCCCAAAAAACTAATACATGCCATAAAACTTCTCTATGGCTCCTATGAGTACCTCATAACTCCATTTTATATATCAATTAAAACAAAGATATTGGGAAAACCTTGAAGTGCATTGCATTAAATAATTGTATCAGGAAGGCCAAGTCCTCAAATGCATTCAAATATACGATAATTTTCCCAAGATTTTATTCGAAAAGGATCCTATGTGCCTTTCTTTTTCCAAAGCAGCCTATTAGAAAAGTGAGAACTTTTTCATGCTTTTATAATGAAACGGTGGACAAGGGAAGAACTATGGATGTTGTCTATCTGGACTCTTCTAAGGTCTTTGACACATCCTTCTCTCTAAATTGGAAAGATATGGGTTTGATGAATGAATTGTTTTGCATTCCAGAAAGCCAACCATATCCTGGGCTGCATTAAAAGAAGCATAGCCAGCGGGTCAAGGGAGCTGCTTCTGCCCCTCTAACCCTGCTCTGGTGAGACCTCACCTGGAGTACTGTATCCAGCTCTGAAGACATGGAACTATAGGAGCAGGTCCAGAGGAGGGACACAAAAAAGATCAGAGGGCTGGAACATCTCTTCTATGGGGACAGGATGAGAAGGTCATCTGCTACAAGGTTAATTCCCTCAGGTACTGGACACTGACTGCCACAGAGGCTGGAGTAGCTACAGTGACTGCCACAGGAGCTGATCTCCAGGTGGGATTCTTGAATAGTTGTTTAATGCTAATACCTGAACCATAGTCAGTAGACCTGCCAACAGAAACATGCTGGTCCAAACACCCCAAGGATATTCAACATTCTCAAGAGCTATTGTAATTAGCCTGGAGAAGAAAGGGAAGGTGAAGAAAGATGTCTCTCACATTCATTTACTCTCCAAGGAGAAAAAAATAAAAAGTATATTGTTAATTAACTGAGCACCATACAGCCACTCACTCCCCCAGTGGAAAAAACCAAACAAACCAGAAAAAACTCTCATGAGTTGAGATAAACACAGTTAAACAAAGGATTATTATTATTGTTGTTGTTTTGTGCTACACAAATGCAATTGCTCACCACATGTGAAAGGAAAATAAAACAATCTAACAGTCAATCTGTTTCCAAGCAGTGAATCTGCCTCCCAGCTAGCTTCCCCAGTTCTATGAGGACTATGTCATTCTATGGTAGGGAATATGCCTTTGGCCAATCTGGGTCAGCTGTCCTGGCTGTGCTCTCCCAGCTTCTGCACCTGGCGGGGCACAAGAACTTGAGAAGTCTTTGACTTAGTGTAGACATAACTACCTAGCAACAACTGAAAACATCAGTATTAATCTCGTGCTAATTAATCTCATGCTAAATCTAAAGCACAGAACTATAACAGCCACTAAAAAAATTAACTCTATCTCAGCTGAAACCAGGACAGGTCCAAAGCAGCCAGCTGTGAATGGAAATATGAAACACATGCTTAGAACCTGATCCTGCCAAAAGTTCTGCAAATACTTAATGCTAAAGTTGTGCATAGTCCCGTGTATTGATGAATATATATTTTTTACAGAAGTGAGACCTTATATTCCACTGCCTACATCATTTGCACACAGGGTTTTCCCTCCAATAAGTATTTTATTTTAAAATATTTTCCATCTAACCTTTATGTAAATAAAGAACTACCATGATTGCATATTTAAAAATCATGCATGTGCAGCAATAGACCTATTGCCAACAGCTAAAGTGATCTTTAAAGATGAAGTTTGTGGAAAAGTAGGTCTTTAAGATTATTCTTTTTTCTCAGTACAGGTAGCAAATTACCCTTCCACTTACTATTTCTTTTAATACTCCAATGAGAGAATTACTATTAATTATGGGATGCAGTCATCGAAACAATGTAAAATGTAGATGTGTAATACAAATAATTATTACCCATAGATCAAACTGTTAGTGAAGATTTATGTTAATCAATAGATGTGCTTTATATAGTATCTTCCAATGTAAAATTGAGCATGTTGCAATATATCACTGTCTTTGTTAATTACAGGATTTTAAAGTTTTCTTCTAGGCATTCATCTCCCCAGAATGCTATCTTTATCATTTTGGTACCCATTAGTGCTACCATTTCCCATGTATTATGATGCTTACAGAAGCCAACTTTCTTCACTGGGTTTGTGAGTCAGCTAGACAACTTCAGTTGAATTTAAAACCCATCAGCAGAGTCATTCACCTGCTAGGTTATCCATTGTTCTTGTTTTTGCACAAATTTTCTAAACATGTAAAATTCAGAAGACTGGCTGCAGTTATCTTAACCAATTAACAATTAACAATCTTTGTATGTGAGCAGTCTCTTTGATTTCAACTTATATTTTTAATTATTATAAATAATTAATTCTGATTATTTTTCCTAGCATTTATTGTAATGCTTTTCAAATGTGAAAGAGACCAAAAAAAGATGGTATGCTGCTGGATTTTTTTTGTAGAATCACCAGAAATACTTTGTTACTTGGGTATTTTTCCTTTTTGTCTTCTGTAATACCAAACTTCAATAGCAAAAAAAGAAAGTACCTGTAATTAGGAGGTTTTAAAACACTCTAAACGTGCCATATAAAGAACTGAAATGAGAAGGAATATACTGAAAGTCTACAAATCTGTGAGTGGTGTTGTGAGCATGGAGGAAGTGCTCAGTTACTCACTCAAGACCTTCGTTTGAAGCTACTAGAAGCCAGATTCAGGATAATCAAAAGCAGCTGATTCTCCACATCACAGCCAGCAGACCTGTAGTACTCCTTGCCAAAGAACGTTGTGGGAAAAACATTTCTGATGTGTGAATGCTGTGGGGAGACAGAACAAATATCTGAGAAACACTGAAGGCAAATTTAGGATAGCAAAGTGTTGGCTGACTTTTGGCTCTGCAGTACACTAAGTACATACATATTACCTGTCACAGCTTACTTAAAAATAATCATAATTTCCATTTTTATCATACTGATATAGCTCCCATAATTTGTAGTTGACTACTCATTTCCCTTTGAAACATATAGATCATTTGCAATCTAAAAGTTTTAAAGGGAATTCTATTGATGGGTAAAAAGAGTAAACATTCAAATCTAAAATTTTAAAGTTTTATTTCCAGAGGTGAGTTACATATTTCTGAATCAACATCCTTTGAATCACTTTCAACTGTAATAATTTTCTTGTGGTCACCTATATATTCTTAATTGATTTGGAGGTCAAATATAACACTTTTTTTTTTAATTTGATAATCTGAACTTGTTCTTTCTATATATTTTTAAACATATCTATGCTGACTCATTCTGATTCATTTCTCTGGTTCTTTACATTGATCGCTTCTGGTTGTTGACTTTCCTTTGGCTTACTTCCTTGTCGCCAGTTCTAATCCTGCTTTTTGTTATTGGTAGTGTTCTGTGGAATGGCACCATGAAAATTTTCTTACTGTTGAACCAAAACCTCTATTTACAAAACCTGAGCTTGTTTGACTGGCTAATCTAGTGTAATCATATCCCCAGCACAAAATAAGCAAACTCTACAGCCTCACTCCAAATCAGTTTGCTATCTGTGACCCGGTTCTTACCTTTCCTGTTGCCTCTTTGCTATAATATTATTCTTTGCCCCATATCCAGTTTCACACACTACTGATTTCCTTCTGTTTCTTAGTATGTAAAATAGTTGTCTCCTGCGTTTACTTTTTCCCTGGATTCCATAAACTCTTCATCCTTGTAAATTCTTCACAAAATAATGAAAGGAGTAGACATAGCAAAGGTAAGAGATAAGTAACATAGTATCTTAAAATTATCAAAGTAGCTATGTTCAGAATGAGCTGGATATACATCCTAAATAGAATTCTCAGGTACCTAAAATAGCATGAACTAGGGCTTTTGGTAACCATGCCTTTGATTTCCTGTTATCTATAAATCTTAAACTGCATAAGAATATAAAAGTACAAAAGACTAAAGAATTATACATTTGCTATTTCACTTAAGTATTCTTCATCAAAATCAATTTATACTATACCATTCTCCAAAGTGTTTTATGGATGACAGTTTGGACTAGCTATTATTATATTTCATAATTGGATTGTGATTTGTAGAAAACTGTAGTCCTTCAAACAATTCCAGATGTGTGAAAAATTGATATCCTGAAATTTTAGAAAGGTAGAGAGACCTGCTCAAGTTTTCTTATATTCTGTAACTTCTGTCTAGGAGGCTGAGAATGAGAAGTATATGAGTTACAGCAAGGGATGCCAATTAAAGGGAGCAGACATTTCTCATGGAGATTATGCAGTAATGGAAGAAAAGCTGTAGGATATTTGATTTTTTACTTCAGATTAAGGGGGAGAAAAAGGGACACACAACTCATAAGGGAAGAATCAATAAAGGTGCAGTTGTGAATCCTATGTTCTGGTGCACTAATGGAACTGAAAGAAAAGTAAGAATCATTGAAAAAATGTTTTGTATGCTTCCTATAAAATTGTATTTTATATTGTATCAAGAAAACATTGGAAATGTATTTTGGCAGCTGAACAGAAGGATAGCTGACAACTTTTCTATTCAGACTAGCTATGTATAGAAGAGTAAACACAAACTCAAAACCAATACTTATTTAATAAGCAGAAAACTCTCTTCTATTGAGAGGAAAACATAAATTCTATTTGCCTGTTTATTTATTTATTTTTATTTGTTCACTTTCACAATTTCTTCTGACACTGACAGAGAATATCTAGACTGTCTTTATTGACGACGTATGAGTGATCAAAGAATTCAAATAGGATTTTTTCCTGAGTGAAATATAACCCTTAATAGTATTTCAGTCTTTTTGCTGAAGTGGCAATCTGTAGTAGAATCCCTAGTAAAATGTCACTCCATAGTTTACATCCAGACAGATACTCTCACTGTGTCTGCACCCAGTTTAGACCCTAATTTGTCTTGTGTCAGTCTCTTCTATATAATTTGTTCTTTTAGTGTTGAGATTAGGTCATCTGCTGACTGATCCATTCCCTATGAATGTTTCCATGCATTCTTATGAGAGTGTTTTGCAGTTGCTTTCATCTGTTGAGTTTGTACCGAGCTGCCAAGCCCTGTTTTCCATGCAGGCAATAAACTAAACCTCACGTTTTCTCCTGTCCTCTGAATTCCTTTTAGAGGGTCAAAGTGAAACAGTGATAGATAGATATGGATATAAAGGTGTCATAAAGAATCTACTGATGTATCATATTTATCTAGTATCATATGGGTCTAGTATCATATCGTGTATATATATATAACCTCATATTATATACTTGAATTTACTTACACTAACAACTGAAATTTGTGCATATGTGTCATCTACTATTTATTGCAAATAAATTATATGTCATAAGCTTACTGTCACAAATGGATGAAAACCAGAATCTAGGTATGTTTACTGGTCAGTCTATTTATATGAATTATCATTTTTAACTACCAAGATTTTCTTAGCAATGCGAAGGATCACACTTGCACACATTGCCACAGAGTATCCCTTTTCATTGGCTGCCCTTTAAGTGTAAATATTTGCTCCATAGGTGTTAGGGGTAAATGTTGAAATATTCCATTCAAAACATACTATATACCATACATCTCTGTATGATACATCACTCTTGTCTCTTTCTTTCTGTATTCAGTACACTGCAACTTAGATATTCTGGACATGATTCTGATTCATTTTTTTCCTCCAAAAAATGAGGTAAATCAATTGAAATAAGAATCAGCACAACTGGAAATATCCTCTTCTCCAAGAGCATACATATACTCCATGTAGCGTAGTAGCTGTTAAGTTACAGTAGTGCAGGTAGACATCTGAGCTTCAATTGGCAACTGTCAATAAGGTTTATGTTTAAAATTAAGTCATGTTACTTAGTTTGTAATAAAAGAAACAAGTTAGTGAACTACAACATTGCTCCAATGAAGCATATGACTTTAAGTGTACTTATATAGATACCTATAATCACACAAAACATGTATGTCCAAAAGAGTCAATTACAGGTCAGCTAGTTCACATCATTATCTTGAGAAAGATCTGTATTATTCTAATGTTCTTTAAAAAATGCTTGCAGTGATAGAGATCATATAGTCTCTCTAGCACATGTACTCTAATGCATAACTATTCCTAGAGTTCAAAAAAAATCAAAAAACCCTGACACAAATATTGCTTAATGTAATCCAAGTCTCTTACTTCTTAACCTATTTACAGGAGACATGGAAAAAACAGTTTACTACCTTCCTCTTGGAAGCTATCTTCTATTTATTAAGACTGTTATATGATTTCCTCTCTTCCTCCTTTTTGTCTGGACAAAAGAATTCAAGCTCTTCAAGAGTTTAGCCAACTATTCTCCATCCTCATTTCAAGCAGCTGATTTTTTACACCTTGAAAATGTCCTTGTAGAATTGCATCTTTTTTTCTGACCATTTCTCCATTTTCTGGAATGAATTCTGGATTCAACTTCATTGTGCTTACAGACTCCAGAAGGATGATGTCATCTGTAAATTTAATCAATGTACTTGCCATTCCATCAGCTAGGCTGTTAAAAAACCTGCTGAACATTACTAGAGCCATCACAGACTCCCTTGGAATTCTTCTCAGTCCATTCTTTAAGTTTCACAGTAAACCTTTAATAACTGTTCTTTTGTACAGCTTTACAATCAGCTTTTTACTCACCCGATAGGAATCCTATGGGGAAAATATTGTAGGCAGTATCAAAAGAATTGCAAAAATGAAGCCATATGGCATCTCCTACTTTTCTCCTGCAATTCCTACTTCTTCATATTTTGAAAGAAAATAACCAAAGTGTGAATTGTTCTTGAAAAAGGAAAGTTAGTGGCTGTTCATTCTTCTTGTCATCTTTAAAATGATCAAAAAGTTTGATTCTTTTGGTTTTTTGCAACCATGAGCACAACACAATGAGCAAAAACATTCTTATACAAAATATAATTTAAGATTATAACTTATATTTTTTAATTAAATATATAGCTTCCAAGTACATATTTCAATAATATACTTCCAAGAAATCAATTCTATTCCTCTTTTAAAAAAAAATTAATTTTAATGATATGCATTGCAAATGCCTTTTCCAGTTTCTGCAACCTTGTTAATCTTCCACATTCCCATAGGTAACCATTAAGTATCATCTTATACAGTAGCTTGTCAACACAATATGTCGTATTTGACTCTTAATAGCGTGTTATTCTAATTCTATAATTAGAATTTATAATGCCAGAATTACAAATGCAGCAAATTCTCTTGGCTTACTGTTGTGGTGCAACCCCAACTGGTACATAAAGACCACACAGCCATTTGCTCACCCCTCCCCTTCCAGTGTGATGGGGAGGTGAATAGAAAAAACCTGATGAGTTGAGATATAGGTAGTTTAATAGGATAGCAAAGAAAAAAAAAAAGTTATTATTGGGGGTGTGGGAGGGGTGTTTGTTGGGGTTTTTTAAACATCCAAACAAATAATGCACAAATGCAATTACTCACCACCTGTGGAAGAAACAATTCTAATGCCCAGTCTTTTCCCAAGCAGAAAATCTGCCTCCCAGAAAGCTTCCCCAGTTATATACAGAGCATGACATTATATGGTATGGAATATCCCTTTGGCAAGTCTGGGTGAGCTGTCAGGGCTGTGCTCTCCCAACTTCTTGTGTACCTGGCAAGGTGTGAGAACCTGAACATTCCTTGACTTACTGTAAATACCACAATTACCTAGAAACAACTAACTAAAAACATATTATTCTCATACTTCTCATGTAAAGGGTAGGAGTCTGATGTGTGGCTGAGGGGGGGCCTCTTGAATCAAGAGGTTCAGAAAGGACCCCTTTACTTTCTAAACTACTCAGAGAGGAGCCTAGGTGTAGCTGGATCCAGTCTTAGTCCCAGACTTGGTCAATGGTTTGTGTTTAAAACATTATATTAAAACCACTTATCAGAGTCAGTGTTGGCTTGACAGAGCCCCCAAAGGACTTTCACTGAAACAGTTTCACAAAGTTGAAACTAATAGAAAGTTTATTAAAGTGACAGATACCCCGAAAGGTTCATGATTGCAGTTGATAAACGCACGTAGTGCAATAGCGCTGGTATATGACTACGATTATCATAAAATGCTAACAAAATACTGTCCTGGGTATTCTCACCAAAAGGGTGAAATTGCAGTTGCTTACCAAGAAGGCATCCCTGTCTTGGGTGGAGGAGAAGGAGCACAGCCTGTTGACTGCCTCTTTGGGTTTTTCAGTTTCTTCTCTCCACACTCAAGGTACCTTCCTCAATACCCTTTATACCCTAATCTTAGCCATTCCCTCACAGGGCTGATGGTTAGCGTGATTTGGGTAGAGAGTTGAGTACTACAGTCATATGAGTTTATCATGTACTCCTTTTTTCTGGTTAGCATATTTAAAGTTGTCAACATTATCAGTAATTTTGTAGTTAATGAAGGAAAAGGTCTCACTCTGGGCACCAGGGCCTTCAAAATGCAATGTAGAAACCATCTATCTGATTAGTCTACAGTCTCTGGCCAAAACAAGGCCATCCTTCTGCTGTAATATTTGCATAACAGATAAGTGGGCACCTGCATTTTTAACCTCGTAGGTGCAATTCCCACAATACTAAATCCAAAACACCATTATACCAGCTACTAGAAAGCAAATTCACTATCTCGGCTGAAACCAGGGCACTTACATATTATGTCATTATATGTCATTATATTCTCTTTGTTGCTCTGTATCCACTCAATTAAATGATTAATATTATATATATTTTATGTAGACAGAATGATCAACTGTTCTTTGCAAAACATATTCTAGCAAAGTTAAAACCTCTTTTGGGAAATCCCAAGTTTTTTCAAGTGCATATTACCACAGAAAATGTTAAAATGGCTTTTAGTCTTTTAAAAACATGCTCTTTTTTTCTTTTAAACAGAAAAGTTAATAATTTATTTTTGTATAATTTCTGGAGAATCAGTGTAAAAATTACATTAAAATATGTTATGATGTAATTATTATACAAACCATTAGATCAAAGATAATTGTTGAAAGATATAAACACACTGTCTAAAAGACTAAAGGATGCTTTTCCTAAAGAGGAGTTGCTTATGTGACTTAACTTTTTTTCACTTCATTAAGGTAACTTCTCCAGACTGGACTGAAAATATTAAATCTCTTTAGATTAAATATTTCATTTAGGGTGGGACAGAGAGAGGAAGGGTAATGCTAATATGGGAATTCTTTAAATTATTGTGTAAGAAGACTATTTTGTGCAATAAGTGATTAAACAAGTGAACAGTAGATAGTACTTTACATAAATGAGAATTAATTTAATGTACTTTACAAAAAAACAAGTTATTTGAAATATTAGCTTCAGATTTATACCAGTCATGCTGCATAAAACAATAAATCTCTATCTTTGATAAGAAACATGTTATTCATCATGTCTGTCAAAGATTTTTCCAATAGATTTTGCCACTGCAGGGAGAAAATTTGTACAGCCCAAGCTCATTTAGAGTTAAAGCTGGCTAGCACTGTGAAGGACAATGAAAAGGTTTTCTTAAAATATGTTAGCAGCAAAGGGAAGATCAGAGATAACATCGTTCTGTTACTTGATGGGGTCGGTTACTTCACAAATAGGGATGTAGACAAAGCAGACATTTAATGCTTTCTTCACCTTTGTCTTCAGCACTGATGATGGGCCCTGGGACCCCTGGAGCCCTGTGGTTGAAGACCATTATTGAAGGGATGATAAACTCCCAGCTAACTGAAATTGTTCAAGACTTCCTGCTCCAGCTGCTCATAAATCTATGGGGCCTGATGGGATTTATCCCCGAATACTGAAGGAGTTTGCCTGTCATCACAGGACCTCTCACCATTATTTTTCAACAGTCTTAGGAGTCTGGAGAGATCCCGGTTGACTGGAAGCTGGCAAATGTTGTCCCAGTTTTCAAGAAGGGTAAGAAAGAAGACCTTGGTAATTACAGGCCTGTCAGTCTCGCTTCAGTACCTAGTAAAATTATGGAGAAGGTTATTCTGAGAGTTCTTGAAAAACATTTGAGAGACAATGCAGTCATTGGTCGTGGTCAGCACTGGTTCATGAGGGGAAAGCTCTGCTTAACTACCAATTTCCTTTTAGGAAAAGATCACACATGTAGTTAACCAAGTGATACCAGTGGATGTGGGCTGTTTCTTCTTTTTTAATTTAGCAAAGCTTTTAATACTGTGTCTCACAAGAACCTTCATGGACAAAATATCCAGCACACAGCTAGACATATCCACAATACATTGGATGAGCTATTGGCTGATGGATCAGTCTCAAAGACTTAGAGTAAATGGTGATACATCAGATTGGTAGCCAGTCACCAGTGAGGTTTTAGGGACAGTGCTCTTCAATGTTTTTATAAATGATCTGGACTCAGGAATCGAATGTACAGCAAGTAAGTTTGGCAATGATGCTAAATCAGGAGGAGCTATGGACTCCCTCAGTTGTAGAGAAATCTTACAAAGAGTCTGGATAGACTTGAGAGCTGGGCAATCACCAACTGTATGAAATTTAACAAGAGTAAATGCTGGATTCTCCACCTGGGATGGGGGAATCCTTCTTATATGTACAAACTGGGGAATAAAAGTCTAAAGACCACCCCTGCAGAAAGACATCTGTGGTCTAAATATGAGTCTCCAGTGTGCCCTGTCAGCCAGTTGGACCAACTGTGTCCTGGCGTGCATCAAGCACAGCATAGCTAGCTGGTAAAAGGAGGTGATTATCCCACTCTAGGGCCCCACCTCTAGTACTGTGTGCAGTTTTGGGTGTCTTCATATAAGGACATCAAACTTTAAATTGTGTCCAGGGGAGGGAAAACAAGGTGATGAAAGCCTTGAGGGTGAGAGTTATGAGGAGCAACTGAGGTCACTTGATTTATTCAGTTTGGAGAGCTGAGGAGCCACTTCATGGCAGTCTACAGCTTCCTCAAGGGGTCAGCAGAAGGGGAGATTACTTGCAGAGGGGAGCTGCACTTCTGCTGACACAATCTATAGCAGAGAAACAGTTCTTAGTATATAGGGAGTTTTCCTGAGGAGGGGAAATTCCAGGGCAGCAGAGCGCTCTTGCAGGTAGTGGTGATGAGGTCTGGATTTTGCCAGAGCAACTGCAGCCCCCCACATTCCTATAAAAAGCAGCCTAAGCATGCTAGCAACCCAAAGCACCACGTACAGAGTGGAGAAACAGAGCATGGAGCATCAGCTAGGGTGCTCTTGTGAGATCCCACCTGGACTACTGTGTCCACCCCTAGGGTCCCCAATACGAGACATGGAACTGTTGAAGCAAGTCCAGAAGAGGGCCAGGAAGGTGATTAGAGGGCTGGAGCACCTCTCCTATGAAGGCAGGCTGAAATAGCTGTCCTTGTTCAGCATGGAGAAGGCTCCAGGGAGACCTTATTGCAGGCTTACTGTACTTCTTCAGGTTCTTCAACTGCTTCATCAGGGTGGTTACTCAACTGGAGATACGATTCTCTTGATCTATTTGAAAAAAATTTAGGGACAGTTTGGGATCACAGTATTGGGAATAAAATAAAATGAAAAAACACTTTGTATAATGTGCATTCTCATAGGTCATCTCATTAATAAGGTGCCCAATTTTATTATATGAAGCACTGCTTGCACCTCAAATGTCTAACACAAGGATATGATCTGCTTTTGTGATGTTCCAGCTCTCAGGAATTTTCTACATTGTATTATAGGCTACCAAGCTGTCTCTCAGTATTCTCTCACTGTAGAACTGTGTACTGCAAGGAGTTCTATAATTGATTTCCACTAGCGTCTTCTTTTCCTTTCCTTATTTTAAAATCATTAACCTCAGTCAGAGAAACTGTAGTAAAACTAAGCTATTAGATAACGTCCTATTCAGTAAAAATTGAATATTTAGTTTTTATGCCCTTCACAGACTCACTGTAGTGTTGAGAGTAGAACCAGCCCTTGAATTAAGGTCATCCAGGGTTGACTAAAGGGGTGAAAAACGCTGAACTGGTCTGAAAAAATGTAGTGGTCATGAGTCATGTTGGACAGTACCTTTTAAAATTTTTTGCATTAAATCAACTTTGCATTATGACCCAAGTTAGGTTACAAGAAGAAAGTTGCATTATGGTAAATTATCAGCCTCTTCGTTGCTCTATAAGGAAGCAGCTATTCACATTGCCATCCTGAATAAGGTTTGACTTTTTGATCAATATAATTTCTTCTGGCTTACTCACTGTGAGAATTGTTATGAACCAGGACTTTGTGATACATTTTTTTAGTGCTCACGTAGGTTGCAAATCCTTTCTGAATGATATGGAAGCTAGTTTTTGTTAGACTAACACAGAAACAAGAGCTCAAAGCTCACTTTCCCATGTTCTTGAATAATGCTAATGCAGTTTTGTTAAACCAAAATCATGTCTTCTAACTGATTATGTAAGATTTTCTTCCTTTTTCCTAACTTCTTTTTGCCACCATTCCCTTTTAACAATATATTTCTTATAATGCCAACACAAAGACTTTCAGAAAAGCGTAACTAAAATTAGTGTAACTCTTTCACCAAGTGCCTGAGATTTCCAAGACATGCTAAACTCTGTACAAACAGCAAACATTACCACGAGTCCTAACTCTACTGAGCTCTTCATGCTCTAGAATTAAAGATACAGAGAAGCTAAAGCAAGTCTGAGTACTATAAGTGCTGGTATAGACTGTAATGAAATGCATTTTGCAAATGAGCTGACTCCAGTCAGACAACTCTCATTATATGGAATTATTAATTTTGAGCCAAAGCATCATAATGTGTTCAAAAGATAGAGCAAGGAACATTCTGAGCACTTCATAGCTACACAGAGAGAATAGCTTGTTGATATTAAATCATACAAGACTAATTTGGTCATGTCTTTACATGCTATTCAGAAGCCAGTGGAAAAAAAATATTAAAAGTCTGTAGCCACAAGAGATCCTGTTCACTCCCTCTCCACTGGTGAAAAATTTTTTATTGTCTGAGCATTGCTTTGATTCCACTATTCCTATGCACTTGACAGAACAACTGCCACAAAATTAAAGTGCACACTATACTAGACATAAGTCTGTCACAATAAACTCTTAACAGGAAAGAGACCCTGAATTGCATTTTCCTCCTAAGGGGTACAGAGAGCAACAAGAAAATGTGGTGGATTTTACATGGAACACATCATAATCCTTCAGTCTGGCTTACAAATCATAGAGGAATAAATTTGGGCACATATTCAGTGATTTGTTCTGTGTGCATTGGCATGCATTTTTAAATGTGTTCACGACAACTGTTTTCATGCCCCTGCCTGCAGAAACATTTGAAAAATTAGTGAATGTTGAGCAAATATTAATACCATGGAAAAAAACAGAGGAATGATTTCATAAAGTTGCCTCGCTGACAGCTCTTCCTCTCAAGAAATAAGTCCCATTAAACCTAAGAGTAAAAAGATGCCATGTGACATAAACTGTTGAATCAAAATTAGGTAACATAAAGCAATATTTGCATTTAATGAATGAGAGTATACTAAAGGCAACAGAGAATTATCTTCTTAGTAAAAAACCCAACCCCAAACTAAACAAAAAACACCACCAAAAAAACCCACCATATAAAAAACCCAAAACCAGAGCAAGAGAGCCATACAAGGGAGACATGGACATCCAGGAATTTCTGGGACTACAAAGGGTCATGAGTATGATTATGGATCTGGAGCATCTTTCATATAAGGAGGGGCTGACCAAGCTGGGACTCTTTAGCCTGAAGAAAATGCTTGTGAGGAGTAAAGGAGACAGAGCCAGACATTCTTCAGTAGTCCCCAGTGATAAGACAAGAAGCAATGAGCACAAATTGAAATATGGGAAATTCCATTTAACTTCAGAAAATACATTTTTACAGTTTGGGTGTTCAAACTTTGGAATAGGTTGCTCAGACACGTTAAAAACCCACCTGGACAGTGTGCTTTGTTACCTGCTGTAGCTGACTCTACTTGACTGATCATCAGAGCGGGATGAGAGGATCCCTGAAGGCATCATCCAACTTCAGCAGTTGTGTAAGTACAATTGCATCAGAGATACCAAATTTCTTGAAACACCAAATCAGTTAGGGCAGAAGTGGAAAACAGATATATTGTTGAATATGAATGTATTAAAGGAGTTAACTGTAAGGGTAAGCAGTATATAGCCTGCTCTGTTGTGTTGTACTGAAAACACAGTTGCCCAGGTGGCCCACCACATTGTATAAACCTATAGTATGGTTGAAAAAGTCATAAGAGGTGGTGACTAAACATAGAGCATTTAGAGCTCTAAAATTATCCAGGCGAGTTGTTCTATAAAAAGTATATGTCATAATAATTCCTTGGATTTATTGTAGTTTATTTGAACTGAAAAAGTAAATGAAAGTTCTGTTTCCACGCAGTACTCATCTCCAGCTCCTCAGTAAGTTATTTCAAAAATAGGTATGCTACTTTGATATTTTCAAAATTTAATGTTCCTTTTTCTGTTCTATAATTTCCAACTTAAAAAAATCCAAATAGAAATAAGTAATAGTGAAAATAGTAAAAACCAAAAATATAATTTTCATGCTATCTTTTTTTCCCCAAATAACTAGCATTTTAATGTATATGTTCTATATTTGTTGTTGCCTGCTGCTGCTTAGATAACAGTTTTTGATATAACTTTATTGCATTAAAACTACTATTGCAGAAAATCTGTCTCACAGAGTCACAGAATTATGGAATCTACAAGGTTGCAAGGAACTCCTGGAGATTCTCTAGTCCAACAACACTGCTCAAGCAGAGTCAGCCATAGCCAGGGCTGTGTCCAGTCAGGTTTTGAATATCTCAAGTGTGGAAACTCCACAACATCTCTGGGTGATTTGTCCTAGAGTTTGACCACTCCTACAGTAAAATAAGTGTTTTCTTGTGTTTAGACTGAGTTTCATACAGTCCAATCATCAAAGTCATCGAGAAAGATGTTAAATAGTATTTCACTCAGTATCAGCCCCTGGGGTACACCAATAACGACTGACCTCCAGCAGGACTTTGTGCGTCTAATCATAACCCTCTGGACCCAGCTTTTCAGTCCGTTTTCGATCTCCTTCACTGTGTATTTACCTAACCCTAATTATCTAATGGGAGACAGTGTCAAATGCCTTACTAAAGTCAAAGTGAACAGCATGCACTGTTCTTTCCTCATCCACAAAGAGAGTCACCAAGGCTATCTGGATGGTTAAGCATGATTTCCCTTTGTGAATCCATCATGACTATTCCAGGTAACCTTCTTGTTTGGAAATTATTTGCAGCATTAGTTGCTCCATCATTTTCCCAGGATTAAAGTGAGACTGACAGACCTGAACATCTGTAGATCCTCTTTCATGCCATTCTTGAAGAGTGACAGGAATGATATTTTCCATCTTCTAGTATTCTGGAACTTCTGTCATGTTGACCTTTTAAAGACAATCAAGAGTGGCATCACGGTGGCATCAGAAGAGTGGCCTCACAGTGGCATCAGCAGTTTTGGGTATATCCCATCAAATCTTGTGGATATATATATGTTCAATTTTAAGTGCCCTCTAACCTCATCTTCTGCAAAGGTAAGTCTTCCTTCCCAATGTCATCCATATAGAAAATAAATACATTAGTTTCTTATTTACTCAAACATAAAAGAATAACCACTGAAATATAAAAATCTGTTTTTTCTGGAAAAAATGTACATCGCGTTGACAGTCTGAATATAGAATATATGATATGATTTTCTTTGGTAAAAAATATTTTAATTATTCAAAATTATGTCTGGAAATTTAAAAATATAGATGCATAAGAGGTTTTTTTGTTTTGCATTTTTCTTTTTTATTTTATATAAACAAAATTAGATTGTAATGTAATTCTTTGATATATGAAAACCTGTGATTATAAAGTGCTATCATGTCATCTAGTAAAAGACCCAACAGGATATGCTTAACCTAGCTCTAAATAGCTTCTTTGACAAACTCTTTAAAAGCCATTCTAAAGAAGATTGTATCAAGATAGTTTATGTCACAAGTAAATTTTGCCATGAATTAGAAGTGACTGATAAGCACTGGTTCTCACTCAGGAGTGATAATCACTCATCTGAGTTTATTTTACAACCTATATGATAAAGTCTTCTAATATCTAAACAAAACCAAAAATGTTCTATGGCATGTTTCTTAAAAAAATGATTTTCACCAGCTTTTAGTGCAGAGCATGACAGAATATGGCATAGGATGTCCCTTTAGTCGGTTGATGTCACCTTTCTCAGCCATGATGCCTCCCAACTTCTTGCACAGCTGCAGCCTACTTGCTTGTGGGTTCATGTGAGAAACAAAAAAGGCCTTGAAGCTATGCGAGTGCTGTTCAGCAATAGATTAAATGCTCCTCTGTTTTTGTCACAAATCCAGAACAGATCATTGTGAAAGCTACTGTGAAGAAAATTAACTCTATTCCAGACAAAACCAGTGCAGTATCATAAATCACATTTGATTGTAGCCCATTATTTGCTTTCTATATTCATTATTTAACAATCATGGGAGATCAGAGTACTTTGGATTTTTAGTAATAGTGGCATGGGATCATGCATTGTCTAAACCCTTCAATTTCTAAAAGCAGAAATGCTTCCTGTCTTTCTATATGCAATATTAATCTGATAATTCTGATCCTTATTAATAATTGCAAGGCAATCTGCTGCAACAAATATTACAGAGACAAAGCTCTTCACCTTCAAGTAGAGAAATTAAAAAACCACTCCAAAACATCAACACAGCCTTCTTCAAAGACAGCTTACCGAAAATATTATTTCTCTCTCTCTGCAGCCCATGCAGAGGAGCCCATGCATAAGCAGTTTTTGTGGCAGGAAGCATGTCCCATGTTGGGGACCATGCTGTAGCAGTTCTTGAAGAACTGCAGCCTGTGGGAAGTACCCACATTAGAGCACTTCATGAAAGGCAGTATCCTGTTGAAGGGACCCCATGATGGATCAGGAGAAGAGAACAAGGAAGAAGGAGCAGCAGAGATGAAGCATTACAAACTGACTGCAACCAGAGTCTTCTCCAGTGAGCTCCCACCTGGAGTACTGCATCCACCTACAGGGTTCCCAGTACAAGAAAGATATGGAGATGTTGGAGTGAGTCCAGAGGAGGGCCACAGGGATACTCAGAGGGCTGGAGCCTTCATCTATGAAGACAGGCTGAGAGAGTTGTGCTTGTTCAGCCTGGAGAAGAGGAGGCTTCAGGGAGACCTCATTGCAGCCTTCCAGTACCTAAAGAGAAAAAAGGAGAGGGATTGTTTACAAAGGGTAATGGATTTAAACTGAAAGAGGGTAGGTTTAGATTAGAGGTTAGGAAGAAACTCTTTACTGTGAGGGTGGTGAGGCCCTGGCACAGGTTGTCCAGAGAAGCTGTGGCTGCCCCCTCCCTGGCAGTGTTCAAGACCAGGTTGGATGGGGCTTTGGGAAACCTGACCCAGTGGGGGGTATCCGTGCCCACAGTAGGAGGGTTGGAACTAGGTCTTTGATATCTCTTCCAATTCAAACCATTCTATGGTTCTATGATTTTCAATCCCTTTTAGCTGCATGAGGTTATGGGTGGGGGAGGTAGAAGAGTCAGGACTGATGTTAAGCCTGGGAAGAAATATGGCAGTGGGATGGAGGAAGTGGGTTTTGTTTTGATTTTATTTCTTGCTGTCCTACTTTGTTACAAATAATTGGGAATAACTTAAACTATTATCCCTAAATCGAGCCTGTTTTGCCTGTGATGGCAACTGGAAAATGATCTCCCTGTCTTTACCTCAACCCACAAACTTTTCTCTTGTATTTTTTCCCTGTGTCATGTTAAGGGGGACAGGAGTGAGAAAACAAATTGGTTGGCACCTAGTAGCCATCCAAGATCAAGCCACCACAACTATACTGAGAATCTGTGAATGCCTTATTTTTGATGAGGAATGTAGAAATATCCTAATTACAGATACAGAGATAAAACCACAAAAATGTTGTTAATCTGTGCTAAAGAAAAGACCTTTACAAGTAAAACTAGCAGGATGAGCATCAAAGATGCCTATAGACTAGTGTGTTATAATTCACTTAATTTATATAGCTGTTTGGACTTTGAATATCTGTGAGTATATATCATCCCCAAATAGCCAAATTTCAGACTGCTCTTGACTTGATCCTTCCTTTTCCGTGTGTATTTCTTTCTTTCTTTTAAAAACCATTTCTTTCATCAGTATTTTCATATTTGCAGAATTTGTCATTAGATGGTCTCGGTTGCTCCACCAGATTTTATGCAGGTCTACCAAGGGCTTCTGTTGAGAGCATCACAAGCTATCTTTGCATTGCCATCTGGTGATAAATACAAATCTTGCCAACAACAGGGATGTCAAAGTCATATATGAGGTGGTGCTGAATTTCTGAACTACCAAGGAAGACAATCAACAAAATACGAATGTAATTTAATGCTCACTAAGTAATATTAAAAATTTTCTTGAATATCACATACAGAAACTCTGACACATATCAATAAGATGGAACTTTTATCCATGTTTGTATTTGTTGCTTCACAAATATATATGTAGCGGTCTTAAAATACACCATCTTCTGTTAAAACAGATGCTGTCTCCACTAATGATAAACACAATGCTGTATTTATATCAGACATCCTATTAAATCTAATTTATCTTAATTCAGTACTGTCTCCTGACTGCACACTCTGAACCTAGGACGTGGTTTTCTTTTGTTTATTTTTCTTCCAAAATTTATCTCATATTTTCCTCAAGATCTATCAGGAGGACTATTTCAGGAACAACCTCCAGAAACACTGCTTGAAGAATTTGATTTTTTAGTTAAGAAGAGAGGTCCCCTGTCTTCATTTTCTCTGTTTGCTTACTGTCCACCTTTAGATAAGGACTTAGCATTCTGAAAAATGTGATTAGTGGTAGGAATGTAATTTCTTTTTTATTTTGGCACTCTGGAAACTAAATCAGCCCAAAGAATACTGCAACTGAGCAAAAAGTAGAGGCATACAAGAAGTCAGCTGATGAACCTGAGTAGTAAAAGTAGGAATAAAACAAAAGCAAAATGCATACTGGCTTCAGGGCTCAACAAATGGTCAACCTTTGCTGAATTTTTATTTTCACTTCAGGAAAGAAGACATATTGGACAAATGCCTGTCATTACTGGTTTTGTCAGCATCTCATCTGGTACATCATTCTAGTGTTCAAGCTCTGTTCTTGTCTCTGCTCCACTGAGTATCCAGTATAGCACACTGGAGTCACTATCTACAGCTAGCAGATAGGCAGGTAGCCATCAGATGCTCTCTCTGTTCAAATGGCCATCTGGCTTTTCTGTTTCCAGACTCCGGAAAAACACTTAACCTTACATTTTCCTGCAGGAAACAGAATTAGGAAACTGTGGGAGTTATATTTCCCAAGAAGAACATGACATGAAAAAAAAATTATATAAAAGAGTGGGGAAAAATATGAATGAAAAAATGGCTATGCAAACATGAATGAGACCCAACTTGTGGGAACAGCAATATAATATTTCTTTGCATATTGGTTTCATCTCTGTTGCAAAACAGTTACAACACAGATATCAGTCAAGATTTCAGAGATAAGTCTTTAAAGTTTTTGATATAGTATATGTAAAACATTTGGAAAACAACACCACCTGCAAGCAGAACAGTCAACAGAAAGCATGATTTTTAAAAAAATAATGAAATCACAAACATTATTGCTGTCCAGTACTGGGCTCTGTTTTTCTGTATGAGCTACACTGATTCACTGCTATCTCTGCCCAATTTCATGGTTCATTGTCCTTGCTAAGAGAAGACTGGTTCCAATTTCATTGTCCTACACAAAAGATCAGTCCATCTTTCCAAAGATAACAAATGGCCATTAGCCCTTACTGTGACTAGAAACACTAAAGATACTGGCAGGTGCACTGTTGTGGAGCAATTCAAATCTGTTACTGTTGTCCTCTAACAGGATGGTCAGTAGTTGGTAAATGTATATTTACTATCACTGTCAATTCTAGCTCTCTTAAGTAGATGATGAGCAGACTTAGCCTAAAAACAAGTCAACAATATTTTACGGTTTCTCTTCTCTCTATTTCTATTCTACTATTACATCTTCTGCTACACAGTACATACTCTGGGATAGAGATGGTTTGTGTAGGGATAGTGCAATTCTTGGCTGCCTGAGACCAGGTCACCAAGGCGTAACCATTATTATCATAGAACAGAACAACGTCAGGGACAGTGTGTCTGAAAGAGGTTCAGATATATGACTAGGAAGAATTGAGGATCTTGAACTATTTTTAAAAATGCAAGATAATGGAAAGGCTACTCTCTTTCTCCTTTCTCACTCTTAAAAGACACAGATAGAATGCCTTACAGAATTGAAGCAAGGTTGGAAAGGAGAAATGAGAGTAGTACTACTACAGTGTGAACACGACAGGTGCAAGATTCTGTCTCCTCATACATATGTTCTTTCAATAAATAATCTGTTCCTTTCTGTGAAATTTGCATAAGCCTTTCCAACGTGACCTTTGGAAGATATTCTGGTAGCATGCGGTATGCTAGAACAATTCTCAGACAGTAAAGGATGGTATCCTGTCTCCTACCCTCTCATTTGCCACCTAATATAAATAAATAACTTTGTGTGCAAAGGACAAATAAGAAATGTATTACTACAAAGAAGACAACAGATGACTAATGTTGAAGTTGTTTTCCTGTGGAACTAGCAAAAAAATTCTTATTGCTAAAAAAATGGAGGATTCTTTTGATTATTTCAGATTCTTACACTAAGGTGTCATTTTTCATCATTGTACCCTGTATATTGCCTTTGAATCTTTGGTGTGCTAAAATTCCACAAAGTTACTCCACCAATAAAAATATGTAGAAAATATAAAATAATGAGACTGCTTCTTTGTGGCTTTTAAAGAAAACAAAATAAAATTGTTTTAAACTGATCCTTTGGTCTAGATAATTGGGGTTTTTTTTCTGAAAATGAAAAAGGATCCAGCCTATGGTACATAAAAACTGTATATTTGGTTTAAAGAAATAAAATAATTCAATTACTTGTTGGTTAAAGAAGGAGAAAAATGGGAATGACACTATAGCACATTTTAAAAATATCAGTCTTGAAGGAGATATTTTGGGTTTTAGTACTTGCTCCTTTGAATACTACTGGTAAAATGAGAAGACATTAAGTTTGCTACTAGGGAGTGCTAATAACTAGCTAGTGGGAAATGAGGTGGAACTCCTCAGACATAAGAATTTGATTATGAAATGGAATGATTCTATATGTGAGTTCTACATCTCAGACAGATACCGTCATATTAATTATGTTAAAGGACTTGACCTGACATAGAATCACATTCACATACCTCTATGTTGTCTGTTATTAGGTAGGTAAAATAGGAGAAGGAAGTGTACATACCTCTGAGAGCAATTTAGCTGTCCCTGGAACAATAGGGGTAGGATTTTTAGGAAGCAAATTTGAGATGTAAG
Source organism: Hypotaenidia okinawae (assembly GCA_027925045.1). Classification (NCBI taxonomy): domain Eukaryota; kingdom Metazoa; phylum Chordata; class Aves; order Gruiformes; family Rallidae; genus Hypotaenidia; species Hypotaenidia okinawae. The sequence goes on from BSDF01000003.1 coordinate 121,833,786, forward strand.
CCATAGTTTGAGTAGGGGCCAGAGCAGGGGGAAATTATGCTAATAAGCAGTGCTAGGGCTGTATTTTGACCCACAAGCCTAGAAACAACATACAGATATCATGTTAAATTTCTTTACCCTCCAGATCAGGAGGCCATATGCAAACTACCTTTTGGGACTGATCTGTGGAACCAGCTAACTCTCAGACCATGCTCAGATTTTGGAAGAGTACAACTCAAGCTAGGCTGAAACTGCCTAAGGAACCTCCCTAAAAAACGATTGATTAGATGAATAAAGTGCAGTACTGTCCCAAATCCACACACTGCTTAACAAATTAATGAAGATGAATACTAAGTATCTAGTTTCCCTTCATCAATATAAAACCGTCTTTTTAAAAGTGTGCATGTAACACCAGCAACAGAGGAGTTAAATCAGAAATAACAATGCACAGCACTGAGATTGCATTTTAAAATTTTATTTTAAGCACAGGAAAGAGTGTAAACAGGAAGGTATGAATAAGAAGGAAGCAGAAGTGAAAAGATGGTTGAACCATAGAATAGATGAAGTTTCAGGCTTAGTGTTTCCATTAACCTAAAAAAACCCCAACCTAATAGTTCAGAAAAATCTAATATTTTATGCCTCTTTTCTAATCTGTAAGGATATATCAGAGAAATTATCTTAAACAGTAAAGTGTAGAACATATTCAATATCTAATGTATATTACTACAACCTAATATATTCTCTCTAAAAGCAAGATCTGCACCTAAACCAATGAAACAGAGTAAAAAATAATCCAACCCATGTGGGTGAGGTAGTTTCAGGTCCCCAAACAAACTCATATAATTTCTCTAAGAAAATAAATGAAGACTACATCAGGAATTCTGGAAAGACAATCTGATTCTATAAGGAGTACATAGTATGAGGAAAAGGAGCAGGTGACATAACAGTTGGTACAATACTGAAAAAAATCTGGGAAAATGCCACAATATGATCTGTTTGAATTTGTAATTGAACTGCTTATTCTGACTCTGTCTTCCTTCATGTTAATTCTTTCACGTTAATTCTTTCACAAATCCTTAAAGAAATCATCACTTTCTCTTTGTGCTTTGATGAATAGTCCTCTAATATTAAATTTACACTACTGTTTACTAGAGTTGGACAATTGCTTGGCTTAGAATCATAAATATATTATAATGTGATCAATAAAATATTATTTAAAATTCAAGCTGGTTTTGGGTTTTTCCATCTTGTGGTGTTAAAAAGCAAACAAGTATACATGAAAGTATAAGAATGAAGTTTTCTTGTTGCTGTTATCTTCATAATGTAATACACATAACCCTACTGAAAAAATGACATTATTAAAAGAGGTAAGCTGCAGGTTTTTATTCAATCTATTAACATTTTTGTTTGATATGTCAAGGAGAGGGATCATTGTTTAAAGACAGGATCACTTAATAAAGAAATAATAATTTCTCTAGTTTTAAAGTTTCTGTATTGGTTAGTAGTACATGTTAACTACTGAACAGCCTACGCTGTGACAGAAGCTTGCAAGCAGGTATAAGTCACACTGACCTGGAAAAGAGGAAGCAATGGTTCACTACATCTGCTGTGAATAAGGTAAAGTATAATTTCATTTGCTTCAGAGGTTTCAGTTAGGACTTGCAGTCACTGGCTGGAAGGACTGGTAACCTGCAGAGAAGGCTGAGTGAAGAGTCACTAGGTGGAGATGCTTTTTAAGAACAGAATAGACAAATATCAGGCATGAATTTATAGCTTATAAAATAATTTTATTTTAACAGAATTATTAAAAGACTCTAAGATCAATCAGATCTCATCTGATATTTCACACAAGTTTGATAATCTACGTTTATGAAACACCTAGTAGATGAAGATCTACTGGGAAGGTATAGCGAATAGAGTCTTTTAAGAAGAGAGATTCAAATGTATTTTCTTGTTTCATGAAACAAACAAATGCTGAGATGGGACATACTATCTCTACAAAGGCAGGCCAGGTATATATCTTTCTCACTAGAAAAGAGAAGGCTCAGGAGGAATCTTGTCAGTGCATATATATACCTGAAAGGAGGTTGCAAAGAGGATGTAGGCATGTTCTCTTCAGTGGTGTCCGGTGACAGGACAAGAGGCAATGGCCATAAAGTGAAACATAGGTGGTCCACTTTGAACATAAGGAAACACTTTTCTATTGTGAGGGTGACAGAATACTGGAAGAGGTTACCCAGAGTGGTTGAGGAATCTCCATCCTTGGAGATACTCAAAAGCTGTCTGGACATGGTCCTGGGTAACCTAGGCAACTCTGCTTCAACAGGGTGTTGGACAAGATGTTCTCCAGAGGTTTCCTTCCATCCTCAAACATTCAGTGATTCTGTGATATGTATCTAAGATGAAAAGGAACTATTTAAAATAAATAATGAAATATTAATACTATTATAATATCAAACAGATGGCTGTAAGAAAATGCAGACTGGGAATAGTTGTCTAACAAAAAATAAAATAAAACAAAGTTCAGGAATGATCTGCCAGACTGGGCAGCACAAGCAAACAGAAATAAGTTAATTTGAAGTAGACTTTAAGAAGCTTACAGAATAAACGATATTAAAAAATATGGTTCTTTGGTTTAGAAATTGAGATACTCAATACATCAGTGGCCATAATAACACTGCATTAAGACATGATTTGGGATATTCATTAATCACATACGGAGGCCAGAAAATATTTTATTTCCTCTCATAGTTTTTCCTGTGTCTTTCACCTTTCTCTAACATCTTCACAGAAGTGTTCACATATAAAAAAGAATGTATGAACAGGTGTGCAATTATTTGCAATAGCATTTAAATTTCTAAATCTTTCATTTCTTTCCCACTAACTTTCCTACTCAGGTTAAAATGTATCATTCATCTGGGGCAAATTTTTGCCTTCCAGAGAATATTGGCGCGGTACGATAGACTGTTTTGATCTATGGTGTATTGCTGCACATGCTTTGCTTTAGGACCAAGGCTGGTCAGGATTCTTCCACACCTTTACCACATTTTACAATCTGGTCTTGTATTATAGTTCTTAATGTTGCTAAAGGACCACAGGCAGCATTTTATGGTCTGTAATATGTCAAGTAGCTGTGAACACCTTCATAATGATCATCTATTTTGTGTTGGATCCAATGGTAAAATTCACTGACAGTCCTGTTCCCTTCCAGATTTATATTCCAAGGAACAGTTGCCACATACCTGAATTAGGAGGACTGGAGTAGCTGGCCTCTGTTTGTCATCTCTGGTCTTTTTTCTATGACTCCCAAGGACAAAAATGAATGCTGAATTGTACTCTTCTCTTACATTAAAAACCAGGGACAATCCTTCGTTATTCCTGATGAAAGTATGAAATAATGAGGTTTACACTAAATGAGAAGAGTTCATTAAAAAAGAAGTGTCTGTTTCTAGTCTTAAAACTCATGTACAAGTTTCTATTGTACCAAACCCTACTGACACTTGACTGCCCACATGTATTTTTTATTTCTTCCTGATCAGCATCACACAGATTTACAACATTCATCTGTTGTAAAAAATAATAAAAAAAAAAATCAGAAAACATGGGTATTTCTGGATAAGTGAAATATTGATCAGTCAACATTAAAATGCTGCAATATAGTTTTCACACTCAACTCTACCACTATACAGAATACTTCCAATGCCTCCACAAGTATTATTCAGTTAATGAATTTCAAATGAATGATTACTAACTGCCAGATTTGGCTGTATTTGCCAGCAGATTATTTTATAATCAGATTACAGCCACCATACTGAATCTTCTGTCTGTATAAATTTTACTGGTTCTCAGTAACAGAATATTCACTTTGTGTCTATGATGTACCAAAGTACAGCTAGTCTCAATTTCAAATATATGTTCTCACGTAATCTTTAAGTATAAACCATTAATGTCTTTCAGGAAGTATCACAGCTTAATGCTCAACAAAATTCAGTTTAAAGGTAAAATGATATCCTCATCAGAATCTTATAGAAGGAACCTGTTATCCAATACTGCATTCCTCCACAAAATTTTAAATCTTTTAATCAATACTTTGTTTATTGCCTAAAGAAAGCTTAAAACTGAATGAACTACCGCTGAAACCCCTGGATGATGGAGTATATTTTACAGGACTGATCTCTCATATGTATTAAAGCAACCTCACAGAAACCTAAAGTCTACTGGTTCTAATAGATTTCTAAAAGCCTTTTTACAAGCCAAATTAATGTACTAGAATAGTAGGACTTGTATGTGCATCACTGCTATATTTCTAGTTGCAAAAGATATGTGTAAGGAAAAGTTTAAATATTGATATTCATTACATAACATAAAGCTGCTATCATAGAGTTACACAAAAAACGTACCCTAAACTTCAGCCAGGTAGAGAAACAGACAAAAAGTATCTTCAAAGACTAATCTAGAGAAAGTGTAATAGCCTTAGGAAGTGAAAATCACCTAGATACGTAGAAAGAAATCAAAAGGTTATATCTCAACTATGAAGCTATTTTTTTGTCAGTTTCACCAACAATTTAATGAGTCAAAAATGCTCTGCTTTACTGATAGAGGTAAGTCTAGTCTATCAATTTCCAAATGACAGCATGAAAAATATTTTAATCTCAAAAGCTGTGTTTTCAAACATTGGAGAGGTAACAAATGGTAAAGCTCTAGCAGTGTGAAACCTCACTTTATTACAATAGCATTACTCAGTACAAGTGGACTGATTCAGATGACTGACTCAGTACAAATGGAACTGGCCATCCTATTCATTCATCCACAAAAATTATTGTTACCTACAGAATTTCTTAACAATTCCTGCCATATAATTAATAAAGAAAAAATTGCTTAAAAAAAAGATAACATTGTTTGTTCTTTCTCTAGCTGAATAGTATTCTTGGAAAAGTTACATATCCTCACAATTTACCAATGCGGGACCTGAATTCAACTCTTCTAAATTTAGTTGCTCCACTTAGACATTCAAGTAAAAACCTCTAACCCTAGCTGGGATTATAATAGTTGTCAAAATTTCAATGTCTTAAGCTTTCTACCTCATTTGAATTTTCTTGTGTGCATCCCCATTTCAGTTTGAAGTTGTAGCTTCTTTTCCAAAATTACAGCTTTGTGTCAGCCTCACCCTCCTAGATGGTTACAGAAAACTTAATGCTCTCATTGAATTCTGAGCCATCTTTTCTCCAGCTCATCATCTTTTTTCAATCCCACACCTGGTTGTTTACAAGCAGTTATCTAACTGAGGGACAAAGCTGTATCATCATTACTACATCTCCCAGTAGGAGGTTTAAGCATCTCATCATAGCTGTCTCCCCACTGGCTGTGTAGTAGTTCAAAAAAAGGATTTTGACCAACCTCCAATATTTAAAAAAAGAAAAAAGTCTGGCAGAAAATAAAAATCTCAATTTCTTGTTCCTTCTCTTGAGCTTTATAGATAAAAGTAGTATCAGCTTTCTTCACTGAAGCCCCATTTTCACAGGTTTATTCTTATAGAGAAAATTCCCCTCTAATCTAAAGTCCAGATAGGAAATTATTCTTTAAAATCTAGACTATCACTACATATTAGAAGTGAGTCTACTGTTCCTTTTTGCTTTTTTTTTTCAATATTCAAAATCCACATAACACAAAGAAATAGTTGTTTAGATAAACTCTGTACATGCAAGATCCAATTCTATGTTCTTGCCTTTTCAGTATTATAAAATCAGGTCTAACAATGATAATAAGCTAAAGTTGGTATAGTGTCCAGTAAATACACATCACTGATCACCAGTTAAGAATTATTTTTCTCATATACTGTTTCTCAGTACAGATCAAACATTAGATCAAAACACAATTCCTACTACTAACAGAGTGCCTTTGGTTTTATGATTGAACATAATACATTTCTTCATGTAAGCACTGAAATGCCTTTTCATACAATGTTTTTCATTCACATTAGTTCATGAAGTACAGTATTTACACTTCCTGTTGTCTGCTAGTCAAATGTTCCCCGAGTAGAGAGACGCTCACACAGATAAGTATTTTCTCTTGACTTCATACAGACTACCTGAATCTTTCCCAACTCAATGAGCTAATGCTAATTTGCACGGTCTAACCCTGTTGGAGGGTTCATTCATAGTGAAATTATCATGGCACCAACTCTACTAGGTACACAAGTACCAAAGTAGGTGCATTGATAAAACATGTACCTAATTAGACTTTATTGAACAGTGAAAAATTTGCAAACTCTTTTTTAAAAAATAATATTTACAACTTTAAATGTATGAATGTGTTATGAATTGGAGTACAGTGGAGTTTCCTCAAATAAAATATTTACCCTGTTCTTTGTCTTTTTAATTTTTTCTTTATTAACATTAAGGTCTTATGCTTTTGAACATAGATAAAAGATTGTGGAATCAATACCTTATTTAATATAATCATTCTTGCTTTTCTGTCATTTAAAATACACTTATATTTCCTTTGAAAGTATAGCATGAATATAATGAAATATTTCAATGGAAGTTGAATAAAGCTATCTTTAGATTTTATCAGATTTGTAGCATTTGTTCTTATAAAAACATGAATAGGTCTTAGTATATATATCTCTATTTGTGATTTATATGTCTTTAGAATGATCTATATATTTCTATCCTAAAAAATGTTTTAATCCAAATATTCAAATATCTTTCATATTGATCTTCTTTAAGATTTATATAATTAGAAAATAAGTTTCACTATTTCTGTGTTTTAAATTAGATGATGCGCACAAAGAAAATTTTTATTGGTTTGTACATATTTTGATTTATGAACTGGGAGATATTATCAAGTTTCTGGTCACAGATTTCAAAATCCAGCATTTGATTACACAATCATAACTAAGAAAAGACTGAGTTAAGCAGGGAACATTTTGTTCCTAATAGATAATTTGGTGCATATTTGTCTGTTCTCCAAATTGTTACCATATTCACCTTTTTCACTATGTAAAATAACTGATTATCTCCTTTCTAAATTACCCAGTGCTATAATTTGCTTATTATTTTTCATTTGGTTTGTTCTAAGCAGAACCAGCCCAATCTCATTAAAGGATTTTTGATTATTAAAATAGTCTAAAGATTTGGGTTGGGTTGTTTGGTTTTTTTCCTTTCATTCAGGTGAAACAAAATAAGAATCTTGTAATATTATCTAAAAACTGTAATACATTTTAAATAGCTTATAGTGGGTAATCACAGAATCATAGGGGTTGGAAGGGACCTCAAGAGATCATCGGGTCCAACACCCCTGCCAAAGCAGGTTCCCTAGGACATATCACACAGGTAGGTAATGTGGAATTCTTATCTTTTTGACCTCCTCCAAAGTAGATAAAATTCATTAATGCTATTTTATACAGAAATTGTAACACCAAGTGAAGTGACTCATATAGAAAACGATCTCTAAAAATAGAACTCTCACTCCTACTTACTTCATCACAGCGGATTTCTAGTAAATGATGTCAAAATACCCAGTCAGCAAGATTATTTTAACAATATTTAAATGTTAATGATTAATATATTTAAATTTTGATGGGCAGCTAACTTTTAAATAAAAAGTCAGACCACTGAAATCAACAGAAAAGTGCAGGTGTGTTTTGCTTTTCACACATCACAGAAAGGACATAAGAACTCTGTAAAACCAACAAGGTTGGTTGTTTTTCACATTGGCTCCAGTGCAGCCAAAACTATAGATTGTGCTAAACCATGGAATTATGGTGAAATGACTGAGGTCAAAACTTTCTGAGGTTTTTACATTTCATTATGTGTTTTGAGTTTGGATTGATGTAGTACTGCACAGCAACCTAACTGCTGAGGCTCCCCTCCCATGTACATGTTTTTATTGTAGTCATTACAGAGGATTTGCATGTTGAGTTGCATCAGCACTGGTATTAGTTAAGTACAGTTTTTTTAACCTCTAATTATCTTCTCCACTGTTCTGATATCAGTGTTTTATTTTTTGATTTTGGTTTGTTTGTTAAGTGTATGTTAGAATTTTTTTGCTCAATTTAGCTTTTAAAACCTCAAATATAGGATGTGTGCCACATGCCCAGGTAGACCATTTTACAGTCTTAAAAGGGTACTCTGTCTTCTGGAATGTCTTCTTCTAGTCAGCCTACTTTTTTCTTTGTTCAAGATTATCCAACCTAACCCTAAAAAAAACCCCAATAAAATCTTTCTCTTTACTACTGTCAAATTTATAGTCTTCAGTTGCATGCCAGGCTTGTTTTCTTGATTATATTGAGATTTCTCAGTGCGGGTCATGTGATATAATAAAATTGACCTATATTCTGAAAAAAACTTCTGTGAATAATAAGCAACTCCAAGGCATAACAAAAATACTAATGGATTATGTCTTACAACACTCCTGGAGGTTCATCAATAAAAACTAGTATTGTTATTTTACCAAAAGAAAAGCTAAGACACCAAATGTCAGATTTTTATTTAGTTCATTAAACAGAATTGTTCACAATATTAGATGGCATCAACAAGACCAAGGTCTGGCTTCAGGTTCTTCAGTTACTGGCTCAAAGCAGAGAGTGACATAGACAAGTGAGAATACTTATTATGCAGTCCATTTTATCATGTTGACTCCAAAATGGCTCACCACCAAGAAAGCAATATTAAGAGAGCAGGATGAAGTGGAAAAAAAGTGCTGCTTCAAGTTTGCAAAAACAGTCTCTGTCAGAACATTCATGGGCCCTTAAAAAAAAAAAAAAAATCAGAGATTTCTGAAATAGAGCATGTGGAGAAGGTTTGTTTGCCTCATTTTGTTCTTATATATTCTTATAGTACTATGGAAATTATAGCAAATACAATTGGAATAGCCTTTGGTTAGTCCAAAATGTCTTATGAACTGACTCAAAGCAATTGAAGAGAATAGGTAACATGCTTAGAGCTAAATGATCTGTTTCTTTGCTTTTATTATGATTTTGATAAAGGTTTTGAGGACAAGCATTTATCTCTTAAAGAACAATCAGTCACCTAGCTGTGGCAATTCAGTCTAGACTAAAAATATGCATATAGACAGTGTCATGAGAGGGCATTAAATTCAAGAATCTCCATATTGCTCTTTTCAAAGCAGAATGGAATTATTAATTTGTCTGTAAACCAAGGAGTTTCTGTACAATACTGTGGCACTGTAGGATTCATAGAACTATTGTAGTTCCTGAAAATGAAGTTATGCGCAGAGAGGTATTGAGCTAAAGCATTAGAGGAGGAAGTAAATATGATCTTAACATATTAATAGTATTTTTGTTTGCATTAGTAGTGATTCTCTTAGTACAAGGGTATTTGCAAATCCCAACAGATTGTGCAACACTAATGTGATGAGATGAAAATATGTGCAGCATTGGTATGTTTTATGCCAGGGTTGAAACCATCTACTTGGCAATCAGAGAAAAACAAAGAAAAATATACTAGTGACACTCCAAATCCATCAGTCCTTACCTTGACAAAAGTGACTCTCATGAAAAATCAAAACTGTAATCTGATCTGTAAGCATTACGGTGGACACAATTACTTTGTCATTCCATGAGCCTGATTGATGACTGTTGAAACCTGTACTGGTGACAAAACTATTGAACTATTGAACTGTTTTCTCTGAATTAGGACTCATGCAGGTACATTTTGAAAATGCTGTGCCAGTCCAAGCTAGAAAATAAAAGACATTGACACTGACACAAATTACTTTTCTGGACATTTTTGTTCAGACTGAAGCAAGTATTCCTCCAAAGAAATCCCCAAAATTCTTGTCATCTATGAGTCTGTTGCACCAAAAAAAAGTCAAGACAACAAGGAGTAGGGGTTTTTTACATATAAGTATATATTTTATTTTACAGTCTTTTGTAATGTGAAAGGCATATTACAAAAGGCAAGCATTGATGCTAGAAAACAAAGAAACTCATAATGGACTCAACTTTTATTACTCAGCAGCACACACTATTGTCTAATGCCATTTGAGTTGTCTAAGGTACACTGCCTGGCTTTCAGGTTCTGCTTCAAAAGGAAACAGTTCTCCCATCGGTTCCAAGTCATGCTTATTAGCCTTCCTCATAACTCTCATGTCCTATGACATCTCAAATACCAATTAACATTGACATTTGGGTAAAGGAAGCAAACTTGTTCTGTAGCCTGTACAAAAGTTCCTGGTCTGAGTGCTAAGTGAACTTTTGTCTTCCCGTTAGGATTGGTGTGATAGTCATGCATCAATACTATGTTACCTTGCTGTTCCCTCATCCACAGAATTGTCCTAAGCCAGATGTCATTTGTATCTGTTTAGTAACTCTTCTTGACCTCAGAGGTCAGCAAGTCAAGGGAGGTGATCCTTCAACTCTAGCCAGCGATGTTGAGGTACATCTGGAGTGTTGGGTTAAAGTCTGGACTTCCCAGTATAGAACAGACATGGTCATACTGGAGTTTGTCCAGCAAAGGACCACAAGAATGGTGAAAGGACTGCAGAAGGTCTAACATGGGGACAGGCCATGAGAGTTGGGACCATTAAGTCTGGAGAATCATGAAATGATGGAATCATTTCAGGTTGGAAAAGACCCTTAAGATCATCGAGTCCAGCCCATTGAGAGGAGTCAAGGCTCAGGTAAAATCTAATCAATTTCTGTAAATACGTGATGGGATGAGGTAAATGATGGATCCAGACTCCCCCCGCTTTGTGCCAAGTGTCAGAACAAGATGCAATGAGCACATATTTGAATGCAGGTAATTCCATTTAAGTGTAAGAAAAAGAAAATATTATGTGGGAGATCATACATGGGAACAGATTGCCCGAAAAGGTTGTAGTCTTCATCTGTAGAAACATGGTTCTGAGAAGTCTGTGATAGTTGTCCCTGCTTGAGCAAGGATGTAGAAATAGACAATATATATCCTTTCGAACTTCAGAGATTCTGTGATCTTTCTTACATTTATTCTCAGTTTCCACCAAACTTTCATGCTCATCTGAAACTATTATGTCTGTCAAGTCCTTCCTTACTCACATTTTGTTCATAATAAAGTGTCCAATTTTATGTAGTTGGAGATTAGTCATCCCCCTCCCCCCAAATAATTTCATTTATTTTCCTTTTTTTCCATTTTCTATAGCTAATCCATTCTATCACGCCTTTTTTTGACAGTTAGGAATCCAGCATGTACATTCATATAGCGATCTAATTCTTTATACTATGGTATAATAGTTCTTCTTTCAAATATCTTTTTAACGTTATAATTGTTTGCTACTATATACTGTACAAACATTCATATGGAACAGTTAATCTTAACTCCCCAAGTCTCAGTTTGAACCACAGTGGTCAGCTCAGAACAAATAATTTTGTATGAAAAGTCATATCTTTATTTATTTAAGTATGTTGGTTTACATTTGTTTATAATGAGTTTCACTTATTAATTTATTTATTGCCCACCAGTATTGTAAGAACCCCTCATGATTCTTTCCAGATAATCGCAGATACACGCAGTGTAATGAATAATATGGTATTATCATTTCACTGTTGCCAAAGGGGCAATCAGTATTGTTGTGGACCTTCTATATGAGCTCTCTTCACTATGAAAATTGATTATTTATCCATACATTCTATTTTTTACCTTGTGCCCATTCAAGGACCTTCATTCTCATCTAATGCCTGCTTGTGGTGGTTTAACCCTGGCTGGAGGTCAGATGCCCACCAAAGCTGTTCTATCACTCCTCTCCTCAGCTGGACAGGGAAGAGAAAATACAATGAAAGGCTTACAAGTTGAGGTAAGGACAGGGAGATATCATTCAGCAATTACTGTCACTGGCAAAACAGACTAAAATACAGAAGAAAATGCATCTAATTTAGAGTTGAATAATGAGAAATAAAAGCAAATCTTAAAACACTTCTCCCCACACCTCTTTCCTCCTGGGTTGAACTTTATTCCCGATTTCTCTACCTCCTCCCCATGAGCACACAGTGATGGGAAGGGTGGCTGTGGCCACTTCATCACATGTTGTCTCTGCTGCTCCTTCCTCCTCTTTACAGGGAGGACTCCTCACATTCTTCCCCTGCTCCAGTGTGGGGTCCCTCTCAAAGGAGATAGCCCTCCATGAACTTCTCCAATGTGAGTCCTTTCTCACCAGGCTTTTAGTTCTTCACAAACTGCCCTAGTGTGTCTTCCATGGGGTGCAGACATTCAGGAGCAGACTGCTTCATCATGGTCCTTCATATAGTCACAAGTCCTACCAGAAAACCTGCTCTAGCAGGCTGCAGGTCCTGACAGAATCCTGCTTCAGTGTGGGCTTCCCATGGGGTCATAGCCTCCTTCAGGTGTCTCCACCTGCTCCAGTGTGGAGTCCTCCATGGGCTGCAGGTGGAATCTCTACTCCTCATCATCCTCCATGGGCTGCAGGGGGACAGCCTGCTTCACCATGATCTTCTCCACGAGCTGCAGGGGAATCTCTCTCTCTCTGGGGCCTGGAGCACCTCCTTCCTCACTGACCTCAGTGTCTTCTAAATCCTTTCTCTGGTGTAAAAAAGCTGCTTTCCCTCTTAATATTTTATCCCAGAAGCACTGCCACCATCACTGATTGGCTCGGCCTTGGTCAACAATGGGTCATCCTCCCCTCACTACCAAAACCTTGACATACATTGGAATAGGCTTCCCAGAGAGGTTGTGGAGTTGTTGTCCATTGGGGTGTTCAAAAAACAGGTTGATGAGGTGCTTTGGGAGATGGTTTAGTGGTTTAGAGATGTAGGGCTGACGGTTGGATTTGCTCATCTGGAAGGTCTTTTACAGTCTTTATGATTCTATGATTCTATCCAAACCCAAACCACGGCTCAATCTTTCCTAAGATTCTTTCCTTGTCCAAAGCCTACTGGTAATCTCATAATACATTTCAATGGGATTGACTCTATTCTCCAGCTTGTTGACTGCTTGACAAGTAAAGTGAGGCATGAGTTCATTTTCCAAAAGCCAGTATTCTATATTAATGCAAATAACAACTGCTTCTGTTCTTCATCTACCAATTTACATAGTACACATTAGTTTTACAGACCTGTAGGTCATTGCATGTCTCATGAAACCTTTTCTCAGAGCAGTTGTGTTTGTGTTTCCACAGGACATTTCCTACATGTGTAGAAATGTTCATAACTCTGTAACTCAAGCAAGCAAACTGCAAAAGAGCTACAAAAAATGTTTAATACGTTACACAATATTACGTCAAGTGGAACCTTAATGGAGCCTTTAGGAGCCTCCAAGCAGAAACATAATGTGAAAGTCTGACTAGAGAGAATAAAGTATCATTTACTTTTTGGTGGGCTATTTGATAATTCAGAAACTAACCACTGTTAACACTCAAGTTTTAATTTGGTCTTTATCAAGATTGAGATCTGGTTCTTCCATGCACTGTGTTAATATACAGTAAGATGCATTCAATCTCAAAGAGAGGTAGTATAAAGAGGAACAACAGTATAAAGACAGGATGAAAAACTGAAGCTTAAATTAAGAGGGAAATTAATTTCCTGTATCTTGAGCTAACTGCAATCTGAGTATCTACATGATTCATCCCATTTAGCTCTAGTCCTCCTGAAGTCATCTAACTTAAAGCAGTTGTCCAGAATCCATGTACTGCAAGTAAAGAAAGATCAAACTTACTGTAGATCCCTACTTATCCCATTTTCCTAAGGCTATGTCTACTTACTGAATGTGCACTACTGCTTGCCTCCAGGTACCACTTACCTGGTAATTTAATTCAGAGTATAAGCTAGATGTACCAGAACCGCCTTTCTGTCACATTTTTCCTTTCACAGGAATTTAGTTTTGCTCATATAGAAGAAGAGGAAATGGAGTATATACATGTCCAAACCCATTCCAAATGTAGGATCAGGATACAGTTAGAGAACACTTTTAGAATTATAATATTCCAGATTTCATAGTTAAATGCCAACATTGTAAATGTCAGCTTCAAACTCCTGTAATTCAGTGATCTGTCTTAAAAAAGTCAATCTTGTCTGTCAATAACTTCTAAAACATACCATTTCACAGACAAATCTTAATACAAGTTTTCTGATTATCAGTTATAAGCTCACTTTGTTTGTTTGTTCATTTAATCTTCCTTAACAGTTTAAGGGAAAGATGTATTTCCTGTTATCTTGGGGGTCCTGGTTGATGACAGGTTGGCCATGAGCCAGCAGTGTGCCTCGGTGGCTAAGAGAGCCAATGGGATCCTGGGGTGCATCCGGAGGAGTGTGGCCAGCAGGTCAAAGGAGGTGATCCTCCCCCTCTACTCTGCCCTGCTCAGGCCCCACCTGGAGTATTGTGTCCAGTTCTGGGCTCCCTGGTATAAAAAGGACAGGGATCTCCTGGAAAGAGTCCAAAGAAGGGCTACGAAGATGATTAAGGGCCTGGAGCATCTCCCCTATGAGCAAAGGCTGAGAAAATTGGGACTGTTCAGCCTTGAGAAGACTAAGGGGAGACCTAATTAATGTTTATAACTATCTTAAGCAGGGGATGCAGGGGAAATCAGCCAGCCCCTTTTCAGTGGTCTGTGGAGACAGGACAAGGGGCAATGGCTGCAAGTTGGAGCACAGGAAGTTCCGCACCAACATGCGGAGAAACTTTTTCACAGTGAGGGTGACAGAGCCCTGGGACAGGCTGCCCAGGGAGGTGGTGGAGTCTCCTTCTCTGGAGATATTCAAGACCCGTCTGGACGCCTATCTGAGTGAAATGTCCTAGGGAGCCTGCTTTGGCAGGGGTGTTGGACCCGATGATCTCTCGAGGTCCCTTCCAACTCCTACAATTCTATGATCTTGATTATTCACCATTGAAATACTGAGTGACATCTGAGAAAGTGTGCAAATGGAGAGATTTTTGTTTTGATAGTCAAGCTGAAATAAGTACATCAAGGTGCCAACTTCTGGAAAACAAAAATAGGGAAAAAAATTTTAGTTCAATGTGAACATTTTTAATCATCAGGAAAAAATCGTGTTTAATTTAGGAAGTATTTAAAATATCTCTGTTTTGTAAGTTAAGCCACTTATAAATTAAAAAAATAATGAAAATGTACATTTATTTACACATATCTAAATGTTTTAGCACTTCTTGTATGAAACACTATTTTGACTAGGAAAAAAAAGATAAAAGATTTGTTCATTAAGTAAGCATATCCTTAGGAATAGTATTTTGACCACCACAAAAGAGGTATTGACCAGAATGATCATATAAGAAAGTAAAATATTTTTCTATATGCCTGAGGAAATATCCACATTTAAGCTCACTATGAAGCCTAAGCATCTCAATTGAAAGTAGATCAGAATTTGGCACTTAGCTTAGGCTTTTTCAAACCCCAGTGGCATTTTTATTTTTATTTTTAATTACAATTCTGATGAAAAATTTAATTCAGGAAAGTAATTATTTTGCTTGTTCCCTTGCCATCTGAATCTGTCATCTGACAATGGCTCAGCATATTCATCACAAGAGGTCAAGCATGGGTAATGAAGCAGTTACGAGCTTGCTGGCAACTACTGTGCCAGCATTGTTACTGAGATGTAGTCCAATCCTCTGATTACAGTTGTCTATATTAGGGCACTGAATTTCTGCTCCTGTCTTAGATGCATCATCATCATTCTCAATACTACTACAAAAATAATTCCTCAAATCAAACTGTGAAGTCTTACTTTGCCTATATATCAAGAGACAGTCTTTGCATCAAAAAGCATACAGATAAAGAGAAAGGATAAAAAGAATGGTCAATCTACTCATGGGTTACTAAGGCTTATTCAGCTTTAGCTTTTTGTCATTTCAGAAGATCTTTTCATATTCAAAATTTTTTGCAGATCATTTACACTTACCTTCCTGGGTGACTTAATTAAAAGAAAGTTTTAATTTCTTGAAACATTAAGCAGGGAAAGATTAAGGCAGGGGCTATATTTCATGTAGTTCAACATGATCTATGTAAAATACAGATTTAGCAGTGATCTCCTTTGAGATGAGTACGGTAGATAAAGGTAACCTTTTTATTCCCTAATCCTTGCTACTCTTCTGAATGTTGTTTTTGATGAGATGGTCTTTCCAGACAAGTTACTTTTAGAGAGACTTTATAGTCTAATGCTTATGAATCCAACATATGTAGCTTTGTAACAGTATTTACTAAGACTCAAATTTTCTTTTGAACTTCTAACCTTCAAAAACTGAGGAATTTTAAAATTAAGTTCGTACATTCACCTGTATTGCTAACAGTATTCTTTGAGAGGAAGAGATCTTTTGAAAGATGGAGACAAAATCTTTAACGACTCATCTGAGATGGCATTTAATTTACCATTTTTAATCATGGTACTACAATGTGACAATTCTACATTAATGCTGATTCTAATAATGTATTTAATTTTATTTCATTATTTGTTTACCCAAACATAAATGTATTATATTTCATATTATGTATATGGTAATGTGTCCTATTTTGCTTACAGCTAGTATTCTATGCAGATGATCAAGATCCTTAGAGGATAAAATAAATTATTTTAATGGTTTCATTATCAATTCACCTTTGCATAATATAAACAAAATATCTATCACAGGAAATAAAACATAATGTAGTTCTTTGAGTTCAGTGACAAATGCCCATTGATTTGTATGAAGGCAGGAAAGGAATAAAAAGTTTTGCCTTTCATTAAAAGTTTATATATCACCTGCTTCAAAATGTTGTGTTCTATTGTCTTCTACCTTTCAAGAAAGTAGTGTTAGGAGTTATGGTTATCAGGCATGACAGTTTGGTATTACCCTGTTCTTGATGAATACTAGCCATTATTCCTTATTTTTCATGATCTTCAACTACATTAATAGCTTCCAAAGAGGACTGAAATAACTAGTCTCCTTCAATGAAGGATTCCTAAAGGAGACAGAATGTGAGTTTCTCTTCTTCTGGGAAACTGATTATACAATGGTGAAGATGTCAGACATAATTAAGATGAATGATTGTGTACCCAACTAAATGAATTTTATCTTTGTAAATTTGACATTTTTCCTATACTGTTCATGAGTCTAATAGGAACAAATCAAATGCACATCTTCTTATCAGGAGTCAGAGACAGGATAAAGTACACAACATTGTTAAATAACTGCTAAAATCACAGAAGTCTGCAGACTCCTTCAGACATAATCCTTTTCTTCTAGTCTTTTCATCATAAATTTTCAAGGAATTCATTTTATATTTTATGACTTAAATATGATTTATATGAGAAATTTTGTCAGATTTCCTCATTCAGCACAGACAGTAAAAAAAGGACATAGAAATTCCATTGCACTAACAATTCATTTAAAATTCCAACAAAGCATAATCTGATATTGGGTTCATTTTAGAGATAAGTGAATAGGACAAAAAATAAGGCTTATTATTATATTTCCTCTTCTTTTACTACTTTTTACAACCAACTTCAAAGTCTTTTTGTAGGTTTTTGGGTGGTTATGTTTGTTTGTTTGTTTTTAAGAACTAATCCAGCTAATCCAGCCCATTACAACCATTTTCTCAGTAGGTTAGTTTCGAAATAAATTTTATATTCAGATGAAGATGATCACATGCTTAGTCTTTTAGAAAAAACCAAAACCAAAACCAAAACAAACCAAACCAACAACAAAAAAACCAAACAAGCATCTGTCATCAATTAGCTTGCTATCAATTACTTACAAGCACTACATAATGCAATAAATATGTCCAAGTGTACAGTAACTAGAAAAGATCTCCAGCTCTTATTAACTCCTGCCAAACTTACAGGAGAAATGTTGATTTATATTATGTATGACTCTGGCAAACTATTTGATTTTAAGAAGTGAGCAGTGTCTACCAGTCCACAACATGCAATAGTCTAAGAAAAGATAGTGTTTGGTTTTGATAGTCTGATACTGGGAACTAAATAATACCTGTTCTAGAGGTAGAAATAGAACAAAAAACAAATTTCCAACAAATTTAAAATATAATATATATAGTAAATTCAGATATATCGACTTACAAGCCAAAGAAGGAAGGAAAAAAAAAGCTGCAACTGTGCTATCAAAAAGTATGAAAATTACCTCAACATGATTGAAATGAAGAGGAAGAAAGTATTAGCATCAGTGTCTTTATAGCAAAGGGATGAGGATGATAATTTGCTATGATCTGCCTTTTCTGAAGAAAACTGGTTTCATCAAACCTAAGACCCAAGGAGTACAAGAAGAGTGACCATATGTGACTGGTAGCCCCTGCTCCTGATCCCTGGTAATATAGTTAGCATTACTAACACTATTTTATAAGATAAGCAGCCATTTTTTGTGACTGGGTGGGTCACATTCATTCCCTTTCCTCTCATTATCAGGCCTGAAGGCTCTGTGAACCAAGTAGACAAATCAAACAGATTTCTTTCCCTCCCTGCTGACTTCAAGATTCCTGGGCACTAGGCTGTTTACTCCCTTCCTTAACAGCCTTGAAGGTCCTAGGCACTCAGCCAAATAGATGTTCCTGATGACTCCATAACAGAACAGGAAAACCTAACAGCACATGGAACACTGTCCATAAAATGAAGCAGCTACCAGTCCTAAGTAGGGAACTTGGATGTTTGGAGGCTATCTTGGGCATAGTCATCACAAAATGATTCTCAGAGAAGGAAGAAAAGAAGGGGGTTATCTGAACTGCTACTTGGACTACCGGATGGAAGACTTCCACCTGATTAGAAGACTGGTCGACAGAATCCTTTGGGAGGAAGTCCTGAAACACAAAGTAGTTCAGGAACATTGGACGAATGTCCAAGGAAATCTTAAAGGTGAAGGAGCAGGATATCCCCAGGTGCCAAACAACAGCCAGTGGGGAAGCAGGCTATCCTGGTTGAACAGAGAGCTTGGACTGAAACGCGGGGGAAAAAAAAAAAGACCTTTGGAGAAAGGGGCAGACAACTCAGGAGGACTACAAGGATGTCATGAGGTTATGGAGGAAGAAAATTACAAGGGGCAAAGCCCAGAGAGAACTTGATTTGACTATTGCTATGAAAGACAAATAAAATGTTTCTATAAATACATTAACAACAAAAGGAGGACTAAGGAGAATCTCCATCCTTTATTGGATGCAGGGAGAAACATAGTGATAAAGGATGAGGAAAAAGCTGAGGTAATTAATGCTCCAGTCTTTAGTGGTCAGACCAACTGTTCTCTGGGTACCCAGCCCACTGAGCTAGAAGATAGAGATGGGCAGAAGACTGAAGAGCCCATAATCCAAGGGGAATTGCTAGTGACCTGCTGTACCAGACACTCACAAGTCTGTGGGAGTGGATAGGATTCGCCCAGGAGTACTGAGGGAGCTAACTGCACAGGTCCCAGTTGACTGGAGGCTAACAAAAGTGATGGCCATCTACAAGAAGGGCTGGAAAGAGGATCTGGGGAACTACAGGCCTGTTAGATGGACCTTAGTGAAGGGGAAGGTTACAGAGCAGATCCTCTTGAGTGCCATCACATGGCCCATATAGGACAACCAGGTGATCAGACCCAATCAGCAGGGGTTTGTGAAAGGCAGGTCCTACTTCACTAACCTAATCCCTGTCTATGACAGAATTCTTCTGGAGAAAGTGGCTGCTCATGATTTGGATAGGCTGCCTTTCAAATGGGTAAAAAAACTGTCTGGATTTCTGGGCCCAAAGAGTTGTGACTCAACCCCAGTATGTTTTCAGATGACACCAAATTAGGTGGAAGTGTTGATCTGCTCAAGGGTATGAACCAATCTGGACAGGCTGCATTGATAGGCTGAGGCCAAATATATGAGGTTCAACGAGGCTCAGTGCTGGGTCCTGCACATGTGTCACAAAAACCCAATGCAATGCTACACGCTTGGGGAAGAGTGGTTGAAAAACTGCCCAGCAGGAAAGGACCTAAAGGTCTTGGTCAGTGATGTCTGGATGTGACCCAGCAGTGTTCACAGGTGGCCAAGACGGCCAATAGCATCCTGACCTGTATCAGAAATAGTGTGGCCAGCAGGACTCTGGAATTTTCCCCCTATACTTCTCACTGGTGAGGCCGTACCTTGAATATTATGTTCAGTTTGGGCCCCTTGTTACAAGATATTGAGATTTTAGAGCACATCAAAGGAAGAGCAATGAAGCTGGTGAAGGGTCTAGAGAAGAAGTCTTATGAGGAGTAGCTAAGGGGAGTTGTTTACCCTGGAGAACAGGAGGTTGAGGAGGACTTTATCATCTCTACAGCAGTTGTGGAGTTGGCATTGTTAGATTCATGGTTGGACTCAATGATTTTAAGGGTCTTTTCCAACCTAAATAATTCTATGATTCTCCAGGCTTAATGTTCCCTATATTAGTGCTGCTTCAGCCCCATCGTCATTTTTGTGGTTCTTTGCTGGACAAACTCCAGTATGACCATATCTGTTCTATACTGGGAAGTCCAGACTTAAACCCAACAGCGAGTGTGTCTCATTAGTGCTGGCTAGAGGTGAAGGGTGACTTCCTTTGACTTGCTGGGCTCTGAGGTCACAGAGAGTTGCTAAACAGATGCAAAATCAAATATATACTTAAATGTGAAAAATCCCGTGTTATCTTGACTTCATTTGTACAACAGTCATAGATTACAAGAAATCATAAAATTTAAGTAGAGGGATTTTTTTTTGAGGAATACTTGCTTCTGTCTGAATAAAAATGTCCAGAAAAGTAATTTGTGTTAGTGTCAATGTCTTTTTTCCTAGTTTGGACTGGCTGTGAATTTTCAATATGTACCTGCATGAGTCTTAATTCAGAGGAAAACATTTAATAGTTGAATAGTTTTGTCACCAATACAGGCTTCAACAGTGATCAATCAGGTTAATGAAATGAAAAGGTAATTCTATTAATCTATATATCTACAAACTTAGACCAGAACTGCTGCTGGATAACAGAACCTGTGGTTCCCCAGTGGCCAATGACACACCATCCTCTGCTTCCTCTAGGGTTTCAGTGACTTGTATTCTTTTATATGATTTTTGAGTCTTGAAATTATTGGTATAATGCTAGAGCAAAACACATATTAAGATCTGACTTAACTTAGAGGGTCCAAGTGATTAGAAATCATAAGTTAAATTCAGGTCTATGTGATTACAACTCATACATTTTCTTGTATTATGAATTCTGATCATTAAATCCTGTCAAGAAAAGAAAGCTTTGATTGCAGCTATGATGTAATGCCATCATCATTTTGCCAGGGATCTGTAAAAAACCTTGCTGTCCCATCAGTGTCAGATAAAACTGTATCAACAGAAAAAAGATAGATATCAGAAAATTTGTGTATATAAGTTTGAACTGTCTCATTATCTATGATGAGCTACAAAAAATTAGGAAATCTAGATTATAAATACTAACATAATTGCAACTGGTCTCATAACACTTTGATTGGCCTGATAATACATTAATTAGACTAAAAATAAGTACTTGGCATTTTATATGAGACACATTTCCTTGGTCTATGTATATTTCTTGGTATGTTTAGGCTGATACCCTTGCTGTTAAAACCCACTTGTTAAAATTTTAATGTAACAAAAGATAGAGAATATGGTTAACCCTTCCCTGATAGGGATCTGCGAGATCTGTTTTCCTAAAAGTACTTTTCTTAAGTATGACAACAGATTTTATGCAATCCACCATGTAACACAGCATAAAGACAGCATAGGTTGTAATTTGCAATGCAGACATGTCATTATATAGACCTATGCAATTTAAGTTGTAGTAGGAACAACTTACGACAAAGGAAAACATCATTATGGTCCTCTTTTCTGTGACTTAACATAGGGAAAAGCCATAAAAAACAAAAAACAGGGCAAAAAAAAATTAACAAATACTTTTATCAGCTGTCAAAAGAGAAAAAGAAAGAGAAGAATTCAGGTTATGGTTTTAGTAGATAAAATTCAATGTACCTTCCTCTCCCTGCCTTATTAAAGGGACATCATGGCTTGCCTTTTCACTAACTCATTACAATCTCTAATCCAAGAATAAAAGGCAAATTTTCTTTAGACTATTTTCTTTAGAAAGTGTGGAATTCCTGGACAAACTTTCTGATCTGATGGTATTTGAAGTAGTCACAGTATGACTGACACACTTGCCAGGAGAAGTGGGTCCCCGTAGTCAGTATTTGAATTCTATTCTTTCGTTTTTGTAATGTGGAAATCTTTACTGCACCCAAGAAGTTGTTCTTCAAAAACCAAAGAAAAAAGTTACAGTAAAGACTTAACATTTGCTAGGTGGCCTGTGGTACCTGCACAGGTATTCAGTCAGCCTGTGGTCTCAGGGAAGTAACTGAATTGAACCTTTGCCTCAGTGAAAGATTCTGGGACTGTAATGATCCATGGTGGATCATTATTTGATATCAATTATATGATACCACCTCATGTATCTGGATCATAGAGGTTGGCTGGCTTCTTTTTAAATATTTAGTATTATGTTGAAACAGTCATGTCAACAACATTGTGGGCTCTGTCTAGTGATCAGGAAGAGAAGACATATACAAAGATTTCTTAATTTAATCATGCTTTCAAGTGCATACAGCTAAGAATGTGACAAAGATTCTAACAGCTTTTTCTTTTAGATTCAGAGGCTCTAGTTTTATTTCCTGCACAGGATCTAGCTAAGATCAGTGTTGTATTTATAAAAGTACCTCAGAATTGGCATACTGCTCAAAACTGAAAGTTTTTACAGCTAAAAAACATTGGTAGATGACAATATAAAATATTTATAATCAGCTGTCATCTTGATTTCAGTGGGACAGCTCACATCAAATAGATCTCCTAAGTGTTTAGGATCAGCCCCAGGCTCTGTCTCTAAACGTTTGTTAGGTATAATCAGTCTCACACACAGAAGCATTAAGAGGTTTTTCAGTTGCTGTAATGTGTGAAGTAGAATACCTTTTTTTCTAATCTTGTTTCTAGGAATTATAGAATAAAATTAATACAAGGTTGTAATACTAAAATATAAATAAGCATTAGAACAGATTGCTCCAGGAGGTTATGGGAACCCCATAACTGAAGGCTATTAAAAATAGATAACACAAACAAGCTTTGGTACAGCTGATTTTACTCTGGGACAAGAGGACAGGCTACATAGCTTCTTGAGATCCTTTCAAGAGCTAATCATTATGACTCTGACATGCCCATGTAAAGAAGCGAAGACATATAAAACACTTTTTGCTTCCCCAACAGGGCTGCAGACCTGCAGACTGCAGGGCATTGAGGAGAACAACGTCTCTGGGTCAACGAGTTGTCATGAAAAAGCAAGTAACTGCCACAGCTATAATTCACTTGTGGGCTGCTTCCTCCCTAGAGCAGGGAAGAAACTGAAAAATTATAGCAATTCTGAATCAAAACTAATTTTCTAACCCAGTCCTGAGCTCTAGACATATCCTCATTGTTGAAAGAAACTCTACATTGCAGCCTGTCCACTAGAAAGTGTATAAGGGGATCGAGTGTACATTAAATAATGCTTATAAAAGTTGAGAGAAGATATTTGACTACATCTGAGATCAGATTTATGGAGATAGATCATTAGGAATTATGATATGTACAAAGTGCATTAGGTATGGTTATTATAAGGTGAAATGGCTTTTAAAATTGATAGGGCCATGGCAAAGCATTGTATGTCCAAAAGGGTTAAGGAAGTAAGGAGAGAAATTGAAAAAGCTTTGGCAGACATTTTTATATACTTTTGCTCTTCAAAACAGATCAAGTGAAATCTGAGAGGACTGGAGAGTAGCCGACATAATGCCATTATTTTTAAATGGCCTAAGGAGAGACAAGGGAGGTAAAGATTCACTAACTCATTGGAATTCTCAGAGGATATGGCTGTCAACTTAGACAAAGGAGATATGCACATCACATGCACTTTCAGAAAATGTTCAGCAAAATTCTGCACTGTAGTTACAAAGTCAAGAAATGAATTAAAACCAGACATTTGCTCTGAATGGAGCAAACCAGCTATAATAAATACACGCTGAAAATAGAAAATAAGGTTAATGAGGATGTTTTTTGACCAAGGTTGTTTAAAAAAATGTATAAATGGGAAGTGACACAGCTAGACTGCTAACTGCACTTCTCCCTTCAAAGAGTCTTCCCAAAGGAGGTTACTTGCTTCAGATTGACTTGTTATTGTAGCTCCTTTCAAGTTTGACATGTTTGTAACACTATTGTTCTACCCGATGCTGTCAGAGCTTCCTCCACCATCCCGCCCTTCTTCACTCTGTTAAAACAGGTGAATTCTCATCTTCATGAAAACAGTTTTCTGTTATCCCCAGAAAAGAATTGCTCTTTATTTGCACCATGGGGAGCTGCAGCATAAGGTTCCCACACAGTCCTGTGAGATGGAGGGGGAGGGGAGATTATTTATCTATACCTATTCAGTCCATGACAATTTTATTGCTACTACTACCAGCACAACAATTTTATAGGTGAGTGCTGTTCCATCGGCTGAGGTCACAAATAAGCATATTCCATTGAATTGTTAGCACCAACCTTTGTTAACAAGTCAAGCTAGATTTAGATTAGTAGGAAAGAAAGACAGAAAAGGATCTGAATCTCACTAATTCCATGAGCCATCCAGTCTTTCTGTGATTGTTATTTATGTTTCTAGACTGCTTTAAAGATAAAAGAGATGAGTAAAAAAACTCCAGAGGGATATCAAAAGCTTTTATACCTAGAGTCAGTATCACCAGCTTTTCTTACCAAATACAGTATTTACTCAATATCTTCTAAAACATTAACAAGTGACTGTATAAAATACTGGGGAAGAGGAGGCTGAAGGGAGTCCTTATAACAACCTACAATTACCTGAAAGGAGGTTGTAGCGAGATGGATGTTGGTCTTTTTGCCCAAGTGACATGGTATAGGACGAGGGGGAATGAACTCAAGCTGCTCCAGGACAGGGTCAGATTGGACATTAGGATAAAGTTCTTCACCAAAAGGGTTATCAGGCATTGGAACAGGCTGCCCAGGGAGGTGGTTGAGCCACCGACCCCGGATGTATTTAAAAGTTAGGTAGATGAGGTGCTCAGGGATATGGCTTAGTAGAGGACAGGTATGGTTGGACTTGATGATTCAAAGTTCTTTTCCAACCTAGTGATTCTGTGATTCTGTAATCCTATTAATCAGATTTGATAGTAACATGGGAATTAGTTGAGGATATTTTGTGATGTTAATAGTCAGAAAATACAGAGAAATATTTATAAATGTTTACAATTTTTCCCAGTGATACCTGATATTTTATTATAAAAACAATCATGTTTTTATATAGATATACTTTTAACATGCAACATGTTATACAGCATCTTTGAATGTTTAACTCACCATCAATTTTGACAATCTGTATCAGAAACTCTAACAAACAGTTATATAATGCAGATCAGTTACCATTTCAATAAGGACTTATTTGTTCTTCTATTCCATTTGAAGAAACTATATTCATGACACCAGCTTTGCTGGTCTGCAGAGATGTACAAATTCTTTGTCTTGATGTCCTACTCTCTGTAGTGTTTTCAGCACTGTAGACCCCTGTGAATAAGAAATTTATGGGATGGACTAAAAAAACAACCAGCCAACCAATCAAATAAAAAAAAACAGGAAAATTGTTTAGCTGTAATTAAATATTTCAAATATTTCACCAATCTTAATCCCCTAACCAAAACGTCATTTTAAACTTAAAAGAAATTTTCAATTTTAATTGAAATGAAAACTTTTATTCCAGTGTTAGCTTGACTTATTTCACTTTGTAAATTCCTTTGAACTAAACTAGAACCTCAACTCCAGAAGAATATCAAGGATGCAATCTATCTAATTTACATGAAGATGCCTAGAGTAGGAGATACCCTATGTACATAGGAGAGAGTGCTAAACACTCTGAAGGTTCCTTCCTTCCATAAGGAAGTCCCATCTGTATTAAGGACCTCAAAGGAAAGATGTGGAGATCTGGGTTTCCCAGTACACTCAGTCCAAGGTCTGGACGATATGAGTTCAAGTCTTACTTGTTATTGGATCTGTGTGTATATTTTTATTATACCTCCAGAATAAAATAGTATTCTACTATCAGGTATTGTTACCAAGACAGTCTTTCACATTTTATAGCACTGAGCACTAACCATTTCGGAGCTTCAGTATCTGTAGAAAGCGATCTTATGGTCACAGTTTTCACAGGAGGAACTACTGACTACTGTCAAAATGTCCTTATGAATTTGGTTATTCAATTGGCATCCAAATAAAAGCAAGCGTCTACACTAAAATTTTGTCTGAAGTATATATTCTTAACCTTAAAAACTGAGTTCTAAACCCTCAAATCCAAGGATTGTTTAAATCAATAAATAGAAAAATAATCAGATACAACTAAAAAAAAAACCCTGAATATAAAAAATTACATACAAGCAAAATAAATGGACCAAAAAATTTAAATTGGCTTCAATCAAACAAATTTTTGTGGGGCTGCGTACATGCTATACAAGTGCAAGTATAGTTCTATGGCCCTAAAAAGTACTCTCTGTATCAAAACACCCAGTCTCCTACATGTTTAAGAATTCTGAAATTTGTTCATGTTACCATCAATATATTATGTTGTACCAGGCACAGTCCATAAGGTGTTGATAGTGGGGGGGCTGCAGGGTGGCTGCTGCGAGGAGAGACCAGGACTGACCCATGTCAAATGCAGCCATTCCCATGTGGCTCCAACCCACCCAGCTGAGCCCTGTAGCTAAAATGATAGTGCCTCTGGTAAAATGTATTTAAGAAAGGGATAAAAAAACACAGGGAGAGGAGGAGGGAAAAGCATGCTGCTCTGCAGACACCACCATCTAAGAAGGACAGGCAGGAGGTTCTCCAGGTGCTGGAGGATTTTCCTGCAGCCTGTGGAGAAGACCATGGTAGGTCATATACCCATCCAAACTGCAGCTTATGGAGTACTCCACACCAGAGCAGGCAGGTATTTTCTTGAGGACTGCAGCCTATGCTAGACCAAGGGAAAATTGTGAGGAAGAGGAAGTGTCAGAGAAGAGTTGTTACTGTCTTCCTGTTACGTGTCAATTGGGGTGGGGGAGGAAATAGAGGAGTTGAGAATGGAGAATTGAAGTTGGTCCTGGGAAAAAAGGACAGGGGGAGGAAATGTTCTAATTTGGTTTTGATTCTCACTATCCACATATATTTTAAATGACAACAAATTAAATTAATCATCCCCTATGTGAGACTGCTTCACCCACTATTGTTAAGTGATCTCCCTGTCCTTATCTCAAGCTTTTGCATCTTGTTTTTTCCCCTGTCCTCTTTGAAGAAGTGGCTGGGCGGTGGTCTAGCAGCCCATTAGCAGTTGCTCCAGCTACATACATATGTAGTTTAAAGTGAATTTCCTCTAGTGACAAGACAGAAGCAACTTTGACTTGACTACATGAATAGACTGAATAAATGACTCCCTGAAGCATTTCCATCTCTTTATTACTTCTTATTATCCCTAGAGTGGGATAAGATTAAACAATCAATTTATAAAAGCTAAGGTCAGTTGAGATGAATTCTGCTATGGTTCCCACAATGAGGGCTAGAAGAGATAGGATCGGTCAAAATAAAAAGTGCTTCAAATTTACCTGGTTAAATTTGGTGGTGTTATTTTCCTATATCTGACAAATGACATAAGATTAAATTAATCAAGATAAGTTTGCCAGGTATTGTGCGAAGAAGCGTTAGAAGAAGTAATAAATAAATCAGCAGATAAGAGACCTTCAGTCAGAGAACATATGCTACATCTAAGACTCTAGGGAACCTTGACCAACAACTGAAAGGTAAAATGCCTCTCAACTCCAAGCTACTACATTGAGCAGTAAAAATAAGAGAAACTTGTGCTGCTTAAAATGGAGAGATATCAAATACTGTAGTTAATGTTGCAATAAAACGGAGGATTCAGCTAAAAATGGAATATGCAAGCTCACATCTATTTCAGTATGTGTTTGTCATTAACTCCTCTCATTAAGCACAGGTATTTGAGGAGATTCACACTACCACTCATGTAGTTGTTTACATTTTGACCACCAGTGTCCCAACAACCACTTTGAAATGAGAAATGCCATGAGGGAAGTTACATTGTTTAAAAGAGTTTCTAAAGGGATAATTTTTAATACTTTCTGACCCACAGTTACTATGTCTGCTTCCTTTCTTCTAATTAAGAGACAGCCCTGTGTTTTTGCACCCAGTTTTCAGATCCGTCATCCCCTAAAGATCAACTTCCCCAGCCATCAACTTCTCTAATAGGAAATCTTAGTTGAGTAGTGTAATATCAAAATTAATACATGCTTCCAATAGTTCAATTCGTTACTGCTTCCCACAGCTTCTAAGATCTGAGTATTAAAAAAAAAAAAGGTTTTTTTTAAACAATGTATTTTAGGTACTTACACTGAAAAAGCTAGTATAACATAATTTCAGTTACTCTTCAACATGCTAATATTTGTTTATAAGTCATTCATAAACATGACTTGTGTGTACACTATATAGAAAAAAAACAAATAAAAGCTTCTTTTCAGCCATATATCTATTGTAAATCGTTAATTCCCAAATGGCAGTCTTTCAGCGCTGCATGTTTAAAATTGTTTCTGAACTTCAAACATGCACTCCGCAGAATTATAGCCCTTGGGAAAAATATACTGACTTTTCATTTTGATAAGATATTGAATATTATAATTAAAGTAATGGCTTAACGATATCATCTTTATTGAAATGGAAGCACTGAACTGCAGAAAATGAATTAGAAGACAGCAATAACCATGGGGATTTATGTCAGGTATTCCTTTTGTTTTGTGTTCAGCTGCAAAAGGAAAAATATATAAATACTTTTGTTGTTTAACTGCTTGGGAAGAAACAGTAAAGGTACTGGACATAACATAAACCAAACACTGGAAATGCTTCATAACCTTTAAATTACATTGAGACATATAACAAATAAATGCACTTTAAAATATTGCTTTTCAGCACTTCAACATACTGCAACTTTTTTTTTTTTTGCATTGTGGCAATTGGTAATATGAAGTAATCTTAAAATTTAAAGGAAGCAGTAGATACCTAGATGACAATTTTTTGTGTTCTTTTCCCCTTACCTAGGTAAAGGAATACTTAAAAAATAGGGCTTGAGGTTATTTCTCCCTTAGCTTTTTCATATTTCTAGTATAAAAATAGGTAGAATTTTATAGTTATCTCTTATTTTCTTTGAAAAATATTTATGAATACTGGCACAGAATTGCCAAAATTCTCTGGCCAGAATGATTAGAAAGAATCCTGAATAATGCTAATCTTCTATCACTGGCTGTCATCCAGCTCCTTCTCAGCCTTTAAGTACAGACTTAATATAACTTGACTGTACCCCTGAGTGTTTACCATTAGAGCTGTGACTTCTTGGTTATTTGAATGGCAAGTATAAGGGTTATTCTCCAGCAAACTAAAAAGTCCATGTAAGCTATAGAGAACTTCTGCATCCTAATAATCCCCATGAAGTGTTAGAAGACAACAGTCCATAAGGCAATTAGGGTATCAAGGTGAGTCAGCAGCTGGCTGAGCATTTTTATATATATATATATATATAAAATATATATAATATTTTTTCCACAAGTAATAGTAAAATATATTAACTTATCCTTGTTTCAGGAAACAACTAAAACTCTACGATGAGGGCAGTGAGACATTGGCACAGTTTGCCCAGAGAAGCTGCACCCTACCTGGCAGTGTTCAAGGCCAGGTTGGATGGGGCTTTGGGCAACCTGATCCAGTGGAAGATGTTCCTGCCCAAGGCAGGATGGTTGGAACTGGGTGGTCTTTGAGGTCCTTTCCAACCCAAACCATTTTTATTCGATGATTCTATGGCACTCACATCGAAAACCGAACTCAAGAAAGCCTATAACTCTTATGTTCTGTGTTAACCACTAAATAATTGTACTAATCTTACCTCAAAGTGAACCACTTTCCCCCTTATTTATACAATGAATACTTTAAATTTCCCCCAAAAGGTGCAAGTTCATAAAGCTTGCCAGAAAAGACTGCACTAAAGAAATACTATAGTTGAAATAACACAGAGAATTTAATTTCTATAGAATATGGAATCCAAATATCTAATACAAGATAATATATACATACCTAAAATATCCAGTATGGGACTAGTAATATCCTATATTAAAAGTACATTGATATTTCTGGTATTTGTACAAAATAAACTTGCCTATGTAGATACAAAATACGAAAACCAAAGAACAAAAAATCCCACAGAAAACTAACCACCCCCCAAAAAAAACCCCAAATATGCATAGATATCTTTAGCCCAAATTAGATAGACTTACTTTTATTCCAGAGTTTGCTAAATCTCTAATAGCTGAGTTTTAGACAACTGAAGTGGTTCGTGTATTCATTTCACTAACATACGATTTCTTCCAAAAGTTATATATTATTCCTATTGCTGTAATATTTGTCTGTGCTTACCATAAAGCTTTTGTAAAGAGTGAGTCATTTATAGTTCATTGTAAATGGTCACGTCAGTATGTTCTGCTATGGCAGGCTCTTTTACAATGTCAAGTCACACTCTCCTATGACCTTTCATAAATCTTATCTGCAAAATTCCTTATATGTCTACTTAAATCATCCTGAACCTCAGCATTCATGTACAAGGCCAGCTTATCATCTGAATGTGAAGCTGAACATCTCCCACAGAGTCTTAAATATGTCGGATATGAAAGACAGAGGAAGTTGATGTAACTGGTGTCTGTTTCAAGCCTTCTTGCTCTAGTGGTGCAATTCAAAGGTTTGGCATGTCATCTACTAGTCATACTTAGCTCCGCCCCTGCATGTCCACCTCTTCAAAATACTCATAAGCCTTCACAGAAGATTCATCCTTTATTTAAGCAAACAAAAAATAAAAGTACTGGCATGCAACTAATCAAATGGAAATATAAAGAGTTCTATCGTTCAGCATCTGGAATCCGAAGATTACTGGCAATGGCTTTTCTAATATAAAATTCAAGTCATACATATCCTCTTAGATGAGTGTTCCACCATGAATTTACATTTTTCATCTGTATTCCAACATCTTGCTGCAATTACATATGTGGAAAACCTACTCTCATCATTTTTTTTTCAAAAACTCCAGTTGGAAGTAACTGGGTGGTTAAATGGATGAGGTGTATAAGGAGTTTACTGTATTTGTCATTTGTGTCCTACTAGCATTTATAGCTCATGTTTCACAGACTGCTACAGCACAGCTTTTTCTTTTTTTTTTTTAACTTTAACTTGCACAAAAATTTAAAATGGTTTACTTGTTTTTCAAGGACAGGTGTATGTAGTACAGATTTAATATTACTACATCATTTCATAATGCACCTGACCTAAACTAAGAACATTTTATGTAACTACATCAATAGTAACATTTTATTGATATTCTTTTTAGTGCTCTTTTCTTTTGTGAGTGCAGATATCCAACAAGATTCTGTGCAAAATAAGCTTATAGGTATAAACATAAGCTCACTTAAGATCAGTAATATTTTAGAAGATTGATCTAACTATTAGAAAAAACCCCAACAAACGCAAAACTGCACAATAATCTAGTTGCTCTGAAGACGAGAAATCAAGCAGATAAAGAAATCCGTCTGAAAAACTCTGGAAAAACCTGGAGAGGTTTTCCAGTTAGGCTGAATAAGTTGTTTTTAAATTTAAACCTATTTTTAATTCAAATTGAGAAATAATTTTCATAATTGCCCAGTTATTCACAGAGAACAGAGCCTACACATTTCTTTAGCAAATAATCACTGAACCAAAAGCTACTGTCTTTATTTGAGGGACAGTATAGAGTTGAAGGGCTAATAAGTGAAAATTAACCTATATTAAGAACACTGAAACAAATAAAAATAAAGCCAAAACAAGGTGTTTAAACTTAAATGATAAAATTTTTGACAAGCCAAAATGGTGATTAAAATACTGGAGAATGTGGATTAACAAAGCTTGATTTTTTTCAAGGTGATTGTAGTTTCCTAAAGATAAATTTCATAATAATATCAAGTATCTGTACTGCAATGGGTTGGATTTGTCTTATTTCTTTCTTATTAGTTTCTA
Source organism: Hypotaenidia okinawae (assembly GCA_027925045.1). Taxonomy (NCBI): domain Eukaryota; kingdom Metazoa; phylum Chordata; class Aves; order Gruiformes; family Rallidae; genus Hypotaenidia; species Hypotaenidia okinawae. The sequence goes on from BSDF01000003.1 coordinate 121,865,859, forward strand.
CGTTCCATACCTTTAAAAGTGGGACTTAGTAGATGTTGTGGTTTAATCCCATCCAGCAGCTAAGCACCATGCAGCAACTCACTCACTCTGCCATGGTGAGATGGGCAAGAGAATTGGAACAGTGAAAGTGAGAAAACTCATGTGTTCAGATAAAAACGGTTTAATAGGGAAAGCAAAAAACACACACAAGGAAAGCAAAACAAGGAATCCATTCTTCACTTCCCATCAGTAAGTAGGTGTTCAGCCACCTCCAGGAAAGCAGGAATCCATCATGTGTAACCATTACTTGGGAAGACAAACACCATCACTCCAAATATCCCTCCTCCTTCCTTTCTTTTCCCACAGCACCTTATATGCTGAGCATGATACTCTATGGTATGGAATATCCCTTTGGTCAGCAGGGGTCAGCTGTTAGAGATGTCTCCCCTTCTGACTTCTTGTGCTCCTTCAGCCTCCTTGCTTGTGTGCTGATGTGAGAAGCAGAAAAGTCCTTGACTCTGTAAGCACTGCTCAGCAGTAATGAAAACATCACTGTGTTTTCATCACAGATACAAAACAGAGCCCAATAGAAGCTGCTGTGGAAAAAATTAATTCTATTGCAGCCAAAACCATGATACAAGATAAAGTGAACTTCTCTGGAGGAAGGGGGGCATTGATTCTGCTGGAAAAGAAATATACAACCTGGGGGAAAAAGGACCAGAACTAGCAACATACAGCCTGGTGAAGGAATCACAGTGACAGCAAGTGACTTGCAAACACAGATATTTGCTGAGAGGATCAGTGAAATGGCACCTAAGTAATAAATGTGGTAGAAAACTGCATTTTCAGGCTTGATAGGAGATGATTTTTGCAATTTTGTGATTTCAGGAAGGTATTATAAGAAGGGAAGGCAAGGGAAGGGAAGGGAAGGCAAGGGAAGGGAAGGGAAGGGAAGGGAAGGGAAGGGAAGGGAAGGGAAGGGAAGGGAAGGGAAGGGAAGGGAAGGGAAGGGAAGGGAAGGGAAGGGAAGGGAAGGGAAGGGAAGGGAAGGGAAGGGAAGGGAAGGGAAGGGAAGGGAAGGGAAGGGAAGGGAAGGGAAGGGAAGGGAAGGGAAGGGAAGGGAAGGGAAGGAAGGGAAGGGAAGGGAAGGGAAGGAAAAAGAAGTTGGCTTATTTAACCTAGTAAATGAAATCTAGGAGTAGTAGGTATGCCACACAGAAGTAAGGTGGACATTGAAACCAAAATAAAACAGTGTCCAAACCAATCAACAAAAAAAAAAAAACCCAACTAAATCCCTGCTGCTTTTAACACAGAGATTTCTGTGTTTATGGAAACGATAATAGTTTTTAATGCTAGATCAAGGAACTAGACTCAGAGAATTAGGCTATCCCTTCCAGATTTGACTTTCTAAATGGAGGGCCTGTGGAAATTTTATATTATTAAATAAAATCATGCTGGATGTATATAACCATAACTGTACAGCAAGAATAATAATCAGTTTAATACACTGGGTATGTGGAAATTCTAAGAACATTTTAAGTCATGGTTTAAGCTTTAAGTGATAATCCATGTAGAGAATTTAAGTGGGAGAGCAGAAATGCACAGACCTTTGACAACTCTCTACAAAGAATTCAAATCAAACTAGGTGTATTAAGTTTCAATTTAAAGAAACTTTTCAGAGTGCATTCTGTGAACATCTTCAAATTTTTAATTGAGGAACGCACCTTTTTAATTCACTTCATATTTCTTTATATTAACTATGAAAAGAAAGCTAGAGAGGTAAGTCAAGAAGATATGTAATGATTTTATGAGCAAAGCCATAAAGAAAGTCTGTAGGGGAAACAGTCATCTCAAGTAAGTTTATAGTACTAAAATTATTCCTTTGCTAAAATTATTCAAAATGCTAAGCAATGCATTATTAACTATATTCTGCTGGGTGCTACATAAAAACATTCTTCTAGTAGAAATAATGTTACCCACAATACACCAGTCTATAAATTGCAACCAGCTTTGTGAATGGTTATATGATTTGGGAAACATGAATCCATGCTGCAGTGAGTGAGTTATTTTTTCTTTTTACGGGTTTGCTGAAAAATGACTGCATGAAAATACAGGTGGAAATAAATCGACTCATGATGGCTTAATCTGATGGGATCATCAAGACACAAAAAAAAAATCTATGGGAGGAGAAGACAAGATCAGAATATGGCATTCTGCTAAACACTCCAAATGTTAAAGTCAGTCAGAAAATATCAGTGTAGGTTTTATTGAAATAACAAACACATTTAAGTTATTTGTGTGATTATCTTCTGCTTGAATGTATGGAGCATATCTAGTTCACTGAGGTTCTTGTTCACCTCCTTTCATCCTTAAAGGAAAGACAAAACTGTTGTGGGAATAAAGTATCCTTGGAGGAACTCTGTTTCCTATTTGGTTTCATCCTGTCAAAATAGCTTTCCATCACCTTCTACAATCAGGACCTTCGATCTATCCTTCTGGTCTAAAACGAACAGATACATCTAGGAGGGTGGAAAATGAAAGGGAGCATTGGACAAAAGATTCAAGTGAAAGCTGAATGTATGTTAAAGGAAATAGGCTGGGACTGCGAGAAAAACAAAAAAAACCCCCACAGAACCCCCTCCAAAAAAAACCAAAAAAGAGATGGTAGTCTTGATAGTCTTGTCTTACAGATGTTCCCAAAAAGATGTAGTAGCAAGGCTGCTTTTTTAACAGAAGTTTTAAAATCAAAACAAACAAAAACCAAAGAAAAAAAATTAAAAAATAAACCAAACAAAAAAAACCCCAGACCTGGAAAATGAAGAATATATACAAGATTCTGTTGATTTAACTCTTTGCTTTATGTGTTCTCTATCTTTTGAGTTAAATAATTGACAAAACTAATAATTGCCAAAGCTTTCTTTTGAAGATATTGATACACATTTTGAATGCATAATCCCAGCAGGAGGCAAGAACAGTAGTTCATCCAATAAAAACACAATAGCCTATGGGGAAGATCACTGCAAGGTAAGATCTGGAACTATGAATCACCTGTGTCAGGTGAGAGCTGAGATTGAGCTTGAGTACTTGGAGGAATGAGCGGAAAAAAAGAGAAGCAGTAACAACTTTTCTAGATTTCTATATTTTTTATTATTCTTAAGAGTCAGTCTTACTGTCTGAGATGAAACCATCTCCAGTACTTCTAATTCTTCACCTATATATAACAATATATGCATTTTCAATATGTTCATCTGACTGAATGTACATTTCATCTCTGAATTAGTCAGCATAGCCTCCTTTGTCTGTATATACACAGTGATACTGTGTGTATATATAGTGATACTTCCACCTGAAAGCAGTTATTTAAATCATATTAAACACATAATCACATTTTTACTTGACTACAAAAAGGCTGTAGAGTGATGAACTTCAATATAAGTATTTATATTGAGTCAGATCACTTCCACTGCTGTGGACCTTTGTGTTCAAACCTTGAAAAGTCTTTTTCAAAAAAAATTTATTCAATCATATTTCTCAGTTAATGTTGTGAAAAGTTATACTCTTAATTCTAACAATACCTGCCTTACCTCTTCATATAGAACAATGTAATTGAAATTTTATGTAGTAATTTCAGTGTGAGAATTAAGCAAAAAAACAGGTCATATTTTTAATATTTGTCAATATTGAGATGGAGTTAGTAATACTGTGTTTATAACCTTGGAATAAGCATATGCATGGTGTTCCACTTAGCATATTCTTATGAATATAAATAGAAGCAGCATCAATGCTTACATGTTTTTATTATATGGAGATGTTTTATGCATTTAAAACTGTACAGATATTTGAAAAAATATTCCTATACATTCTTCTTTCTTTCAATATGGTACACACTGCCTTTTCTTGTAGTAGCACTTGAAACAACTCATGATACTGTTTTTTATCCTTTTGCTTGTTCACCTGAAACACTGCTGGTGCCACTATTGCTTCAAGCTCTTTAAAAGTAATGGTTAAGGGCCAGAAGAGCAAAGACAAGGACAAAACACCATTGCTTCGGGGCTCTATTCAATTCTCTTTAATCAGGCAGAGCTGCCATTGAAATCAGTGACAGTTTTGCTTGAATAAGAAGGGCCGAACAGGGATTTCAGAACTTCTACTGTGTAACTTAACAATTTGCCCTACATGGCAGGAAAGGACTACCAGTAGAAGAACAAACAGTTGCTCTCTGTTAAAAAATACTCTTTGTATCCCTTTTCTTTGGAATTGAAATAAAATTATGATTTATTTTTTTTTTAACATGTCCTTTTCTCGTTCTCTTCTGTACACATAAAGCATCCCACATGATTCACCACGCGTTATAACTAAGCCAATATCCCTTGTCCCTATTCTCACATATCTATTAACCAGTGCCATGCCACAGGTGAGTTGGCCCATTGAAGCAACAATACTATACTATCGTGACCAAAAAAGGAATGAAGAAGAACCTAAGTGCACTAATAACATCACCTAAGAAAGTAACTCTAATACAACTAAAGTACCCCATAAAATTATGCAGGAGGCAGTTTTAAAATCTTTCTTCTTACCTGATTTTTTTTTTCAAATTATATTTTGCAGTCTAAGGATAATCCCCAGCAGACTTTTTTGAGAGCCATTGAGTCAAGATAATTGAGTCACTTCTTTAGAATACTCCTAACTAGTGCCATGGGAATAAAAACACCAATGAGTTATTGTCAGAAAATAGGGATATATAGCAACTTGGTACTCCCCTTGGTTTAATATATGCATTTCAGGTATCCTTATATTTACTCAGGCATATCAGCTTTTGGTAAAAAATGACAGCAGCCTTAAAAACTGAAAAAGAGCCTCAAGAGTGAATTTCCATGCTGCTAAATATATTGTCTTCATTTACTGACATGAAGAGTCACTTGGCACTCTGTAGCGCAATAGAATTATAGATTATGCAATTCTTAATCAGCTGTGTAATGCACAGGCCTTCCTCACCCAATTGTAGGAATTCAATTTAGGTCATTAAAACTGCCACAACGCAGCTTTCCTCCTTTGGCATTGACTGACTGTCTGGAAAGACGTGATTTTGTAGCAGTACAAGTCAGCAGTCACCTGCTGAGAGAGCTGGTGTGGCTTTTAAAAGCTGGCTCAGCACAAGAAGGAAAAGAGAGCCGACACTAACTGAAACTGTCAGAAACTCGAGCACTGTGCTTTTAAGCATTTGAGAAAGCCAGACTGGAAAGGAGAAGAGAAAAAGAATCACGAGAATGAAAAAAATGGGGTGTGGGAAGTCTAAGACAGACAACAGGAGGGAAAAAAACACCTCTTTAAAAAATAAAGGTCCAAATCTTAAGTATTGAACAAATATCAGAGCCTCAAAAAAATTTTTAATCTGTTCATATTTTTAAAAGTTTGCTAAAGCTTATAGTAATGGACAACACCTCTAAAGTAAAATGGATGGGTTTTGGCGTTACCACTGTATGGAACTGATCTAATTCCATTTTAACAATATGAATTTCACTGCTGACTTCACTCTATTAGTGTCAGTATCCAGCAAGCACAGAACTAGAGTAGTATCCCAAAGAAGAAAAAAAAAACAAAACACCTAACCCAAACCCAAAAATAAACCCCAAACAAACAAAAAAACCCCACTGAATGAGTAAATGTAAATATTAATAATTTATATATAATTACATGAGTTTTCTGAGGATGCTTTTGCACTGTTTATTTGTAGTTTCCCAAGTAAAGTGCACTCTTGGTTAGCCAGTGTCTGGTGGCAAAAATTAATTAAGGGTATATAAGAAAATGAAACTTATTTTACCAAAGAACCAACATGCAGTATGATAGTATTGTGCTTGAAAGTACAGCTACAAAAAAACCCCACATGATAACACCCATGAGTACTGGGCATTAATTTGAGCTAACATTTATTTGCCTAAACGAGTTAAGAATATTAGCAAAGATGAACTGCTTATTTGCATGTGTTATTGATGGATTTGGGAGGAAAAGAAAATAGAATAGGCTACCTTGGAGGATGGCAGGAGGGAGAGGAAGAAATATTTAATTTTGAAAAATCAGCCTCTGAAGTTAAGCAAAAATCCTACAAGTTCATAATTGGTCTACATTTATTTTTTGCTAACTATATCATAATAATAATAAGCACTAGAAGATATCTTGCAAATCAATCTACTTTTTAATTAATTTATTTATTTAAAATAAGAACTAGGTCAAATGAGTGGTTTGTGGGACATGTTTTTTTGAGTGAGCACGTTATCCACTCTCAAGGCTGATATCTTAATTGTGTACTGTAGTAGTTTTAAGATGGAAAAAAGTATGAACCTCTTGAGATCTCTTCTGAAACACAACAAATTAACAAAATGTTAATTACTGAAGGTAAAATGGATCTGAAGAGGGAATGGATTTTTGAATCTGATGTTGGACATTTGTGATAAACAGAAACAGGTAAACATAGAATGAAGATAGCAAAATTAGAATCAGCAATCAGCAACTTTAGTGATAGCTGCTTTAAAAGAAGACTAGAGAGGATGAAAAATCAAGGTGAACTTTCAGTTTCTAGTGCACAGGCTTGAATATATAAATGAACAGCTTATTCAATACTACAGGTGTGGCACAAGGGCTTTCGGGTGAAGCATGGTATGGGTAGATAGTAAAACAACTGAATAGAAGCCAAGTGGTCTGTGGCAAGCTTATGTCTGAAGTTGGAAATAGAGTGAAAAGAAATCACTGAAGATGGCAATTTATCAAACATAAATTGGTGAGTACAATTTCTATGGGCAAGAGAACACATCCAAAATGTGTGGAATTCTCAGGATTCCATATGAGTTTCTTTTTTCCCATTGTAGATAATTTGGAGTTTGATAGAGAAAAGAAAAGTACTTCTGTCTCCAAGATTCTGGAAGTTCCTGCCTCAGCTGACCTATTTTCAAACTTCCTCTCCCACTGGGCACACATATAGTTTGATCAAAGGACTTCAGAAGATGGTGGCTTCTTACAGCAAAATGTTTATGTTCCAGAGTTAAATTTCATTATCCACAGGGAGACTGTGAGTAGAATGGTCATACTGCACCAGGCCAAAGACCTTTCTTGGTCCTGTTTTGTGCACTGACCAATACAAATGGTCACACTAGGAATGGTCTATTTGGTGTTCCACCTCAGCTTTCCTATATTTTCCATTTTCAACAGAGCAACACTTGTTCTCCTCCCTTTTGGTTTCTTTGTTTTTTTCTTTATTTTTTCAGTTACTTTCCCTTGAGATCACTTGGTTTTCCCCAAGTTTCTTTTTCTGCTCTTCAACTGGGGACAGAACACATTTAATGCTTTAATGAGATGATATATTGTGTGTTGCTACTTGGCATCAACATTTTTTGTCATCTTGTACTCAGTGCCTGCTCAAGGGAAAACCCAACAGGAACACTGGTAGGAGAAGGTCTCTACGTGTATAAAACAGCAAGGGTAGAGGAACACTACTCTGGGTCTGTCCTCCCTCTTTACAGTCTGTGGTATAGGATCCTCCAACAATGATATCCACAATTTACTTTTAGTAACCTGTACCAGACTTCTCTTCTATCACCTTCCAAAGGTTTTAGATCTGGAAAGTTTTTGCATCCAACCTTTAAAGAGATAGAAAACTTCTCAAATCCACTGTATCTTTTTCATTCAAGAATGCTGAAGGCAAATATGCAAAGAAGTTCAAACAAACCAGTGAAGTTACAATTCTGTAATCATCCAGCAGACTTGAAAACGTACAGCATCTCTTTGATGTTTGCAGACAATGTGCTAAGCTGAAAAGAATGGACTGGAGGACCCAAAAGAATTCAGTGTATGTATAAACTGTTTTCTTTGTTCTCCTATTTGCAGTTCATCCTGGTTCATCCAGTGGCTCAGTAGCCATAGATTTGCTGCAACAGGCTAAAGATAATAGAAGCTTCCCAATAATGAGATCTTTTATTTAGAATAAAGTGCAATTTTAAGATCTCTGTACTGTGGCATCTCACAGATCACCATGTGATAGGATTTTGATTGCGCTGAAAAAAAAGCCCACAATGTAATTACCATGTAGAATATGTTAAAACCAAATTTTCATAAGTACTGGTGTCTATTGAAGGAGATTCTCAGGTGATGCCATTTCTCAATATGTTCAGCTATTTTGAGTTCATAAAATCACAGAGAAACACAGAGAAAATGTCTCTATAATTAGATGTTGCCAATAGCTATATATGGAAAATTTAATCCACAGAGGAATGCAGCAATATCTTGTGTAAATAATAATTTCAACTTCTGCCTGAGAAAATAGGAATTAGAATTTGTTATAGTGAAATTGTGTCTCAGGCCCCCTTGAGACTGCATAGGAATCCTAAAAAAAAACCCAACTCCCCCACCCCCCCAAAAAAAAACCCCAACAAAAAAAAAAAAACCCAAACCCAAAACCCCAAACCACTAGAAATGTCTCAATAGGTTCTTAAAGACAGTATGGTGTTGTCCTCAAAAAAACCTACATGGGTCCATAAAGGTGTACTGGCATGACTCATTAATGAAGGAAATCAGAATGCTATTGCAGGTAAACCATGCAGATTATCACATGCCCTACTGAGCTGAACAATTTGTAACTATGTTACTACTTGATTGGCACTGATTGAAACAGTTAACTACTGAACAGTCTAAGAACAGAGCTAGATGGATGGAGCACTAACTTCTGAACCTGAGCCTGGATGATCTGAAAATGGTTATATTTCTTACTCTGACTACACTAGGTGAAATCACAGAGGATCTGACATTTCTAGAAGCTTATTAAAAGTTCCTCTTAGTCCTTGAAAACAAATGGAGGAGGAAGATATACAAAGAATTTTTGGTTCCCCAGTGTTGACAGAAAATGTTCTGGTAGAAAAAATATCTAACTGAATACAGAAGATCCTGTACTGGATAAATCAAATGCTTCTCTTTATCGATTCTAAAACATTGAGTTTCATATAAGTTTAAAGTCCATAATCTGCAGACCTGTCATAATTGGTAACTGTCTACCTGTATATCTTTGGCATGTATAATATATCTTTGGTATTAACTAATCAGTTAATGAGGTCTTCACAGTTATTTGATAATATTGAAGCTTTTTTATTATTATTAGTTTTTAATTTGAAGAAGCGATTGTGATAACTTACAGAATACATAAGCTATCTGGGGACTACAGACACTTTACCAAGGACTGTAATGGATGCCACCCTACACAACACATGATTAAGTGAAAGTGCAACATGACAGGTTTCTCCACCAACTGATTGTAAATGTACACCATACAGCTGTGACTGATTATACCTGAGGGTATTAAAAGTAGAAAGCAACCAGCAATCCAAGAGAAGCAATCATAACTATGGTACTGAAAAAAAGGAAACAGTAACAGAGCTCCTTGGTAAATTTGCTGGTGAAGTATGTATGGAAATCATAAGGTAGGAATTGTATGTTCTTTGTGTATGCTTTATTCAAGGAAAAAAGGACAACTCTGGTGTTCTTTCACAAAGAAGGTGTAACACATATGCCTAGCTCAAACAACTTCTTCTAGTAACAGAAAACGGCATATAGTTCAAAGCTAGATAACCACTTTGTCCATGAAGAACAATTGTTTTGGTTTAATTGCTCCATGCAAGGAATTTTTTAAATTTAAGCTTTCTAAAGTTGAAAGCAGGAATACAAATTTATACATGTAATTTATAACAATAAATCTTGCTCATGGTTGAATGTGCTCATCAGCAGCACTACTTTCAGAACTAGAAAGCTGTGTTAACTTGCAGACTTCAGCTGAAGAAATTAAATAAATCAAATTTTAAAAATACTTAGCTTGATACATGTAGTTATTTTTCTATCCATGCAGTGTATTTTCAAATCCCAAATTCTTAAGATGTATTAATTATTCCACAAATTATTCCCAAAATACCTTATGAAATTTTATATGATAAGAAATAAAAATAAAGAATCAGAAGCCAGGAGTATCTGGTTCATGCCTACTCTACACATCTGAAACCTTTTGTCAAGACAGCTGTCCCATATCACTCATTCAAAAAAAGGTTAATGGGGAAATCAGCATCAAGAAGCCAGCAGAATCCCTCTTACACTTTTCTAGAATGATCAACTCTTCTGAACGATGTAATTTATTGTGGACAAAGATTGCCAGCCTGCTGATATCAGTAGGTAAGCTGACAGGGAAAAATATCCACAAAATGGACAATGTTTTAGAAACTGCTTGTATGAATCTCTGGGTCCATACAGTAAATCCAGTGAAATAGATTTAATGCTTTATATTTAAATTATCCCACTGAAAATAATATAATTTAAAATAATATTAGAGGCATGGCAGCTGGGGAGGTAACAAAGTTAGATGTCCTATCTGTGTAATTTACTTGTATTTACAAAGCTCTCAGTCTGCAATTTACTTATAATTGGTCACTCACATTTGCTATCTAGGACACTTTCCCTGTGCTTCCTGTCAAAATATTTACTGATAAGTGAAGCACTCAGAAGCTTAATACTGTAACAGCCAGGCTTGTATTTTCAATTTTACATAAGGCATCACAGGCTCCTGTGCTCAGAGATTTCTTACCTTTACGGAGACCCAAACTCAAAGTGAAGGGAAGTAATTAAAAATTGTGGATAAAAACACATGGGTAAATTTAACCTCACACAAACTACCCTGAAGTATTCAACTATAACATGTTGTCCCATGACACTACACAGTTTGAAGTAGGATTCTGTGTTACGGTGCTCCATTGGGAAGTTCTCTGCAGTGCAGAACATTTCCAGCTGATCTCAGAAGGGAATTTTAGGACTGTTACAACGTAAGTGTATGCTATGTAATTCCATTATTTCCATGTAAAGCAACTCAGGATAATGAAAGAAGTGCTATGCTGCAGTCTCCCTTCTCCACCCTGCTCCTCCCTATATGACTACAGTGTGGCTAGTTAAACTGCTGCACCCACATTAGTTTTCATGAGGGATCGAGATCTTTCTCAGAAATCAGATTCTTAAACTATAAAGACTCTGTTATTCAATCACTGTGTCCCAACAAAGTTATTTTCTGCATATTAACCTTTACCCAATCTGATATATTGTGTCTGCCTTTTCCAGCTAGGAATCTACATTTAAGTATTGTGTTCTCTCAACACCTGGTAAAATTTAAATTACTGTATGAAGAAAAGGAGGACAGAGACTGAAAACATGGTAGATTAGAAACAAAAGGCCCTTCCTACTTTCATTACTTTGATAAATGGTGTGTATTTAAAGCTGCTAGTTTAATCTTTAATAATCTCCTGTTTCCTTTTCCTAAAGAAAAATTTAGTTACTGTGTCCTATCTACTTGTCAAATGCAGATTTAGTGTTCTGTAACAGTTAAGAGGACATAATCAAATGTTGAACAATTACATATAACTTTTAGTTTCATAATACTAATTTCTGTACAAGAGCATTATCCTTCCCAGATGTTGGTACAAATATAAACCAGCTTTCAGACTACATTAAAATTTTAAGTGTTTATCTGCTTCATTAGTAAGAGAGAAAGTAGTTTATGAACAGACTTCATTGCACAAATTAAGACACTTGTAGATAAAACAGCAAACATTTCCTTTTTGGTGAAAAGAAGCTATCTTCATAAAAAGTTGGCTCTATTTACAGACACCCCTCACCCTCAAAATATTAATAAAAAGAAATAAACCCAACATTTTTGTTTACAGACATTGTGGGGTACTAGGAATAAAAAAAATAACAAAAGAATATTTTGTACAGATCTTCTTGGTGCATGAAACAAATCAAAAGGAGCTCTAACCATTAATTTCCAAATGGAAACATATTTTTTGTGTAAAGAAAAAATGAAGATTAAAATACAGATTAAACAAACGAGTTGTGACAATGGCAAAGTGTTCCCCAGGTGTGTGCTTTTCAGTACAAACTCTGTAGCAATTCAATGTTCTGGGGAGGCCCTTGATTCAGAGGGAATTACTTTGAAAATGGAAAGCAATGACAGTGAGTCATCTTCTAGTAAGACTGCAAGGGTTAAATTTTAAATTATTTTCTAGTTTCATTTCTCTGAAACTGGAAGACTCTTGTAGTGTAAAAAAAAAAACAACAAAAACCAACCAACCAACCAAAAAAACCCAGTCCAAAAACAGAGCTAGAGCCAAAGACTGCCTTTCTAGGACTAAGACAGACAGAAATTGAAGAGAAACTACTAATTGTACAGCCACTCTGTGACTTGGAGGCATTTTGAGAACATCCTGTGCCAAACATCTATGGTATTACTTCAGTAGGAAGCACTAACCACTTCCCTGTACATGCACATGTTTGAGACATCCTTGATATGTTTTGTGAGATGTCAGGGACTGGACTTTGTAAGAAGAGGACCTCTGAATGAAGTGTTTTATGGGCTCTTTCACAGCCCATAATCACCAAGACATGTCTAAACTGCCTTGCTTTTGTTCACTGACATTATTTTGAACCTCAATAACACTTCTTTTATACTCTGCAGAAGCTACTTACTAGCAGGGTTGAAAAGGGTAAATCCTTATGAAGACTTCCACACTTTTAATCAGGTATCTCTACATGGTTGCTATATTGTCACAACAGTTTGATATGTAAACAAACACACCAAAAAATAATGAATTATACTTGATTATGCAAATAATTGCGCCTGACTCCTACTCTGCCCTTTCATCTAAATTAGATCCTCCTGGGTTTTGTGATCATTATATTTTCAAACTGAAATTCACATCTGAGTTTAAGTAACGATGTTAACATTTAAAGAGGTTTACCAACATTAAATTAGAAATGTGCACAATTCTGCAGTGCAGAAAGTTTGAGCCTGTACAAAGAGAAGTTGATAGTTCTTAATTAAAATATACATTTTATGTAACAGCTAGAATCTGCATATTGCTTCACAGTGCCTTATTTTAATAAAAAATATTTCAAAGGTTTGTTACAGAATATTTGTCATGTTTCAGACCTTAAAATTTATTTTTCATTTCAAAATGGAATCAAGTTTTGATTTCCAAAAAACTCACAGAATAGTTACAGTAAGAGAGCCTTGCAGTTCTTCTTCAGTCTCTATCAAAAATATACATGAGATCAGGAAACTTCAGATATTATCAGCTTTGCAGGCTGGAATCAAACCAGTCTCCACTAATCTTTTTGAAGGATCCTCTTCCATGATGCCAAGTCCCTTATGATTTCAGGAGCTTCTGAAAAGCATGCTACTAGTCCAAAAGGCATCACAGGCACAAAGCTGAAAACAAGGACCTTAAGACCCCCCTTGGGAGTGTTAAACTTATTGACTGAATTATATGGATTTAAAGGCTTCTCTAGTATCCATGCATTTCCCTACTGGTTTTATGCTGTCTTAAGGCAAAGCCTTTTAACTGATTCTTTTCCACTTAACAATTACAAAAATTTGACAATAAATAAAACCTCACAAAATCTTTAGAACATTTAGAAATGTTCTAAAGGCAGTTAAAGAGTGGAATCAGTTTCCATTAAAAATAGCAACATATCAACTAAAAGCATTAAGCATGTACTCATTAAGTTTTCATTGTATACAATTTTCAACATTATTGTCAAAAGATTCTTAACCTCAAACTGTTAACAGTCACAATCCCGAAGAACTGATCTACACACAGCGGATAAGGAGGTACTTCTTTATTCCAGAGCCGGGGAACATGGCGGAAAGCTCCACCAAAGACGTGTTCACCCAAAGGTACAAACCACAATTGATTTATACAATTTCTAACAAAGATCATTGCGCAAAAATGCTCGCTGCTTAGCTTGACCTTTACAAAGATTGGCTTTTGATTGCTTCACTTTATCTGTATCCTTATTCTATAAAATTCATTGGTTAACTATACTGATTGTTTTAAATACAAAGAGGGGAGGGTATTGATTAGCATATTCATGTTACTTCCTAGAAACATAGCTATGCATGCACAAAGGACATTAACACATGATAATCAATGCCCTCCCCTCTTTGTATTATCATGTGATCATTATCATATGTTAATGTCCTTTGCGCATGCGTAGTTATGTTGAGCGGGGGTCCTCTGGTGGTCCTTGATAGTCTTCCTCACTGTGTCCGCAAGTGAACCCCCGTCCTTAAGCAAGGTTATCTCATCTTCATCTGTTGTTATATAACTCCAGTTACTTATTGTTTTAACTCAAGGCCCGTGGCTGGCATCCATTGTTTTAATCCAAGGTCTGTGACTGGCACCCATTGTTTTAATGCAGAGTCTGTAGAGATTCTTCATAGTGATAAAGACACACTGTCCTGTACAGTATATTCTCTTACTCTTACTGTTCCCTTAGAATCAAAGTCATCAAATACAATCAATTATTTATAACAAAACTGTATATTTAAGATACAATCTAGGAATGTAAGTTTGGAAGCAATGTGTAAGTCTATTTAACTATTTTTTTAATAGAATCTGCTTTTTTCCAAGGATTTTAACAGGGCTTATACTTATAAGTGTTACTTATAAGTATACTTCTTATTACTTTCAAGTAAGCTGCTAACATGTAACTAGATAGTGAATGTGGAAATGCCTTGTTTTTTTAAATTTCACTGATTAGAACAATGAAGAAGCAGTAGTCCAGCAATGATGTTATCTATGCGATCCTTTTCTTTATCTGTTCTTCCATTTCACACCTTTTTCTTGTATATTTGTTTCCTGTAACTTGTAAGAATTCAGACTGCAATCCTTCCAAGAGGCAAACTAATTATTATTGCTACTGTTACTCTTACAGAACTTAACCTGCAGTAATGGCATTATCTTAAACTTATAGGCAAAATTTAAAGTTATTCATCATTCGTTGCTTTTTCCATACGTGAATCCCATTTCCATTAATTTTGGTAAGTATAATTTCTGTTAAACCTTCACATATATATATATATATATACACACCTAGAGCTGCAGTAAATCTTAAAAATTAAGGTGCATTTTATTTTGTTTAGCTTTGCCTAAACAATACTGCCTACCTCAGCTATAGGCACAATGTAGGAATTTCTTATATTACATTGTTTATATAGCTTTATATACAGATAAGACAAGGAAACTGGAGAGATCTCTCCTGGCTTTAAAAATCTGCTTTAAGTTATATAATGTATATGTATCAGACATATTAGTATGTATTCTTGCAGCACTTTATCTTATCCTAGAAGGCATAGTATATAGGAACATGTAAGAGTCTTCTGAAGTCATCAGTTCTTGGGCAACCAACAAATAATGACTGAATCTCATGTTCTGTACCTGTACTGCACTCGACTAGAATGGTGAGATGTGCTGTTACCATCAGTGATGCTAAAGCACCACCAAAAAAAATTTGAAACACTTCAACAAGCTATTGTTTTTATATGAGTATTCTACCTTTTCAGAATCCATTCCATATATATGTAATATTCATGAATTCTGGAAGAAATCAGATTGTTTGAAGGCAGTATCACTGTATGTATTCAGACAGCATTCCATAGCAACATGGTATCCAAAGGTTAAACAATGAATTACCCTGGTATATGTAAATTAAAATTTATATAATAATTTATATAATAAATCAGAAACTCCAGAACTCTGTCTAAAAAAACCTGTAAGGATGGCAACAGCAGATGTAATACTCTGCATATTCTTATGCTATTTGGGCCAAATAAAATCTCCAATATTTATTTATGCTTAACAAATGTAAAAAAAAAAAAAAAAAAAGTCTTGGTTAAAACTTAAAATTGTAACCAAAAAATATATTGTTTTTGTAAAGCTTGATTTTACACTGTTTTATTTGTTATATACCATGTTACTAACTGCTTGTTATTCACTAGAAACATTATTTTCTTCCTTCTTTTGCATGCCATAAGAAACCACTTCATTCTGGCTTTCTACATAAACAATTTAAATTTCTCCTTTTAAATTGCAATCCTGTAATTGCAATGTTCCAAAATATTTGTGGTTAATTTCGGAGTTTCCATTTTATATCCTTAAAATATGAATTGATGCACTGTCACAGATTTATTTCAAAAAATACAGACATTAGGTATGAAGATTTGGAAAATAAATAGCTGAAATAAAATTGTGGGCTCAGGTATTAACTAATAGAGACTGGCACAACTTCATTGACTCCTCTCACTATCCATCAGAGGTATGAAATATTTCATTAATATCCTCGGTATGCTGTTTGTTTCTTTATCTGTGAAAGAATTTGGGAATTTGTTGTTACTTCGATGGCTAGTTCCCTGGAACACAGCAGTATATTACATATTTGCTTTATGTGGCAACAGTTCACACATGTGACTGGATAATGGACATAAAAGCCTGCAAAGCTGGAAGTTGAATGAAATCTCTGCATAGTAATGGAGTAACAACAATTCAGTATGTTGCTGCAAATTGAACAGTCTGCAGAAGGTTGAAGAAGCGAGCCCTCTGGTTAAGAATCCATCAAGCCATTTCTCTCACCATGCCTAACTATTCATATTCTCACCTTCTATGCAGTTAAGATGCAATTTCTTCTATTCACAGCACTCAGAGATGGAATGCAGTACTTTGGCACAAGTAATAACTTCTGTAGGCCAAAAATGTATGAATTGCATTCTGTTTCAAGACTAAAAAATCCAAATGAAACAAAAAAATAAAAAAATAAACCGTTGCACACACAGGGCTCCTTAGAGCAGTAATTGGAATAGTACATGTACATCAAAAGAGCAACCCAACTTTGGGAGTAAAGGCTTTCATTTTGCTCTTAATAATTTCTACTTATGTTAACAGAAATGTACTTAAGGCCTTAAGATGGAAAATGCACTGTACAAAACTGAATGTATTGTCATAAACTGCAATATTTGAAAAATACTTACCACCACATAATTTTCTACATTGGACTTGTTCCCCAGCACATTTTACAAGCAACAACTGCTTGATTAAGGGCAAAAATAAAAGTTACAAAAAGCAAGAACAAGAGCTCAGATCTGCAAAAAGCTATTTAGGCACTTAATTCTGTTTGTTTTGACAGATGTTAAGTGCTTAAACACTTGTGTGCATCTGAGTCTTAATATTTACATAGCACTCTACATGTTTAAAAAGCACCTCAGAATTTTCACCTAATTAATCCACAAAACACATGTATAATTCCTGCTTGCTAGACAGGTAAACTGTAGGTCAAAAGAAATGGTTGGCAACATACACACGTAGGTAGCAGGTACAGAATTAGGACTCTGCATCTGGTTATACTTCACCAAGCACATATTCTCCCACTCAACACCAATTTCTTGTAGTTGAAAGGCAAAACAATAGAAGTTACAAACAACATGATAAAACCTTCCCCCCTTTGACCAATACCTAAGCACAGAAAATTTCCATGTTAATGGATTTCATAATCTGTCTAATGACACTTAAGTTAGAAGACGTATGGAGAGTTTTGTCCATAGCTAGATTTCCTTCACTTTGGATTTGGTTTGATTTTATTTTGTTTGGCTTTAAATGTCTTCCTCTCTGTTTCTTTGTTTTCTTTTGTGTGTGTGAATATAATTACAGACAGTTTTTGTCATCAGAGACTTCATATTTCATGTTTTGTAATGCAGCTCTATTTACAGTTGCTAACAGCAAGGGGCGAATTTTCTCAGTGACTGAGTAAAGAGGCTGATAGACGTGATTACTCCTGAAGAGAAGAAGGAAAGAGAGAAGTGATTCTGAGAGTGCAGTTCTGTTTGTGTCTAAACAAGGGGAGTCATGACCAATAAACCTCATCAAACAAAATATAGTTATGAAGAAAATAGTTTTGAACATGTTTATGAAGAGCCTGCTCTAAAATTTAGAGCACCAACAGCGAGAATCTTATAAAGGAGGAAACAAAGTTAATTGCAGCAAAGAGAATAAAAGTCTTCCTTGAACAACAAGTGCTAGGAAATGGAAGTAGCATTTACAGACACCAAGAGAATTGTCTACACTGCAGTACAGGGAAGAAACATCTCACCTAGTAGACCACCTAGCACAGATATCTACGTTAGTAGAGCCATAATGACACTGAGGTCAGCACAGGTTGCCAAACCTGACTGAAAAGTAACTACATCAACTCATCAAGTGCAGCCCCAATGCTGTATTTGAGATCACCAAGATATGTGGCTTCAGATCAGCACTGATAAGTTGGTGCTGCACTGACTTTATTACTATGGCTGTAGCAAGGGTATGTATGTCTGGTTTTGTAATACAAGCATCCTGCTTTTCTGGTAGTTGAATTATTGGGATCAAAGCATACAATATCTCAGCACCATTAAACGAGCAAAAAACACACTGAGAAAATATCAGCCAAATTATCCATATTCTTTCAGACTCTTCTGAATATTGCATCACTGCAAATTTATAATTGCAGTCTTTTGTTTGTTTTTTCATGACTGTAACAGCAATGCTGATCTAAAGAAGGGTAAGGGGAGATCTGTGAGTGACACAGGTAAGCTGGTGGAAACCTTTAGCAAAGACAAAGTAGTATCACCAAAGTGGACTTCACAAAGTGAGCTTGTTTTACTTGGAGTGGTATAATTAACAATCACAGGGCAAAACACAGATTTCCTGCCAGAATTTCATCTATAGACTTCTTTGGCTTGTATCACACGTTGTTACTGTGTGTTTTTAGTGTAGGACTGTCTAACCACAGCAGAGATTCTGAAAGATGAAGGGGCTGCCAGGGGGAAGTATCAGAACAAGGAATAAAATGGAATATTTTGCAGGCCTTTATGCATTACAAGACATGTAATCTTTGAGCAGTAGCAACAAAATTATTCAAAAGGTTACAAATGTATGTATTTTATGTTTATATGTTTTTAACATTGTATACCACATTTTTGTGAGTGAAAAAAAATTAAGGTCTGATCCAAAGAGAGCTAATAGGTATCTTAAAGGGGATTAAAGGTAATTTAAGTAAAAACTCATAAAATCTTTAGAAATGTGTGTCTAGCTCAAACCCCTCTCTGACAGTTGCCAGTAGCAGATGCTTTGGGGAAGAAAAATATTACAGTGGAAGTACAAATATATTCGTTTCTGAGAGAATTCCCTCAATTCTTAGCCCTGAGTCCAAACTACTATGGAAATCAGTAAAGCCTGTATTTAGAAATGCCATTAACAACTCAGTTTTTTAACTGTGAAGTTCCTAAATTAGTCTATGCATGAAACGACCTTACTTTGGTGGGCTGCTCATCTGGTGCTTGCCTAAGTTACATCATAGTTCAGATATAACATTAAGTAACACACAAAATGCCCCAATCCCAATGGCAGGAATTTTGGTATGTACTCTTGATCATATCAAACACACCCCAGTAACACAGAGCACCACATGGAGGAAAATAGCTCTTGAAAGCACATTGCCTCTGATGTCACCAAGACTTTTGGAACAAAGGACAAATTTTGGAATATCTATATAGTGTATTTTGAAGTTGTAAGAGATCCAAGAAATTCAGAACAGTATTCTTCCTCCTCATATATACATATACAGAATTTTTTTCTTTCTTGGTTTTTTTTTTCTAACTTGGCAACCAAGTAAAGAAACCAAGTCAAATAGCGTATTTATTGCATGCAAATACCAGGAATGTTTTTTTTTTTCTATGTTAGTTCTACTTAATGCAAATACTGATGTAAGAACATTAATCTGCATATTTCTTTGTGTACTTTAAGTTTATCCTTTATAATTTGATCATATGAGCCAACTGGCACTTCATAAATCTGTAAGTGCAAGACATTGAATACCAACCCAAAGGCGTATGTCTGCTTACCCATTGCACAATCCACCCAGGCTACTCCCTCAGTGTTCTGCTTAGAAGTTAGGAGGACTTTTTAATAGTAGTAAAATGCAAACTCAAAGAGAAGCAGCTGAGTAAGTGGTACTTGTACTAAACCAGTATAACATATGATGTCAAGTGAACAGAGAATCTTTATCTCATGTCACAAGCTTCTGTGAAGTATTTACTAAATTAGACACCACCTGTCTTTTTGCCAATGTTTGAGATATTTACTAAAAAATTAAAGTGCTAATTTTCCCTATTTTAGTAAGAAATAATGTAAAATATGATATGTTCAGTACAAGCTGCATATTGTAAATCAGCAACTATCTTACCACATACTCAAGGGTAGGATTTCTTGCATTGGAGATAAAGGGGGAACAGATGATCAACACACTTTTATTCATGTGTACTGCAGTTCAGAAAGAACCCAGTGTTCCCTGAGGCAAATTAGTTGTTGTTGGCAATATTTGCTGCTGTTGTTGGTACAAAGGGCAAGGTAATATACTCATATTTTACTAGTGTCAGATAGTGTTGTACAGTAAGAGGCTAGGGCAATTTAATGCAGTGCCATTTATTTATAATGGAAGCCTGAATCTCCATCCACTGAGCTATAAACTTGCATTTTGCTGGATATAGAGTCTATTTCCCTAGATCACTGAAGCTATTAAAATCTGAAGACTAAGTTATTGATATGGAAACCTGTTGCTGGGTTCTTTAGATCTATCTAGTTCTCTAGCACATATATTTTGGAGGTCTTAGAGGTTTGTTTCTTTTTCACGCTTTATGGTATACTTAAGCCTGCCACATAGTCAGTATTTATCTTATTGATGACATAATAGAAAACATAGCTTTAATAGCCAAATGGGACAGAAATTCATAGATGGTATATACTGATTTATATTCAGCATATTCTCACTAACCCTGCATGGTTTAAGAAAAAGGTCAGTTATCATTTTGCAAGACAAATTTTCACTGGCAGAGTCATACTTGTATTCTATAGTGTATTCTACTAATACTTGTATTCTGTATTGGTCCATAATTGTCACCAATTAATTGAAAGATTTCATATTATGTAATAACAAGAAACAATAAAGAAAAAACATCAAAATTTGTTCTTGCTGTTTATAGTAATTTAAGCTATTCAACACGTGTTGTAATCCTATTTCTCTCTTCAAAACACATTCTTACACAGCATTATCTAAGCACCGTAGATGGAGATGAATTCAGATATCACATTTTGATTGCTCTAATGTACCCATGCCTACTAGAAGATAAACTGTGGTTACAGTAAATCATATCCTGATATGGTTTACTAAGAGAGTTCTTTGTCTCTCTAGAACCTTTGCAATACTTACTGCTTTTATAATTTTGTTTCTCACTGCAAGGGTAATGATCTATCATTACTCAAGGCAGTCTACACTTATTTAAAGCTACCTGCATGAAACAGAATCTATATCACAGTATCCAATAAGTAGAGTTTTTACTGAAGTGGGTGTAATTCAGAGATACTAAATATACCAAGGTGACCAAATTTCAAAGAACAGAAATAGTAACATAGGCATGTATGGTGAGAACAAGATGCTTTTCCTAAGGGTAGTACAAAAGTTGTTCCCACAATCCCAGGCATATGACAGAAAGCAATGCTATTCTGGATGTTCTCCTATTAGTTCTGCTAACAACTAGATAGAATTGTCAGGGTCTGGAACAAGCTGCTCACAGAGGTGGTTGGGTCACCATCACTGGGTGTGTTAAAAAAAAGGGTAGATGAGGTACTTAGGGATATGGTTTAGCATAGGACAGGAATGGTTGGACTCGATGATCTTAAAGGTCTTTTCCAACCTTGTGATTCTGTGAATTCATGCCAAACCTTCCCACAATCTTTTCTTTTTTTTTTTTTTTTTTAAATGGCTCAAATTCCATCTTGGCAAGACCCAAGAATATATTGAAAATTGAGCCAAAACTATCCATTATGATTCTTTCTGATGATGTGGATGACAGATAGCTCTCAGAGACTACATTAGTTCTCTGCATGAAGAACGTGTAGTTAAGAATTGGAAATAAATAGAGTATATATTAATTCTCTTTTTTTTTTCTCTAGTTACAAACTTTTTCCTGTTGAAGACACTGAACTTGTTGGATCAAATTAATTTTTTGTCTAGGACCATTAAAATCAATACAACTGAAAAAAAACAAATTTGATGAAAGTTTGGAAGTCTTTTAGTGTAATGCCTAAGGCTTAATCACAGTCAATTACAAGAGAAAACAGAGCTCCTACATTTATCATCAGGAGTCCTTTGCTTTCAGCCAACATTAAACAGAGCTGCCTGTTACCCCAAATATTGGTTAATGGGCTTTTTTTTTCTCCATGACTTTTCACATTTTCGTGTTACCATGTCGATGGTTACAACTCAGGCACACTGCCTAGAAGGCAGCAACATATACTGCCAGGTAATACAACCCTTCGGAAATTATGGACAAGAGCATTAAAAGGGACAAATAGTATCTGTAGAATCCTGTCTGCTTATATCCAATAAGACCTAGTCTAACGTGCAATGATATCCCCAAAGGTGATTACCAACTGTGAACTGAGAATGCATATTCCATTCACGAGCACTTTGTTCCTGCAAGCAGAATTTGGGGTAACTGTGCTTTAAGTACCTTTTTAATTGCTCATGGCAATTACAGTAATAGTGGTATTGACAAAAAGAAAATAAAATGGAAATGTTTTCATATCCAAGTGCAAACTTAACTGGAAAACAGGAGAGCTATAGATACCTTTTCTCTATTTCTAGTTAGTAATGATCAGTTCAAAATCAGTGCTCTCTAAAATGGTGCAGTAAATACTTGTTATATTTCCCAAGGTTTGCAACTTTCCTCTTCTTTTCTCATCTATATTATAATTTCACATGCCCTACCATAAAAATCATAAGTTACAGTCATGCTACCTATTGGGTACAGACTTCAATCCAGCAAGATTCAAGCTCTGACTCAGACCTTGTGGTCATTATGCCCAGCACTTTTCCAAAACTAGCAAAGTTTAAAGCCTCTTTTAACTTTGTGCCCAATTCCTGGGTTTTGTATTCAATTAGCACTTGCCTGAAATCCCCGTCAATGGAGCCAAGACAGTAGATCCCGCAGCTTGGCAGAATAAACAAATCAGCAGCACAGAGGGTATGTTATTATTAAGTAGTTACCACTCCTCTGATTATTAGATCATCAAGTGGTCATACATGCAGGGAACATGGGGCAAGATGAAGAACAGGTGTAAAGGAGTAGGGACTCATCCCTGTGAGTTAATTCCTTCAGCTGAACAATGATGGCTCCAGTACTTTCTCCCTGTTTGAGAAGGATGAATAAACTGTCATGGTTTGGGGTATTGTTTCTTTTTTCAGCGGTCACAATTAAAAATCCAGGACTCCTGCCTCTTGGGTCTATAGACATTCTAGGAAGATATGATGTAATATTAATATTGTTAATAGTATATCACATGGGGCTGACCTACTTTGTATTAAGACCTCTAAAAATCAAAGGCTCTTTGTCTCTGTAATGAAGACCATAAGGTATGATATAAATGATGCAATACGAATTATTCAGGATTACACATTCATTACAAAAAAAAAAAATGTAGCAAAATCCCAGTCATGTCCAGCATGTCCAGACATTTTTATTTGAGATATTTCTACAGATGAAGGCCTTTGGATAGCGTATTCTCACAGGATCAAGAAGTGAAAACCGTTTTTGCTTATACTTAACTGAAAATGAATCAGTACATGCATTCTTAATTTTATTGGCAGAGTGTAATAACTCTGCAATCTTAAAATTTACAACACGGAATAATGCCAACTATTTAATAATAAACATCTCAATTGAAATTATAATTTTTAAGACCAGAGATAGCTGCATTCCATCAAATTTCTTTCTGTATACAAAGAAAGATGTTAATAAAGAAGAAGAAGAAAAAAACTGTTTAAAATCAATGTCTGTCTAATTTTGTGAAACTATTGGAATCTCTCAGTACTTCGATACTTTATGCATTAAGTCACTCTAAAAGATTGCAGAGCTTGGTGGGAAGTTTCAAGGACATAGTGAAGGAGAATTAAACTATTGAGTAATGTTACTGTTTGTTCTTATATTTACATTAATCCTGGATGAAGGTAATTCATTGGGGGGGATGCGGGGGGGGACAAAGAGAACCATATATCACACTAACACAAAGTCCATGAAAAATTTGTCCTTCATGCTGTGACTGGACACTGTCAAGCAGGGTTTACAACCTCTTTTATCGGTGTCTAAGCAAAGCTGCAGCATTTAGTTACCTCAGTTGTCACTAGTTACAATATTTTTTCCCCTGTTTATATTTATGAGGAAAAGGAGGAAAACAATTCATCTGTTAAAAAGAAATAACCTCTAAAGCGTAACCTCCAGAATCTGATGTATTGATTCTCTTATGTTTCCCCAGATGGCAAAGTGGTGAAACAGAACCAAGAACACCCAGAGGCAGTTCCTGCCGCTTCTCTGTGGAGAATTTCAGGAAGGAGAAGCTTATGCTTTCATTGTCCATAATATTGCTCGGGTTCCTTTTTCGTTATATGCATACAAATTCCCTTGTGAAATCTGTGAGAAATGAGATTTAAAATAGACTGCAATCACGACTAAAGAGCTGTCTGCAAAACCCTTGGCCCTAGTGCAATGCTGTAGCCTAGGTACTCAGACTCAGATTGAAATCTCATCAATGTAGAACAGAACAGCACTGCAGAGCAAACTGCTGGACAATAAGATTATGAGAAATCCATAATGTTTTATTTTTGCAACAAAGAGTTAATTTAAATTCAATTTCAAGAAAATTTCCTGGGCGAAAATATAATCCTATTTTCATTATATTTTTCCTATTGTAGAAAAGGCCCAGAATAAAAGCTTTCTTGCTGAGAATTTATGCAGTTTTCTAAAACATGTGAATATTCACAAATTATTTGTCTTCTTGAAATTAAGGAAGTATTTTTAAGATAGTGTTTACATACTGCAGTATTCTAAATTGTGAAAGGAGCCAAAGTGAAATGAAACTAGAGGGGAAAATAAACCAAAACTAACCCTTTGCAAAGACAGTAAAGTCTACAGTTATAGTTAATTCTGCCTCTAGCCACATTATTTCCCACTGTTTTTTCCAGCAGTATTTCCATCTCTGTCATTTCATCTCAATAGCTCTGTCTGTTTCAAAGGCAGGGATGCTGTTTTATGCCTGCTGCACCACAGAACTCTCAGCCATATGGATTGTCCCACAGAGACCCCTATGGACTCCTAGAAAGACTTTGCAGCCCAAATATGGTCCTTTTAAAGCTATTCTGATCCTTTCTAAACCTATAAACCTCATAGGTAATATGAAGAGAGGACTCAAAAAGAGCCCAGTGCTACTGTAGATCATAAATGAATATAAACAGTCTGTCTTCATGAACATGCTATTTATTAAGAGATATAGAATCAATAGGATCAGTGCATCTGTTAATGAATCTGGAAGCTTTTTTTCCTTTTTTTCCCTTTAACAGGGCATAGAGGACAGTAGTCATGGTGAAAAGATTTAGATATTATGCACTGGAAAAAAAATCCTGGCCAGAATTATTACACAGCTCTAGGCAAAATCTATTAAAATGTGGGAAAAGGACCAAAACTATACAATATATCTTGTGAAAACACTCTGGAGAATTTATATTTTAAAAAGGGTTTTTCATTAAGATAGGATCACCTTTAATTGAAGCATCAATGTTCAGTGTATTTTTATATCTAAATTTTAGTGTGGAACATCACCTTTGGAAATGGAGCATGTAAATACAGCTGGATATCAAAATGCTCAAGAAGCTGATAATTAGCTATAGAACTTAACAGAACCTGGCACCTGTGAAGTTTAGCTGGTTCTCTTTTACCTGTGCTGGCTTACCGTTGAGGCAGAATTGCTATCATCTTTTCCAAGGATTGCATAATCCTTTTACTAATCCCTTTCAAGTTCCTTCTAGAGTTAGCATTTGGATTCCTACTCCTTAATATATGCTATACCTTTTATGCCTGTTTAATAAACTTTGCTAGTACACTATAGAGGTTCTGTGTGCAATTATGCTTTTCCAAAAAAAAACCCAAACAAATCAACTACTGAAATTGCACCTATAGATGAAAAGGATTGCATAAGTATTTATTTGACCTATAAAAATAATAGAATTTTGGTATTTTATCAATTTAAATAATACTCAGCTACTTTTAGATTATCAGTAATCTATCTATAAAACTCCCAGAACAAACATAAAGGAGTCTTGTGTAAGGGATGCTGAAGCAATTCTGTGGGAAGCATCAATAATCACCCTTCTGGACAGACATATCACACACATACAAATGTACATCACAGACACATGTTCTTTCTCAGCAGTAGTAAATCTGTAGGAGTAGTATAGGAATGCAGACTTACCAAAGGGCAGAAATTCTCTGACCAAATGTCTTCCTCTAAAAGAGCTTTGCATTAGCAATGGCATCAAGAAATTCTTTTGCTGTAAATTCAACAGACCTTGAAAGTCTTTTTATGGGTGTAGACATACTATAAATCCAGAATATTCAGTGCAAGTTCTGTATTTACTTTTGATGTAACAGTACCATTGAAATCTTTGGTATGTTTGCTGTCCAACACCTTTTAACGAAGTCCTGATTTGGTCTGCATCAATTTATGTATAGCACCATTCTTTTATGTCCTGTGTGCTGAATTATGTTAATAGACTCACTACTATCAAGAGAACATCCCCTAATAGAATTTATAAGTGTACCACTATACCAAGAATCTCAAAACATCTGAACTCCATTGTGCCAAATACATAAGCTACAGGACAACAATGACTCATGGAGATGGGACAGGATTTATTTGTAAAAAAAAAATTGCCTGGAGTTATACGGGAGTCTGTAAGTATCCAAAGATAATTTCTAAGAATGGACGCTGGAAGGGACTTCAGCTGTCCTAGAGTACCTAAAACAGCATTTAGGCAAATGAGGCGTTTAGCTGCACTTAGTTACCTGAATGACATATAAGGTATATGAAATGCCTGAGCAAGCTCCTCTATTAATAGATATCATTACATATATACAGGGTTTAAAATTTGAGATAATCCTACACAATCACCTGAAATATGTCTTTATAGCTTATAGACATTGTTAAAAAAAATAAACTATTCCACCATTCCTATAGGAAAATATTTGCCACCCTTGTTTACTATTTTAGCGCCTTAACTAATGAGACCAAATACTAGACTTGAAAAGCTAGAAAATCCCAAATTTCTTACTGAAAATAAAAAAAAAACCAGCAGAGGTTTTATGGGATTACTGTTTCTCATAATACCTCAATGCTTCCACTTTTTTACAATATAACTATTATTTTTAGGCACACTGTACACAGAACCTGCATGTATTTCATCTCTGCTATGAAAGAAAGCAGTTCCTAATAAATTCCATTTGTCTTGCCAATCCTAAACCCCTTAACTCTAAAATGATGTCAAATATTTAGTATTTATACTCCCATTTGTTATCTATACTCCAATTCTAATTTTATTCAGAATGTGATACCTTTTGAAAGGTACTAACTAAAGAAAGAGAATGTAATCTCCTAGTTGCAGACTGGAATAATTTCTTTAGCTCTCCTAATGGCACACAAACTCTCTCTGAACCTTCTATTATATTTTTGGGGGGTGAAGTCTGACAAAACTCACAGTATGAGGACTGAGAATTAATGGTGCATCCACTAGCTCAGTTCCAAGTCTAGTTATTGCATTTATCTTAGAAATATTTAATTGTTGAACTCATTATGAAGACCTATATAAAACTGTCTTGCTGGATATATAAGGACTGATTTTTCCTTCTGTATTATCCTAGTGTTTACAATACAGAAAGAAATTACATTTATTTTCCATGGTGTGCCCTGTTTAATTTATGCTGATTATTATATAACTTTATTCAGACACAATTATTAGGCAGTATTTTCTGTTTCCCAAGCATAAATTGAGTTTAAATCTTCTTGCTTTAATAGTTTTCTTTTTTTTTTCTGCATATACCATGGCAGCACAGAGAATGATGCTTTGCTCAGTGACACTCTGCAGATGCTTTCAAATCTCTTCCTGTGTGGAATCAGAACATAGGCAGGGCATATCTGGAATATGAAGTGCACAAAGGCTAACCTTTGGAGATTTGTTTAGGAAAAAGTGAGATGTATTTTTTATTCCAAAAGAAGTGTAACTTTTCTGTTGGCCATTTTTAGTGGTATAAAATGAAATTCAAATTTCAATAGGAATATCAGCATTTCTTTCAAAAACTGAGAAGTACCAAGAAAACTGAGAAGTAGCAAGTTACCAGGAGACACTAAAAGGCCCTTAAATGATTGTGAAACAGCTACCTGTTCTGTAGGAAGCTGCCCTCTTGAGTTTATAAAATGGTTTTAAGAAATGCAGCTCATAACAAACGAAGGACAAGGTTATGAATTTGAAACAAAATATTAGTTTTCTAGTAGAAGGCCAATTAAGAAATTTCAATTAAATAATTTAATAGTTTAGTTACTGCAAACTTCTACATTAGCTTTAGGATTATTCTGATTTTGTTGCTTATTCAAAGGAAAGGACGCTTATGCTGCTTATTGTCATGGGATGGTGAGAAATGAAGACAAAAACTAAATCACTTTAAACCCACCTTCCTTCTTCCCAGCCTCATCTTTGCTCACTGAACACAGGAGTGGAGAATGGGGGTTGTGGTCAGTCCACAACAGCTCCTCTCTGCTGCTCCTTCCCTCTCACACAGAGCCCCCCAGTTCTGGCATGGGCTTTCCATGGGCCACAATTCCTCCAGGAGACACGGGGTCCTCCAGGGGCAGCAGTGTGGATATCTGCTCACTGTGGCCTCTCCACAGGCTGCAGGGGAATCTCTGCTCTGGTGCCTGGAGCACATCCTCTCCCCTAGTGATCTTGGCATCTGCAGACTTGCTCCTCTCACATTTTCTTACTCCTGTCTGTCACAGTTCATGTGACATCATTTTTACCATTTCTTATTCACCCTTTTCCCAAGGTATCCCCACCTCAGCTGCAGAGCTGGGCTGTGCCCTGCAGTGGATGGGTTGAAACCAGCAGAAACCAGCTGTC
Organism: Hypotaenidia okinawae; assembly: GCA_027925045.1. Lineage (NCBI taxonomy): Eukaryota > Metazoa > Chordata > Aves > Gruiformes > Rallidae > Hypotaenidia > Hypotaenidia okinawae. Next base: position 121,894,773 of record BSDF01000003.1, read on the forward strand.
TCCAGCATGGCGCAGCCCCAACCTCTCCTCACAGCAGCCATCCTGCAGCCCCTGGTACTGCCTGGGCACAGCACCCAGCACAGCCCTCAAAAACTTGCTTGATTTCCTCTAATGTAAATTAAAGTGGGTTTTATTTTTCAATAGACTCTTACTTAATAAGAACCAGCTTCAGATTTTTTCATACCATCAATGGATTCTGTTAGCAATCTCACTGAAATTAGGGAGGATATAAACACCTAAAATCTACATATAAAGCAGGTTTTAAAAAAATAAAGTTTTGACTACCATAAAAAAGTTGTATCCATTACAGCTAGAAAAGTAATTGCATGAAACTGCATGTTTCCTGTGAGTCTCTCAATGGAGACCTGATTTACCAAGGTCCTTCATTCCATCAGCTGAGTCATAGCTGTGATTGAGAAGATGGAGTCAAGGAACACTGAATCCCTTAGATACCTGGGCTAATAGGAAAGTTCTTGTATTTGCTGATTAATTCTAGAAATGCATCATTACATGCTGCATTTTTTATTACAACCATAAAGTATAATGTTGACCTGTCATCAGAGATGAAGAAATATTTTAAGTACAGCTGGACAATCCTATTCTTCCCAGAAGTATTTTCTTCTGACATGTCTTCATTATGCTTTATGGCATTAATTAGAGACACAATATAGAAAAATATTTCAATTTCTCAGATACTAGACAAAAGTAATACACTTTTCCCACTAGTATGATCTAACCTCTATATTGAAGCTGCCACTGGAGCATATGAGAATGCTCCTTAGACTGCCTATGTTCCTAACTATTTATACAATATAGTACAGGTTGTCACAATTTTCCTGAATGGATGTCTTGTATTGTGGAGCAATAACCAACAATATCTTGTATTGTCGATTACAAAAGAAGCCTGAATTGTTTGGGGTGAACTTAGTGTCTTAACTTATAGAACAATGGACATCATAGAATGTTCTATGCAGAACATACAGAACACATAACAATAGAAATCTCAAAACACTGACAATAAATTGATTACAAGTATTTTTAACCCATGTTTACTTAGGGAAATGTCTCTGACTTGTGGAGACAATAAAGTTACAGGTAGTTTTCAGTCAGAACAAGATAATGTATGGTTACCTAGGTGAGCTTATCAAACCTTCAGATACAATACTCTTTCCTTTTAAAAAATAATTGGTCCCTAACTGTGTATCACATTGCTAATTGTCTGGCAACTAAGGTGAAAATATCCACAGGGCGAACGACCTCCTTGCAATGAACACTTCTTGGAGCTCTCCCCAGGCTATACCTACAGAATAAAACAACTAGTTGCTATAGTCCAAGTGGCCTTGATGCTGAATAGATTCAGCCAACCATAATTGCTCTTTTGCAGCTGGAAGGCTTGGCTCTTTTCTTTTTTGCTAGAAAACATTCCATTATTTTTGTGGCAGATTTTATGTGGAAATTAGCCTTCAGATGATCTGGACTGTGTGGCACAGACACACACAGAGTGTTGTCAAAAAAAAAAGTAATTGTTTGTGATCTTGGCACTAGGCAACTTTTGCATGGAAAATGAAACTCTCAAACAGGACAGCCAGTTGCTCTACAGATGGAAACAGGAATCTCTGTTGCATGCATCTTTGCAATGTGTCTTCAGCTGGATCATGTAACTCTTCCCAAATCCCTATTCTGCTCAGTTCATAAATTCCAGCTGGCCCGTTGTCCTACATGACCGCTCCAGCTATTTTCTATCTTAACTACACATAAACCCTCTCCTAACTGTCTTCCCTGTGTACAAAAGGCTGGCCAACATGGCTATTTCTGCATCTGCTGCAATGATCTCTATTGACCATTTACAAGCACCTTATCTACATACAATTTGCTTAGTTCTACAGCAGGAAACAATGGAGTGAATCTCTGGAAGGGCCACATTCTCCACCTGGAATTTTAATCCACATACTTGTGCAGATGAAATTAGTACAACCAGAGCAGGACCTGTCTGGGGGAAATATTCTTGAAAACCTTCTTGAAACCACCTTAAAACCTTGTTCAACAATTACTTGAATACTTTGTTGAGAAGGATGTAGGATCTCAGTTAAACATCTTGTCTCATGTTCAATTGTGTTGTCTCTGCAGAAAAATGGTTGAGGGAGTTCCTCATTCCCCAAGGAATTAATGATCTGAGTTAACTGGATGTGTGAGAGGTACCACTCTGATACCCAGCAATTATAACACATAAACTTGAGGTTTGTACTTTTAACTTAAATTCTATAGTGTTTCTGTATTTGCAATACCTCATAAAACAGAATTGAAATACCATGTATTTCATATATGACAGAGGTCATATATGGACTTTCAGCATAAAAACAGACATGTAGTAGACTTGGCAGAAAACAATGGTCATGAAAGCAGTTTTAGCTTATATCTTAACCCCAGAAAACTTGGTACATACACACATTTCTTGGGGTCTTGGGACTTGGTCACATCTCTGCAAGTCTTTCACTTCAAGTTAGCTCTTTGACCTAACAGTACTGCTGTATACTGACAAAAAATTCAGCAGTTTTAGTTCCCATGATAGTTAGGTACATAAATAACTATATAAAGCATGGAATAAGCAATTGCATTCCCTTGTTAAAACTAGGAACTCTTAGATTATGTCTGAAATGAGATGTTCTTTTCTGTTATGACCTTTTTCCAGCCTGGAAGTAAGTAGTTTGTAATACTAAAGCTAAATGCTTTATTTCTCCTCACAGCCATCTCTGTGGTCTTCCCACCCTCCCCCCCCGCCCCCAGGAGAATATAGATCCAAGATGGTTATTGAGAACAAAACTTCACACACAGTATCACTAGACTGTGCATGGGCTTTGTTTGGAAAAGTGGGAATTAATACACAGAACAGTACCAGGGACCATTTAACAGCTGAAACTACACAGAACATACACAGAAGTATCAATTAAAGAAAAAAGGTTTTTTAGAAAACTGATAAATTAGGCCAGTTTAAAACTTTCCCAGGCTATCACTCATTAACAACACCCTTCCTGCTAATGGCTAGTTCTTATTATCAGTGATTATCATTATCACTCTTTATTCAATGTAGTCAGTCCTTAACAATCACAACTGACATTAGCTGCCAAAATGCAATATGAAGGTTCTGATGCCACCTGATTAGCACTGTTTTAGCTAATCAGGATGATCTTAGTCTCACTCAGGGAAGGTGAGATGGATCTGAAGTGCATGTCTTCTGCCCACCCATCAAATTTGGGATTTTTCACAAGGCTAGTAAATTCCTGGCCTGTGCTGCCTGGTCCTTTAGAGGAATGTTACTTCTCCAGGCTGTGGCAGATACCTGATTCTGCTGCTCATCTATTTCTTCCCTTGCTCATCTATTTCTTCCCTTGCTTTCTACTGCTTTTCCTGAAGCAAAAGAAGTCTTCTTCCCAGTTCTTTCAGTTGCATTTTTTTTCAATGAGCAGTAACTGCCCATTGGAGTGTTCTTAATAGCTCTAGGGATGCTGTTCTCAACAAGTGTTCATATTTTCAAGGTCTTTGCAATTAACCCACACTTAAACTGTGGACCATAACAAGAGAGACCTGACACCAAGCTGAGTTCACCTCACAATTTTTCATAACAAGTTGATAACAAGCCTAACAGGCCACAACTGGAACTTCACACTGTTTGCATGAGGCATGATAAACATAAGGCCTACTGCTAGCAATGACTATAGTACTATTTTTACTGGGCTATTGGGTACACAATTGTTTGTGCAATTATGCTGTATAAGTGTATTTCTGTTTGGGTTCAAAACAAGCTACTATTAAAGTCTGCTTTGTGCAATTCTACATTTATAGGTGCAATATGCCTCTGCTTTAGCTACAGCTGTTTTATTAGCTAGTATAACTGTAGCATCAGGGACTAAATACTACATAAGGCCAGGCAGTTTTGTTAAATTTATAGCTAGATAAGCTCCCTAAGGAAAAGAAGTAGCTTCTCAGGCTGTGTTTACCAGCAGGGGATCCCTTACACATATTGATGGCATATTCTCAGTGTTGACTAGGTCAGCTTTGGAAATAAAGCCAATCTAAATTTATATGTCTTTAGAAAATCCAGCAGATTCAAGTCTCAGTCCAAAACCCAAGACTCTAGGGTTTACTACACCTTTATTAAGCAGCTAAAATTACCCTCTGCTTCACCTGTTACTCCTTTTTAGGCAGAGATGCTACCACAGTTGTCCTTGTACCTGGTAGTTGGCTTCAAGGTACATTCCTGACTCCTCTGTGATGTTTTCATGCCATACACTAAGTCCATACTATACATGCCCTTTTTAACTGCAGTTGTCAATAGCTATTGAAGAAGAGATAAATGGGCTGTTATTCTTGCTTTTTTGAGGGATGTATACTGTGTGACATATCACTTAAATTTCAAGGATTCACTGGTTGTATCCAAGCATTTTCACAGCCTCATATATTTAAAACTCTGTGGAATGGCTTAACAGTGTGCAGCTGCTCAGGACAAAATCCAAAACATCTATTTAGGGTTCTAAAAATAGAGATTGAAATTTACCTAATTACAAAGTACTAGAAAACCCACAGTATTGCAGCTATGTAACCCTGAAGGCAACAGAAATTCCCTGTGCAGGTTAATTTAAATTCCTTCATCAGCTCACCCAGGTATAAAGTACATAGAGGAGCCCAGGCCAGTGAGCTGTTTCCTCGTGCTTACTTGAAGACTATCTCTCATTTAATTTCTACTTTACCAAAAAACAATGACCTGGCTTTCATACCAAAGTTTGAGATCATTTTTACACATAAATTTTTGTATTGCCTACTCACCTACATCCTCTTTATTGTCCCATCACTGAATTACTGTACATAATATTCAGTTTTTCTTAGTTTTACATAAAAGACATAGGGGTTCATCTAGATAAGGATTTGTCCTCAGGAGAAGACCTCCCCTATGCTGGCTTCCCAGAAGAAAGTTATCTTCTGGTAGTTTTTAAATCTAGGGTTCAGGCCCTGAAGTTACATTTTTCTGAAGTTCAGTGACAGCCTACTCTTAGTGGTCTTGGTTTCCCTGAGGAGCTCATATACAAAGAGGGACAATCTTCTAGAGGCAGCTAATTGTCTCCATCTGCTATACCAGGAACTAATCCACCTTATTTAATAATTTTGCTAAATATACAAGTAGAGGGTACCTATTTTATGAGTTATTAGACAAGATACATGATCCCAGTAAAGGCAAGAACAGCTGTAGAAGGAACATGCTGCAAGCAGTCTTTCCATTAATCAAAGAATGGTGTATCACATGTCTTCTTTTGCTGATCAGTGTGTAGTTCATCATTATGGCCTCCTAATGAGTGCTAATAGAGATATCTTATTCACTATTGTATCTGTATTTCCCATTGAATAGAACACCTTGGAAAACAATTGGTCTAATTTTGCTTAATGTCATGTATATATAAAATTATCTTGACTTAAAATGGCAATCCAGGAGAGATGTTAGAAGTTTAAGACGAATAATCATAGAATGAATCATAGAATAGAATGTGTTAGGTTGGAAGGGACCTCTGGAGGTCATCTAGTCTAACCCCTCTGCAGTAAGCAGGGACATCTTCACTAGATCAGGTTGCTCAGAGCCCCATCAAGCCTGACCTTGAATATCTCCAGGAATGGGGCTTCCTCTACATCTCTGGGCAACCTGTCCAAGCGACCTACCACCCTCATATCAAAGAATTTTTTCTTAATATCCAACCTAAATCTCCCCTTTTATAGTTTAAAACCATTACCCCTTGTCCCATTGCTACATGCTCTCATGAACAGTTCTTCCCCAGCATTCTTATAGGCACCCTTCAGGTACTGGAAGGCCACTATAAGATCCCCCCAGAGGCTTCTCTTCTCCAGGATGCAGAAGCCCAACTTTCTCAACCCGTCTTCAGAGGAGAGGTGCTCCAGGCCTTTGATCATTTTTGTGGCCCTCCTCTGGACATGTTCCAACAGGTCCATGTCCTTCTTGTGTCAAGGGCTCCAGAGCTGGACACAGTATTCCAGGTGAGGTCTCACCAGAGCGGAGTAGAGGAGCAGAATCACCTCTCTTGATCTGCTGGCCACACTTCTTTTGATGCACCCCAGGATGAGGTTGGTTTTCTGGGCTGCAGATGCACATTGGTGGCTCATGTCCAGCTTCTCATCCACAAGTACTGCCAAGTCCTTTTCCTCAGGGCTGCTTTCAAGCACATCATCTCCTAACCTGTATGGATAATGGGGATTGTCCTGACCCAGGTGCAGGACCCTGCACTTGGCTTTGTTGAACTTCATGAGGTTCATCCGAGCCCATTTCTCCAGCTTGTCCAGGTCAAAGAATGATAATGCTTGGCAAAGGTAAGCCTTCCACTCAAGTATTTCACAGGCGTTAAGCCTATTTCCTTTGTAATCAGGATTGTATCGTAATCCTTTTCTTCTGGTTTTGTTATGGCTCATCTTAATCAGGCAATCTTTTTAGTATTCACAGAGATCTAGTGTCAATGTTTAGTTCATGCCAGATGAAAGTAAATGGATTTCGGTTAGCTTCTCAGATGCCAATCTAATTAAACACTTACTGTAGAAAATGAAAGTGACATATGTAACAGACCATAGAGGTGTTTATGTACTTTACATAGCAGGTTTCAGGTGTAAAACAACAATGATTAAAGCACTACACAGTTTATTTACTCATTATAAAGCAACTGGGCTCAGTTTTATGCAAAGCAAAGGCAGACTTTCCGTTTAAATTACTCTTATGGGAGTTAAGTATCACTCAATAATGAGCATACGGGAAAAAAACAACCTGCTAAAACAATCCAGCTGCAAATTAAACAATTCAATTATCCTTTACAATAGCTGGGGCAAGACCAAGTGCTAATGGACACTAAATGAGAAGGTGACTTTTTTCATGGTTTTTTTTGGTCATATTCCATTGCACTTGCACTTTGTCATTGCCAAGGGAGACTGAGGTTGGTTGCTAACATGCAGTTAAGAGTTTAGGCAGAGGAGAGTACCCAGAGTCTCAGACTTAGGTCACAAGCTGCCTGGCATGTCAAGAGGCCTGGGATGAAGTGGTGGTTTTGCCCTTGCCAAAAATGAAGCATCACACAGCTGTTCACTCGCTCACACCCCCAGGGAGAGAATTGGAAAAATAGAAGTGAGGAAACTCATGGGTTGAGATAAAGACAGTTTAATAGGGAAAGCAAAAGCCTCATGTAGAAGCAAAGCTAAACAAGGAATTCATTCACCACTTCCCATCAGCAGGCAGGTATTCAGCCATCTCCAGGAAAGCAGGGCTCCATCATGCATAACAGTTACTTGGGAAGACAAACACCATCACTCCAAACATCCTCCCACTTCCTTCTTCTTCCCCCATCTTTGCATGGTGATCATGACATCCTAAGGTACGGAATATCCTTTTGGTCCACTGGGGTCAGCTGTCCCATCTTCTTTTGTACCCCCATCCTTCTCACTGGTAGGGTTCTGAGAAGCAGAAGAGGCCTTGGCTCTGTGCAAGTGCTGCTCAGTAGTAAAGAAAACATGTTTGTATTATCCATTACTGTTCTCATCAGAAATCCAAACCAGAGCCCTATACTAGCCACTATGAAAAGAGTTATCTCCATCCCATCCATAACGATCACATAGCTGTCTACCCATTACCGATTGTAAAAGAAGCAGAGACAGGAATCCGTAAGAGACTAAAAAAAAAGAAAAAAAAAACCAACCAAAAAACCCCAACAAAAAACCTCAAACCAAAAAACCCAAACAAATAAACAAAAAAACCCAAACCAGCTTTTTATAAAGGAGTATACTGCTTGTAGTTCACTACCATCTTGGTCTCCTGCTCCTCTTTTACGGTCACAAAATATTTAGCATATTCAGAAAAATCCAAGCCTTTTAAGAAGCAGACCACACCTCTATATCTATCAAATCTTCTCTTTCCTTCTCTAGAGCATGTTTTTGTGTGTGTCTCCATTAGAAATCCTACCTGTCTCCAGTACACCATCTCTCCCTTCAAGAATATATTTGGTTCATTTCCCCTTTCTAATACAAAGCAGCCATTTAGGACATCTATTCTTCTCTCCAACCTATGCCACAATTCAGGGATAGTTAATTTATTTTTCTCCTTTATGGCTAACCACAGGACTCTATCCTTACTTTGGTTTCTGGGTTATTTTAAATGCTGAATGCCATGATGACTAGTTGTTTTAGAAAATTAATCTCTGCTGCATCACAGTCTTCAAAAATACACAAATGGTGTACATACAAACCTGACCTGGAACTATGCATTAGCCTTTTACATGCATAAGTGCATTCTGTTGCTTGTTCCTGTGGAAACAATTTTGCATTTACATCTGCTGTTTCTTTCCTTTTAGAAAAACTGTTCCCATGCTGATTCCTGAAATATTTGAGTTCGGCTACACACGCAGCCAACAAATTCAGGCTCTGAAGCCCCCTTCTACAGATGATTATCTTCATTTCCTGGCAGGTCTAGCTTATTCATTTCTCCAGATCACCTTCAGCTTGACTGATAAAGACATTAAATATAGAAAAGGTAAGAATAAATTTTCCATATGTTTCTGTTTATTAATGGCTTTTTGTGGTGGACTGTCTAGCATAGCCTGGACTTCTAAGCATTAGCATTCCTTCTTTTAGCATTAAATAAAAATTTAATTCATTTTTGTTTCTCTGTACATCAGCCTAAATTCAATACAGTCTCTGATCTCTTGGAGCACTTCCTCCAGATGTTCTAGATGCTTCTTTCAAGTGGTGCTAGATACAAGCGAATCACTAAAATATCCAGCTGTATACACTTCATATCTCTTCAAAGAATATCCATTAATCAATGAAACACTATTGATGTGCCTTGTAATCCAAACAAGAGGACAGTAAATAAATAGTGCCCTTTCTTAACTCTCCAAGTTTTAAATGCTGCATTAATTTGACATTTGAGAGAAAGGAACCCACAATCTATCTCTAAATACAGATTTCAGTACCTCATATCTATTCAACTATTTATCTATAAAACATGGACATTCTATTTGAAAGTATCTTCATCATCACAGTACACTGATATATAAGCTATGCTTTTTAGATTTTTTTAAAACACAACTCTCTCATACTTTAGTATTTCATATTTCTCCAGGTTTTCATAACGCTACTGCTGTTTAAATTTCCTTTTTGAGATAGCTTGGCAGCATGTCAAGTCATCAAATGCTTCCAAATAATTTTTGATCCTTCAGGATTTTTTCCTATGATTTTTGAGCTCTGAATTTCTACTCCCTGATCCCCAAGATGATATTGTACCTGCTTCAGGTACAGGATCCTAATCCTGGGCTAGATCTCCTTCATGACTTCTACTATACTTTATAGCCTCCTGAACCTTTCTGGGTAGTATAGACAAGCAGAAGTAAAGAAACAATATCTCCCTCCTGCCAGAAGCTTCCATCTAGCTCTGTTATTGTTAAGGAACATAATCTCTAACATACTATCAAACAAAAAAAAATGACTACTAATAGCACCGAACAATTCTTTCATGTTTGATTATTTTGCATTTTCTCTTGTCTTCTTTCTTCTGACTTTTATAAACTTTATTAAAAAAATCAGAACCATTTCTCTCATTTCAACCAGCTGATGTCTCATTTTGATCTGTTGATGAATTGTTCATTCTACTCATCTGGCCTTAGCCTCTGAAGTTTTCCTTATTTTGTCTTTTTTTTATTATTACTATTTTTAACTAGTACCAAGTGGAGTTGACACTTCCTAGCCAAATATAAGTGCAAATAATGAAATTTTGAGCATGCTTATAAGTATTTTTATATATAAAAGCCAGAAACGTCTTCTGCTTGTGTAAGTTTATCCAGTGTAAAAATAGGGTTCAGTCATTATAATGTATTTGCTTTTGTACATGTATTCAAGAAAAATTAGATGTATTTTTTAGAGGGGAGTTTTAGAATGTGGGGTAGGGGGGAATGTAGGTTCCAAACATGTCTATACTGTAACATTCTTTCATCAGAGCATTCTCTAGTATTCCATCCTGGTTAAGAATACCTAAACCTATTAGCAATTTATGTCTATGAATAGGAGGACCTTTCAAGCTCACTTTTTTGCTACAGGCTATAGTCTGTTTTAATATTGCAGTAACAGTTGTGTCTGAAATTACTGAGAGAAGAACAGTGGAATAAGTTCTGCTTTCTGGGGCCGCTTTGTGATTCTCACAGTACAGGTACATGATGGACAATGAAATCTTATGTTTGAATTACTCACCTTTTTTCCCTGTAAATTACAACAAAGTGTTTGTCCTCCTCAGGATTGTTTCCTTATGTATATTTGTATATTACCATTATGACAATTCTACATTAAAGCATTCTACATTAAAGCATTCTACTTGTAGATTAGATTCCTGGTTTAATAGTTTTTATTCATGATATGAATATTTGGATTTTCATGACTTTGAACTGTCATAATTTGAAGGGAGTAATCTTCACTTTAAATCCCTTCTGCTTGTAGTATCTGATCCCACAGAAACTCTGCTTCTGATTTTTTTTACCTTAAAAGATTTTGGTTTTATGTCCTCACCCCTGTATCTGAATGTTTCCCCGTTGTTCTCATATTCCCTCAAAAGATTCTGCTTTAATTTCATTGGAGCTTTATTTCAGTCACTGTGCAAAGACAATTTCTCTTCTAAAGGCAGGAAAATACTGTCCTAAAAACAAATCCTGTGAGAGATCTGCAAATTGCAATCATCTGCTTAAAATATCACAGACTTATTATGCTAAGTATTTCAGTAGTGAATAATGTACTCCAATCCTTAAGCATGCAACCCAATTTCTTATTTCTCTCTTAAGTCATTCACAGGAATGCACTGACTGAATTCTGTTTTTACTAACTTCCCATTCAGTTACAAGAGAGAAATGTCATTATTGTATTTGTGCAAACCAATTTCTTCTTCAGTTGTGCAATATAACCTTTGATTTCTTAATAAAAAAATCTTTCTCTGCACACAGTAACAGCAAATTAATAATGCAATAAAAAAATAGATGCTATAGTATACTGTGGTGTTAGCAGTGCTACTTAACATTCAAGGGAAATATAGGAGCTCAGTACGGATTTAAAGAGATTTCTGTAAAAAAAGTTGTAAACTGGCATTATACAGACAGGCTACTACAAAGCAAATCTGATCAGGTATATGTCTCTATAGTCTGACTTTCTGATGGTTTCTGCAATTTAAAGAATTGGTGATTTTGTCTAGCTACTGTCAGCCACTTTCTCTTCCTTCCTTTTCTCCTTTCTTCTGTCTGAATTACCTCAAGGTTGTACAATTACTGATGTGTTTTTCCAAGTGCAATCACTATTTCATATTAACAACTTTTTGACTATTACAACAGTGTAGTTTTCACAATATCACACAGTCCTTACTACGGCATTTCACTCTGCAAGTCTCTTAAATTGAAATGGATGCTGAATTAAGTTATGTTAAGGCATTAAAAAAAACAAGAGAGGAGATGGTGAAGAGATATAGTGGAAAGGTAGTGAATAGTAAATCTTCATTTAGCATCAGTAGACTACAAAGAAACTTTGGCACAAATTTTCATTTGTTTTCTTTCTTGGTTATCCTTGTATTAATCATTAAAATTTTCATAACATAAAACCTGAAGAGAACTTAATTAAATACATCCAAACACACATGTGAATAAATATGTATAAATATGTATGTGTCTCTAACTTAGAAACAACAAAATCTATGTGCTTAAAAATAGTTGTCTCTCTGTCAAGTTTAATTCTTCTTGTCTTGAGTGAGGCATCATTCAATATTTTCATCAGTGATGACCTGCTTGACTAAGTACAGGGTGTTCTTATTAACTGTTCCAAAAAGCTTAAGCCAACAGGGGTAGCCGATATGATGCTGGATTGAAAGAAGATTCAAAATAATTCTGAGAATTTGGAGAAACAATTGGATGAAGTTCAACACACGCAAGTGCCAAGTGATTAATCATCTGCATAAACTTGTTTCAAAGGCATCTGGTTAGGTAATAGTTCTGTATAAAAGGATGTAGGGGTTGTACTAGATCATGATCACAACATGAGTCAACATACTGCCAAAAAACCCCAAACAAAACAAACCACAACAGAAAAAACCACAGAGATGATGATGACATATATAAAAAGCAGTGTTGCCTGTAAGATAATTTTAAGATAATTGTAAGATAACTGCCTATAAGAAAATGTAGTGATTTTTTCCCCTCTACTTGTTAGGGGTAGGCCTCACCACTGAAACACTGGATCCAGAGAGTATAGGAGAGAGCAATGAAAATTATCAGAGGTGTATAAAACATGAACCATGAGTAAACATTGGGAAAAAAAAAATTTTTTTTAGCCTGAAGAAGGCTGGAGTAGATTGAGTTAGCCTTCATACATTAAAGGCTGCTTTCAGAAAGAAGGGAGTACTGTCTTTACGACTTCAGTGGATAGAATAACAATAATGGGTTTCGATCTCAAAAAAGTATAAATTTACATTTTGGAAAAAATCTCATGGTAATATGAGTGAAGTTTCTTGCAAGACTGTGGCATCACTTGCTTTTTCTTTCTTGTGAGCTAAACTGACATTTGTTTCGAAATAGCTGAGGGAAAGCTGCTGCTCTCAGGGCTATTAAAAAAGACTAGGTGACCTATGGAAGTTCCTTCCCACACTATGAATGCATGATTTATTTTTTTTTTTTTACACATTTATTATGTTATTTCCACGTATATAATAGATACGACAAGCAGAGAAGTTTTAGGCAGAGCAACAGAGCCTTTAAAATGTACTACTGTGGGATGGGTAAATGACAGTATTTAAATGTAATTGCCAGATCAATATGGGTGAGCTTCACTTTGTGTCATAACTCTTAAAAATCAAAAACATCAGGTTGCGCCCACAAGGCTGGATAGTTCACACATTATCGCACAGCACTAAGGCATGCAAAACTTTAAATAAACCAGAATTTACAGGAAAGAAGCATCAAGTCAATCCCTCACAATCTCATGAATTTTCAAGCTTTTGTGAACTTCTTGAAAAGTTCACAAGCTTTTAAGCCAGGCTTACATGGCTCCAGTTAAGTCCCTGCTGTGTTGAACATGTCAAAATCCATTGAACTGCTGACTGCAGCTGGCTTGATAAACTGAGCTGTTTATTTGTGGGAATTTTATGCATTTGACCAGTTTTGCATTTTTAATGAAACACCTATGGCTTAACACAGCAGAAAACAATAAAGTAAATGGCACTGATTCTTATACTGCTTACATCAGTTTGTGTCTGAATTAACTTCGCAAATGTCAGTGGAATTTCTTCTGGATTACACTAATGAAACTAACCCGGAACCAGGCACGCCTTTTATAAGAAAATAAATCTGTGTTTATTTTTTAAAAAGTCTTCATCTCCAAATTCTTTAAATACCTTGTTAAACACCAAGTTAATAGCACACAGCATTGTTCTCCTAAGCCCTGGCTCAATTTTCTCACTCTGATTAGCTAGCAATTTGTACAATTACACCTAAATGGATGCAATGCTGATTTCACCGCTTATTTTATTATAGCACTAAAGCAGGTACAGAACTATCTGCAATGCTTGTTTACAATATTACTCATAAACAATTTTTTTTACATACTCTATTTCAATTTCCCAGCTTGATTAGCTACCAATCTGCACTAAAACACTCAAGTTAAAAGGAAAAGCTAATTGCTCTGAGTTTTTCAGATCATTTATACGCAACAGGATTTATTGGTGCTAATGAAGCTCCAGAACAGGATGGCTTCTCTCCACAGCCTTTTTTTTTTTTTGCCTTTGTACTTAATAATAAAACACATAAAAAATGTCAATATGAGAAAGTGCTTCTAGACCTGTAGAGTAACTGATCAATCTGACAGTACCCTTAAGTCTGTGAAAAATCCACCAAAATCAGTGGAACTCTAGGAAGTCTAGCTGAAAAACATATTTCAGGACTAATTATTTTTAAAAAAAAATTAAAGAAAAAATATCCCCTCCCAATACCAGCATGTAATGCTACTCTTCCTGCAAAATTAATCTGATTTTGATGCCAAGCAGACTTATTAATTCAATAGCTTTCTGGCTCACTGCTCAATTTTACAGTGGTATTGACAAGTTTGGGGGGGTTGCATTTTTTTTTCTTTTCTTTCTCCTTTTTTTTTTTCCCCACAGAAGGAAACAAAATTGTTAAAAAATGTTAAAAAAAGAATGTATGAATGTAACTTTTTACATAATATAGTTGCTGTACTTTGAAATATCCCCTGATAATAGATGTTCACTTCACTACAAGATAATTTTCACCATCTAAGGGTTCTTTCTTTTCTCTGGCTTGTCTGATGTGTAATGTCCTGCAATGTGCAACATATTTCTCCTGCTGTGCAATTGCATATTGGTTCAAGAGAAGGAACATAAGCCTCCCACCAACCACTGCACAGTTCATGGCTTGAAAAGGCAAAGCTTCTCAGCCTAGGGAAGCAGAAACCATAAAAACCCACAGAAATTGGTTCTTGGACAAATGCCCTAAGCACTGAGAAATTGTACTAAAACCTTGTACTGGTCAGTCTATTTGTGAATATACAGCCTAAAAACACTTAAACCAAAGTCAGTTTTCTAAATGTGTCAGCTTGCCAGAACAATGCACATCTCAGATGTGCAGTCCAGACATAATGAGAGAGAAAAACAAGAATAAAGTCCAAAAACAGTAAGGGCCTGATTTGCCTCTCAGGTGCTCTGCAAAGGCATGAGGAGGCCACCATTTGCCTGAGCACTTGCTTGAGAAACGTGAGACCTGACATCTAGCATTGTCTTGGGTTGATGAAGGTAAAAGCCATAACTGCCTGACAACCGTCTCAGCTGTCAGTTGTAGCTACCTGCTATTTTTCTTAATGGAAATGGAATGATATGGATCAAAATTTGAATGATCGGACCCTGAAAAAAACCAAGAGGGAGTTTGACTATTTTCCTGGATGGAGTTTATTTTCTTCACAGAAGCTTTAATAGTGCTGTGGTTTGGACCTGTAACCAAAATGGTGTTAACACACTAGTGTTTTGGCTATTGCTGAGCAGTGGTTGCACAACTTCAAGGCCTTTTCTGCTTCTCATACTACTTCCCCCCAAAAAATCCATTTCTTTTTCCCTCTTTGCCCCCCAAGCAAGTAGGCTGGGTGTGGGCAAGACGTTGGGAGGGGATTCCAGCTGGAACAGCTGACCCAAATTGTCTAAAGGGACAGTTCAGACTATGGGATGTCATGTTCAGCAATAAAATCTGTGGGAAGAAAGGAGGAAGGGGGTGATATTTGGAGTTAGAGCTTTTGTTTTTCCAAGTAACTCTTATGTGTAGTGAAGCCCTGCTTTCCTGGAAATGGCTGAACACCTGCCTGCCCATGGCAACTCGACCCACATGATTTTTCTCACTTTTGCTTTTCTGATTCTCTTCCCCACCCTGCTGGGGAGGGGTGCGTGTGCAGCTGTATGGGGGCTTAACTGACAGCGAGGGTCAACCCACCACAACTTTGTAGCCAAGTCATGAGTGTTGAGCTGAATTCAAGAAGCATGAAGTACTCCTCCACACTGGTGAGAAACAGATAAATTCCTTAAGGATCACACAGATCACTGACAGTGTTCTAAGTCCAAGAAAAAAAAGAAAACAGGATCATTGTAACAAAAAAAAATTAAGTTTTAGTCTACTAATGAGACACCGACAAGCTCTGTAAAACACTTGCACCCAGTAAACTGAAAGTTGTTCTTCAAATAGAAAGGATAGAGGGTTTTTTTCACTGATTTATTCATAAGTAGAGTATGTCTCTGACATGTAAAAGTCACTGGAGAAAAGCAAATAGAAATTAACAAGTGAAGTTTTTCAGAATTAGAATATGGAGGTTATGCTTTTAAAGTTGTCAGAGATATTTCTCAGTAGATGTATGAGTTGGGGTGCAAGCGTGAGAAAAGAAGCATCCTTCATTAAGAGTTCATTGGACTCAACAGTGTTACTTGTGCATTGGCAGGAATAATCCTATCAGTAACTAAATGCGTGTTATAATACCCAAACTCTAGAAAAACTATCAGTGATGAAGACACTGTCAGTTTACACTTCATTTTGATATGAGCTCAGAAATATCTTGCTTCACTCAGACATACCAAATGTCAGTGGTTTTCCAAAGTGTTAAAAGTTTTAAAAAGAATTATTGTGATAGCATTAAAAATTATTGTAATAAGCAAGTAGTTTTAAGAAATTCCATCCTGTCAAAAACTTGACAGGCTAGAAAGACCAAACTATACATGGTCTGATACAAATTTTTCCCCAGAATGAAACTTTATAGCTTGTACAATACTCTTTCCAAGCAAATGGAATGAAATTCTATTTGGAACCTTTACTTTTTTATGTTTGTCAGCAATTTTTACTTATGTTAATAGATGATTAATTGTTTAAAACTCCAGAATGAAGTTAATTAATGATAAATATTCAAAGCAAAGACTAGTGATAAAGAAAAATATTACAAGAAATGGGTTATGGCCTCTATACTAGAGGACATCAAAGTAGAAATTCTAATTGTCCTTCCAACCTTAAAATTAATTATGATTTTATAAATCTTTAAGAAATTAGGAAGAAATTCAAAGTTCCAACATGTGAAGCCACTGAGGTGGTTTCAAGAAGCACACAATCATACAAGAGAACAGCAGAAGATGATACACTTTGTCAAGTAGTTCATCACTTGTGGAAAGCGACAAACTTGATCTGCCAATGTTATGAAGACTAGAGACAGATGTAAGCACGTCCAGTAGTGTTAAGATACTAAGTGTCAATGAGAAAAGCTGAAGAGAAGAATGTAAATAGAGTACTTGACTCTGTGATAATATCTGATGTTAGTTATATAGCAATTTTTACTCCCTGGAATATGAGTTTTGTTCAATAAATGTTGAATTAAGACTAGGAAAATAAATGCACATAATCCCCCTGCCTGTACCCTAAAACTAGGGAAATTTTCCATGTGTACAAAAAGAATAAATATAATGAAACTAACCAATAATATCAAAGATTTCCAAACTTTTCATTTTCAAATAGAAGGTGATTTTGAGAAACTCTGTTTATGCCAAAAGAATCAGAAGTCTAACTCAGATTATTATCAAAAGGCCTGTGTAAATTAACTGATAGCAAGCTCAAATAGGTGTGGGAAGGAAAAGCTGGAACATACATATCCTGGGACGGGGTATCACAGGAAGAACTTGAACTTACCTAGACATTGTAATAGCACTTTAAAGGCATCTTGGTCAAATGGCAGACATTCAAAAACAGGGTTTTATTTGGAATCAGATTTCTTCATTGTCACACACTTCACAGACTAAGTCAAATTTGATAAGGGGGGGGGATTAATTAATAACCCAAATAGTGTAGAAGATAATATGCATGCAGTTAGGCTGTTTCTGGACCCCAGGACAGAAAAATGTTATTACAGAATCTGTTTCAGGGCCTTTGTTTCAAGATCCAGTCTATTCTTCAAACAGAACAAATCCAGAAGAATTACAAATAAATGCAGTTTCCTCAAATGCAGTTTTCTCGCTGGGACTTTTTCACTTGTTGTTTTTTCATATGTCCTCTCAAAATAATATCTCTTTATTTAAAATTTTATAGCATTCTCTCATGGAAAGGGAGCACTTGGTTTTCTCTTGAACTATTTTACCCTGCCCATGAGGATATGTCCCCATTGCAAACAACTGAAAAGGTGTATGGTCAACTTTCAGTGTCTTATCTGCATTATGTATCTTAAGATAAAGAAGAACCCTGCAGTATTAAAGAAAGAATCTAAATATAGAAAAGATACTTAAAATTAACTCTAGCCCTCAACCCCAGCAGATGCTTCCCTAGTGATTATTTTTTCATCATTTGTCCATTTTAATTCAAACTGTCCAAAACATAATGGGTTTCTGAATTACAATAAAAAACGTAGTTATCCTCCTTGGTATACACTATAGGACAGTAAATTTAAATATATTTCTGAGGCAAGTGCCTACAGACCCGTAATGTAGAGATTAGGGACATTTCAAAATAAAAGGAATACTGTGAAAGAGCATATCTGTGTACAGAATCTAATACCACTGAGAGGCTCAGTTCAGTTAGTCAAAATGACTGTCATGCTACTTGATTCTCTTGTCCTTATTTGAACTTAAATGATAATTTTCCCCCAGTCTACAGAGAATTTCTGTGATTTTCTTTTAGTACTCTCCCACCATTTACATAGTACAAAATCAGTGGAATCTGTCTACGCATTTCACCTAGACACTGCTGTGGAGCTACATTATGTTCTGACTGAAGAGCATCTTTTTGGAGAAAGGGTATGCCAGTCCTTAAAAGTATTGTGTGGACTAAGTTCTTGAAAACTTTGTTTAGATACAGGTCACTGAAAAGTAGTAGGAACTCCATCGTGGGTGGCAATGAGCTGTCAGAGACTTCTTGGCATGATTCACACACAACGTGTCTGGTGCTGCTTGTCTGGTATTAGATGTCGTTGAATATGATTGATATGAGAACCTTAAAAATGGCTGTGGAAAAGGACACTTATGGAGGATCTTACCCAATTCGTTGACACTCAGTCAATTATTTCACTGATAACATCTATCTGAAGATAGAAAAAGACACAGCACAAATATGCAGAAGTTGTAATATATTATTTGCACATTTAATCTGGGGAGGAGGAAGCTTCCAGTGTGTAATGCAATATTATTTTGCAAAAACAGGACAGTTACTCAACAGAAAACTTCCATTGTTAAAGTGAAGGAGAGAGAGAGCAAAGGACTGAAGATTTTGTTTAAAATAATTCTTTTTGATCACCTTTTAAAATGTGGAAATTCTAAACTATGTTGAGAAGAAACAATTCAAAAATAGGCAAAATGTACACTGGGAAATAGTTCTAAAAATTGTTGACTGTTTCGTCAAGAAAATCAGCAAAGTAAAAAAAAACCCACAAGAAATATAAAGCTGTAGATATCTTTTTTTGGTTTTTTCCCATGCAGACACATGATATTTCAGCTTTGTATCATCTGAAGCAGGCTGGATCTACATTGTTTGGCCTACTCATAGGTTCAACACCACTTTTAGTAAAGTAATTGATAACTCTGGCATTATTTTCTTTTAGAAAGAAGAGAACAGAAGGTTAGGAGTGGTCTTATGTTTTAATAAATCTCCTGTGTAATGGAATGATACAACTACTGTAGAAACCAAGCCATTTCTTTGACACACAATTCAATATATTTGTATTAATTTCATATTTACAGTTTGGTGATTACATTTCTTATTTACAGACCACTAATATGACTATATTGACAGTAAAGAATCACATAAGAAAGTTTGCTAAAAACGGAAAACCGGAGATCTGGCAATGATGTAGAGATGGCTTTTTTGAAATTATGATTGTGTTATCCAAATGGTAGCCTCAAAACAAGCGGCAGTAATTGACAGTACTGGCTTGTATTGCTGACATATTCAAAGGTGTTATTGGGATTAAAGCTCCAAGTTCCCATTGATAACCATATGCCAATTTTATTATTATTTTTTTTATTTTATTATTTACAGTCAACTTTGTACAACAAACAACTGAAATAAATAAAGTATTCCACGAGTAAATCTCAGGAAGATGGCATTCCATTGTGGTTTTTTTTTTTTATTTTTTAATTAGTTCTTTCAATATTCTCTATACAATCAGGAAGTATGATGATATTTTCCTAATTTACAGGGTTTCGAATGAACAGCTTTCTCAGCAGTACAGTATGTAGAAACACGCTTTCCAACTTAGGTTTTATTCCTGCTTAGCCTAATTTTCAATAGAACATGACCAAAAAATTTGGACAAGTCAACAAAAGTAGTTCTTGAACACAACCATTTTATAACAACAGGTGCAAACTTGATATTGGAAGAACAATCTGGTGACCAATGCCATTTCCAGATCTCAAATTCTTACGAATTTTCTGTGTTCCTAGTGGTGTTTTCCTCTCCTCCAGAGGCATTCTGAATGGGATTTCTCTCAACTACAGATGTTAATACTGTAAACTCAGAATAAGTCATGTTAGAATCACTCCACACTTGTTAGAAAAAAAAAAAAAAGTTTTGCCAGAATACTTTAATCTCTGCTTTTAATTAACATTAATTTTCACTTGAGTTTTTCCTCTTTATTGACTATGGGAGTTTTTGTGGCTGGCTTATACACAGGAATGTCTACATTTGATGAGATGAATATAACCTAACTTGATCCAAAAGAATTGCAATTTCCACATGCTTAAATGCAAGAGCACTTTTAGGTATCAGTTGAAAATATGACATCAACCTTCTCTTCCAGGTCATTCTCTCTGATTCTGCAATGTGGTCCTGGCCCCAGCCCTCTATATCAGTGGGCTGCTGAGATCTGTGAGGAGGATTTAAGAGGCATTCATAAAGACTCTCAGAAGTGGGACATATGCTCCATCAGTACAGAGGATGGCATGAGAGCAGATGGAACAGTAAGGAAAAAGGTTATGTTATGTAGAATTTTAAATATGTTTTGGAAAAGTAAATAATTAAGTAGATTATTTTTGTTTCAAAAAAATGGATTAGAAAACTGACTTTGCACTATGCTATTACAAGTATTTGTGGTGCTTCTTCCCAGACAGAAAGATTTCTAGAAGCTCTAAGCAATACTGAATGAGAATAATAAATTATATACAAAAATTTCAGTGCAATATGATAGACTCATAGAATGGTTTGGGTTGGAAGGGACCTTCAATGATAATCTCATCCGACCACTCTGCCATCTTCTGCCAAGGGAAATCTTGCACTAGATCAGACTGCCTAAAGCCGAGCAAGTTGGCAGCAAAGTCTGACATATAATCTGACCTTGAGTACTTCCAATAGTGGCAAGTCCACAACTCCTCTGAAAAACTTTCACCACCGTCATCACAAAAGATTTCCTCACCTTCAATGTAAACATACTTCCCTTCAGTTTAAAACTATTGCCCCTTGTCCTGTCACTACAGGCCTTGGTAAAAATTCTTATAAGCTTCCTCTATATATACAAAGATCACAGTAAGGTTTCCTTGGAGCCTTCTCTTCTCCAGGCTGAAAAAAAACCCAACTCTCAGCCTTTCTTCATAAGAGAGATATTCCAGCCCTCTGATTATTTTTGTGGCTCTTCATTGGACCCATTCTCATACGTCCATGTCTTTCAGGGACCCTGTAACTGGAAGCAGAACTCCAAGTAGGTTCTCATGAAAGAGGAGAGGAAAAATCATCTCCATCAACCTGTTGGCCATGTTTCTTTTTATGCAGCCCTGGATACAGCTGGCTTTCTGGACAGCAAGCACATGTTGCAGCTCATATCCAATTTTTCATTCACCATTATCCCCAAGCCTTTCTCTGCAGGGCTGCTCTCAATCCATTCATTTTCTGATCTGTATTGTCAGTGAGGGTTGTCCTGACCCATGTGCAGGACTTAGCACTTGTTCCGTTGAACTTCATAAGGTTCTTATGGGCCCACTCCTCAAGCCTGTAGAGGCCCTTCATCAGGGTTCAGATTGCAAGGAACCATTGAAAATTTTTTGAATGTAAACCAAAATTGGCTTAAAACACAAGACTAAATGCTACTAACAACTTTTGAATCCTTTTAATTGTCCTCTGATACTTATCTTCATGGTTTTCTTATTTTCTCTGTATCCATTAGGGCAAGAAAGTATTTTCTATTAGTTTTTAATAAAGCTCAGCTTTTAAATAATTTGCATTTATAGAATGGTTGCAGCTCTCAGCAAAAAACTAAATTTAACAATATGATAAATTATGAGCATTATCAACATCAAATTAGGCATACTGGAGAATGAGCAATGCAACTAAGTCAGTTCACACGAGTAGTTTCAGTGAAGTTAACAGAACTGTTAGTGGAAGACAGATGTCTGCAGGACTGGGACCATGAAAGGCAATTTTATTTTCTCAAATAGACAAGGGGAGAACAAATTTATTACACAAGCAGGAACTGGTTCAGAAAATAAGTGGGGCAGACTAATCTTCAGTTTCCACCAATTTACATATTATAAGATATGTTCCAATACTTGTTTTATTTTCCTTTTTCTTTTTGTAAATATTGTTAAGTATTCATTTATGTTTTTATCTAAGGCCAAACTCATAATTTTCAGTCATGACAATTGTTGCAGAAAAACATGAGGAAATTCACTTCAAAGAGTGTACGGTCCTATAAAGCTGAGAATGAAAGGGAAGGAAAAACATAAAAACATATGGTCTGATAAAAAATTGCCACAGCCAGCACTTAATAGAATAAAAACAGTAAGCAAGTAAATGAGTATGATGAGCAGAATATTTCTACTGGAATAAATATTTATTAACAATATTTTTAAAGTTTGGCATTGTTGCAGTTTTGCATAGTTGGCTACTGAGAGAGGGCCAGGTCTGGCAGAAAATGGCTGCTGGAATCCTCTGCAGGCCTGCTTATAGCGCCTCTGGGAATCACATATAGGAGACAAAAACTCCACCAGAAACCCAGAGTGCCAGGAAGGCTGCAAAGTTTGGCCCATTAAGGGCATTGGGATGTCTATTTGCATGTGAATGTAAGCAGTTGACAGACAAAAGGCCGGGAAGGCTGGGGGAGGAGTAGGCGCCCAGGTACCCAGGGGGAGAGATTGTCCTGCAGCCCGAGCAGAAGCACGTGGAGTAGCCGGAGGAAAGGACCCATGGAGGAGGCAGAGACCCGACCTGCCCGGTGGAGAGGCTCGGCTCCACGCTGCATGGAGCCGGGGGAGACATAGAGAAGATGCCGTGACTTACGGTGGGATGAGCCCCTGCCAGCACAAGCGACCTACAGAGATGAATGAAACAGGTTTGCTGGAGGAGGCCTATAGCCCCGTGGAGGACTGGGACTGAGAGACACTGTGATTTGTTGCTGCCTGCCAGAGCAGAGATGAAGCCCGGTGGGAAGAGATTTGCCTTGGAGAAAGTTCGTGGAGGACTGGCTCTTGTGGGTGAGATCCTACGGTGCAGCAGGGGGAGGCTGTGTGGAATGGATGCCCCCATCCCGGCCGAGAAGGAAACCATCTTGCAAGGGACTGACTGAAGCCCCCATCTCCTAGTCCCTGCCCCCCTGTCCTGTGCTGCGAGCAGGAGAGGGGAAGAAGGGAGCAAAATCATGGCTGAAAGGGAAGTCTGCTTTAGAATGGAGGGGTGGGGGGAAGGTGTTACCAAGACCCCCATTTTCCCCAGTCCCTGCCCCTCCTGGGCTGCGACCGGGAGGGAAGAAGGGAGCAAACTTCTAACTAAAGCCTGCTAAGGAGGGAGTGGGGGGGAAAAGTGTTTGCCTGGTTTGCATTTGTTTCAAGATTGTTGGTTGCACTCCTGACTCTGGTTCTTTTTCACTGTTTTCTCTTTAGCGTGGTGTAATAAATTAGATAACTTTTCTCTTCTGCTCTCTATGTTGAGTCTGTTTTGCCCGCGTCATTAACGAGTTTGTCTCTTGAGCCGCCCAGTTATGTTTTTTTCTCCCCTGTCCAACTAAGAAGGGGAGTAACAGACTGATTTTGGTGGGCGTCTGGCCTTTGGCCAGGGCTCAAACCATCACAGGCATTTATGCTAAAAAATAGGGTTTTTAGCAGGATAAGCTGTAGGAACATATGATTCATTTTGAGCATTTTTTTTTTCATCTTTGTTTCAGAAAATTTATGAAGCAAAGCATGAGAACAGCCTTTATAAACAGTTACCTCACTGGTCAATAAATACAGTTAATTTAATTCTACCATTATCTCCTAGTTTCACTTTCCAGGTGGAAACTTGAATTCATCTCACATAACTTGTTCATTCTGAATGATGAACATCAAACCCCAAGACTTCAGTCATTCTGTCCTTTCAAGGTAAGGCAGGTAGAAAGCCATGTCGTGAGTAGCTAGTGCCATCTTTTGCTGAATCCTCTGCTTTTTATGAGAATTTCAGTAGCATAGAAGTGCTAATCGCCAACAAACATCGAATTTTTGTCAGGGGAGTAAACTGTTTTAATAAATTAAGGATTGCAGAAAGGGTGGGTGTCATAGCCATACTTTTTTAGTTCTGTCCTGATGAAAACATATTCCTCTGTGAATGGATTAGCAAACTACCTGGGAAGTCCCTGGGCCTGGTCCTCCTTAGTCCAAAGACTCGAAAATGAAAAATCTACATCTACTATTTTATAATGGAGATGTAGTTGTGTAGTTTACATAACGTTTTGCCAGTGCTGGGATGCAGCATAAGGACATATCATTGCTGCTTGAGTGCTCTGCAATTTACTGCCAGGAGTTGTTTGGGAGGGTTTTGTGGGAGCTCATAAAGAGTACTTCTCACTGCAAGTTATTCACCAAGCATGCACAGGTATCTTGGATGAGCACCCTTGAGGTGTTACTCACTGTTGTTTGTATACCCACTCAACAACCTTAAAATTTGTCTACAGAATGAGGAGGGCCTTTGAAACAGTTCCTATAGGGAAGATGAGCACAACCCTTAGGCCCAAATTCCAAAACTAGAAGATGCACCAGAGCAAAAAATGAATACCTGAGATTCTTTGAAAATAAATCTCCCCTAAACCTACAAATCACTTAAGAAAATACTGACTCCCATCTTTTTTTTTTTTTTTTTTTAAAACCCCTGGGAACCCCAGGAAGCAGTATCCTGGGCTTTGACACACTTAAGCTATCTCTAATGTTCCGTGACTTCCAGGGTCTCTCTTGGCCTTTCCAGCTGTTCTCTGATTATTCTCAATGCTTGACTGCTTCTTTCAACTACTCACCCTCATGCTTTGTGACAGACCCTCTATATTTGATGCCGTGATTTTCTGCCGTGTCTTTTTTCACCTTTGTTCCTTTCCCACCACTCAGTCTCAAGGACTAAACTTCACTCTCAGATTCTACCAGCAGGGATTTAAGGTTTGGCTTCAAAGAAAATTACGCTCAGATGAAGCTGATACATCATTTAAGCTCTTAACACTACATATGTGACTTTCCCCCACACTACTAAATGATACATTTGGTAAGCACTGAAATGGGTACATTCTGTAGGTAACAAATCAAGTTTTTGTTTCAAAGTATCACACAGCAATGGCAAGCTAATCTTTTCTGCTTTGTCAAAAAAATCTCAAAATCTTCTTGGAGTTGTATCTTCCATTTGCTACAAAAAATTTTAATGTTCCTTTCTTTTACAAACTTCTGCAAGCCAGGAAGGGAATCAGTATCTTGCTCTGTATCCAGTCTTCACAAATTCTGTAAATGTTCATGATCAGGTTGTTTCCTCAGCTGCAGCCTTCAAATATTGATGAGCAAAGGATGCCCCACAAAATGATTATTACTGTGGAACAGACTGGGCCTAGGGTTACCTTAAAAATACCGTTGGGGATTTGGCCTGTTTTTTCAAGAAAACATAAGTAATTGTAGCATTGTTTCCTGTGCAAGATGTCATGTCCAATCAGTGTCAAAGGGAATTTTAGGGCTGCCACAGTAAAGAAGGATTGCTTACACTTTTGTATCCTTATAGCTGCTAGCTACAAGTTCAGTTTATTTCCCCTGTAACTACTGTACCTGTGCATGAAATTTCTTCCTAAAAGAGGTAGATTTTTTTTTTTCTTTGACCTACTTTAGCTCTTAGGAGAATGAGTAATTTCTCTAAACATCCTATTGCCTGTCTCCTGAAAAACTTACATCTGCTAAATTTCATCCAAACTTGTTTTTTTGTCAATGCCTCAGATGACTACTAAAGTTTTTTGTTTGTGAGATCAAATAAACTCCTCCACAGCTGCATGGTATTAATTTTTTTTGTTTTTTCTTTTTTTTTCCCCTACTTGGAAGGTGTTTGTAGTTCTGTATTACATACTTACAGTTGACACTTGTAGTGTACACAGGAACAGAAAAAGGAACAATGGTTACCTTTTAGCCAGCTTTGTGGTTTTCTTTTTTAAGATTTAATTACTCTTTCTTAAAAAGCAATACTTCTGAGAGGTATTTTTAAGTTTTGAACCTGATGGCACAATGCTGTGGCTTTCATCCCTGCGTCCAAAATTTCCTGTGGCTGCCATGGGAATTCTTAATGTACCGTGTTAGCCAATGTCAGCAGTAGTAAAGAAAGGACCACACAGAGTAAAAATTTAATTTAAAATCTGCACTCACTAGAGATTCAAGCTCTGTCAGACATGTGGGGAAAATAAACTATCCTTGGGCATACTTAGCAGGCAACAGGCTTGCATTGTCCTGGCACCTTGGACTTTCTGTAGAGTACAAGCTGTTACCATCAGAGATTTACTCTTCCAAGCAATGCAAATAGATTTTTTTTCTCCCTTATTGTTTGCTTGATTCCTTTATAAGCCAAATTTACCTACTGATACTTAACTAGACTTCCATTACAGAGCCTGTTAGTGATTAGAATGCAGTTGCCTTTTACTAGGGGTTGTAATATTTCAGGATCTCTATGGTCAAAAGCTGAACTTATTTTAGCTCAGATGCTCCCCTACACAGTAGATCTTGCTCCTTTAAATTAAAATCATCTAGTCAATGTGTGATTATAACTTGTTTTTTTCTATAAGAACTTTAGGTCACAAGATTACACAAGGAACACAGATTAAGCCAAAAATGTTATCCCAGGTACTTCAAGAAAAATACCATTAGCATAATGGTACGGGAACATGCTATTTTTAAAATGGAAATGATCTATAATTGCTAAAAGAGCAGATAAGATGTTAAGTGCAAAAACTTAGCAGAATTTCTGATCTAAAATAATTTAAATCATCTCACTACCTTGGGCCCTTTTAAATAACATCACACATTGTTCAAATTGGCCATTTTAGAATAGTTATATGTTGTGAGAACTTTTGACAAAGGCAGACTGTGTAAATAACAGCCATTGCCAAGTCCTCAGGAAAGTTCACAAAACTGATGAAGACTTTTTTCCTGAGCTCCAGTTTCTGTCTTTACTGCCTACAAATCAGATTTAGTCTCCTTCACATTCATTGTTCCCTTTCTCAGCTTCTTCCTAACATTTGTTTGAGATCATCTTGAATGAGCTACACTCAAAATTATTGGTTTTTTGTTGTCTTATGTTAACTTCAGCCTGTCCACTACTACTTGTGTAGTGCTGTATCTTACTTTCTTTTCTAATCTATGCACTTGAAACTTCTGTTCTCAAATCCTGTCTCTATCAGAAGAGATATTTTCATTTTCCTCTGTTAATTTGATTTTGTCTTTTTGTGTTTACTGTAAAGAATTTATTTCCTTCAGATTTTCCTCTATGATATACTTCCTCAGATCTTTGGCTATGCTGTAAAGCTTGAATCTAATTATGAAACAGTATTTGTCTGTGCATCCTGTCTACTGCATAATCCCTATTTATGCAAATATTCACTTGTTATTTTAAACATCTAAACTTTACAGAGATTAAAAAAAAACCCAACAAAACAAACAACAAACCAAACAAAAAAACACCAAGAAAAACTCTTCAGAAAGGCCTAAACACATACAAAAAATATTTTAAAATTAAATACTCTCAATAATTATGATTTACAAAAGTTACATATGTGATAAAGATTGTTATGTCAGCACAATAACCTAGTGCTACCAACATAGCTTGCACCATAACTGAAGTTCAGTGCCTCATATCTAAGTGTTTACTGGGATATTTAAATAATTGAAACAACATATATGGGTGTGCCCACACAATCACAAGCATGCACACACCTATTTCTTTAACTT
This sequence comes from Hypotaenidia okinawae, assembly GCA_027925045.1. Taxonomy (NCBI): domain Eukaryota; kingdom Metazoa; phylum Chordata; class Aves; order Gruiformes; family Rallidae; genus Hypotaenidia; species Hypotaenidia okinawae. Next base: position 121,922,527 of record BSDF01000003.1, read on the forward strand.
TACCTGTCTGTACTTACTTTCTGAGGAAACATTGATTTACATTTCATCTTAGAAAGAAGAAAACAATAGTATTGTAGGCTGATATAAGCCTTAAGTGATTTATCAACAGTAAAAGCAGCATGTATATAGGGGACTGTAGTGTGAGCCTGAAAGCAAGACGAGTGTGGGTTTAGCTGTTGGATGACTGAAAGGAAACAGGGAGGCTGTGGCCCTGTGGCCTGCCAAATATATGGCACATGTACCACTATGAAAAAAGAGCCAAGCATGGTTAACTTACTTAAAACCTGATGTGTTTTAATACCATCTTATGTCCAGTTATTGAAATTGTTAGATGTTTTCAGGGCCCTGAGTGCCCCCAGGGTTTAGCTGTTTGGGCTCAGGGACAAAACTGAAGATTCCAGTCTTGTGGCTCCTTGACTCCAACCCACACCCCAACTTGCAGACATGCCTTTGTGACTTCTTCTCGTGACTTTGGACCTGCTTTATCACTATGAACTTGCCTGACATTCTGGACTCCTGACTGAACCCAATGACCACTGCCACAGCTACTCACTTGTGTCTACCCTGTGTGGCCCTTGCACTGCCACCACTGCCTTCTTCCAGGTCACCTGCCCTTGCAGTAGCTGCCTGCTCTTGCTGGTTCCCAGCAGCTATAATAGCTGGAGCAGCATAAGCATCTAATTAGCAAGCAGAACCATTTATAGAGCATAAATGTCCTATAAAAGCCAGGTGGAAGGTTAACAATTAATAAGCACACACACAAAACCCAACCACTAAACTTCATGAAATATAAGGACAGCGCTAGATGACTTGAACTCCTGTGCCTACTGTGTAATGGGTGACTGCTGAGTCAGTAGGAAGGGGATTGAGTTGGTCTGATTTTGCTTCATTTTCTAATTGTCATGCTGCATAAATAAAGGAGCCTGACTGATGAAGCTATCATGGAAGTGATCTGGTGACAGGATGCTTTGGGATCTCTGAAAGAGATGGGAGGACCCCCTAGCTATTGACCATTGCCTGATATATGAACAGCTGTGCTCTGGAGTTGTCCGCAAACAGAGAGGTCCCTGCAAGATGCTGAAGGGAGCAGCAACAGCTTTCATATTAGAAAGGCCATATGTTTCTATGCATGGCATATTCTGCATCATGCACTTATATCACATCTAGAAAATATTCTGAGATTCTGGCAGCCCTATCATTTGAAATATTGAAGAACTTGTCACTAGAGAATTTATATGAAAGAAGAATATATATATATGTATTCTGCTTTCATATAATTTTATTTATTTTAAGGAAGAAAAGAAAAAAGAAATGTGTGTAAGTGTAGAACCCACAGTGGCTGAATTGTCTCATTACAGCTGCATCCTTGATCCATCTGTATAAAACTATTTGATTTTCAGAGAAGTCCCTGCAGTTCTCTGCAAGCTCAAAGACTTCAAACTCACAGGTCTTCTGCCAGCATAATGACCTAAGTTGTCTAGCCTGAATCTGGGCATTAGTCTTCATTTACCTGAGATCACTGTCTGCAATCTCTGCTGCTTTACAACCACAGTGAGGAGTTCAGAAAGAGTAACAGTCAGTTCTCTTTTCAGCCTAAGAGGAGGAAAATATGAAAGAATTATTATAGTGGGAAAAGAATAGAGAAATCTTAGTAGGTGAAGCCTACAAGGGAAGACTTTTTGTTTCTATATTCTATTCAGGACTACTGCTTGAGAGAGAAGAGGATTTTTATTTTTTCTTCCCCCTGCCTTTGGATAAAGTTTCAATGCTGACTTATTAAAAAGAAAATATAATCATTCTCATGGTAGTGATTCTGCCTAGCAGGCTGACAGGTTGAACACACATATATAACGCAGTCTCTGAAAAACAATCCATCTCACGTCAGGTCACATGAATGAGTCATGAGTATTTATCAGTGTGTCTGAATATTTATAGTAGAAAAACAGGGAGTTTTTATATGTTACCGTGCTCTCTGACAAATAAACTTATGAAACTAGTAGACAGTCTAATACTCTCATTGCTGTATGCTTAATTTTACACACCATATGCATGTTATATGCTATACATTAAAAATAACGTTCTGTTGTCTACTTGAGATACAAGTTCTGCTGTACCCTGTGATGGATCTGTAGGAAATCTGAATGTCAGTTCCTTTACTCCAGCAGTAATCATAAATTACCTCATGTCAAGTACATTGAAAGTACTCTATGGGTTTCACTTCATTATTTGGCAGAGTATATACCTGCAGCACAAGCAGTGTTCAGTTACTGGGGGTCATTGTCATTCATAGGTATTCTGTAGCCGTGTCATTTATAAATACCTAGGGTCTTTGTACACTCAACCATAAACTGTTCATTATAGCTCAAATCATTTCACACTTATTAAAGTCAATAAAATACTGTATAAAAGATATTGCTTAAGAAAAATGTACACCACTAAAATACTTAGACTTATTTATAACCCTTTTTTAAACATTCAAATAAGCATTCAGTGCCTGAATTAAATACATCTCCTGTAAAGGCTTCAGAGACTGTTAAATGACTTTATATGAAAACCAGAAAATTCTTAGTTTAAATTTATTTTTGAAGCTTTCTAGGCTTGCCTTTGAGATTTAAAATCATCATCTACTAAATTACGTTCAGAAAGATCCATTTAAAGAGATGACCAAAGAAAATAGCTTTAGCAATTAAAAATTCCGTAAGACATCGACATTTTTCAAATGCTAAAAGAAAAAAAAATCTGAAAATCAAATAGGCTGAGGGAAATAATTTAATAGAATTAGGGGAGATATGTTCAGCTCCGATCACTATTTAGTTTGTGAATACTATCCAAAACTGCCACAATTTATAACACTATTCCAGCTATTATTATTTGCTTTAAAAATACGAAGACAACCTGAATCGTAAAGCAAAAAAGCATTTAAGCTGAAAAATGTGCAAACAGATTTATTTATTAAGCTTTAGACATACTGTCTCCAAGGTATCTTAAAACACATGCTTTTGCAGACTTTCCACAAACGCCTGAACATATTATTAAAAAAAGATTTACAAAAAAAATCCCCATGCTTTTATATGGTATTCATATCTTCCTTTGGCTTAAGGTAAACATTTCATACTACTCAGGTTTTATCCATGACCAACTGCTGATAACAGCCTGTTCAACTTCCCCATAAATTTATCCTTAACATTTTTCTTACATAAAGAATTATCTGCTACATGAAATACAGGGTTTCTGTTTTGGTAGTAGTTTTCTCTTTTTGTTTTATAGGAAATGATCATAGTAAAGAGGCATGGTTACTTACAACTGCAAAGGTCAATAATAATTAGTTGCTCTAAGGACCATTTTAGGACTTCTCGTTCCTTCTACAGTAACAGAATTTTCTTATCTTGCCAACAGCTGCTTTACTGCTACTATAAACAAGATACTTATCTTCTTCAAATATCAAGCTTAATGCTGCCTCAACACATATGTCCAAACACTGTGTTTGGATGGAAAATGTTAAATTAAACTCTAGATTTCTAAACATAATTTTTAGCATAATTTTGTTACATCTGTAAAGACCTTGTCACAACTCATTGAACTTTTTCTTGGTTGTGTGGTTCTGGGTTTTTTGCAGAGGTGGGTTTTTTATTATTTAATGTATTTGTCAGAAAAGAGAAAATGTGGGTGTAAAATGGAACACATTTTCTGTATTAGCTTATGAATCACAAGGAAGACCTTATATCTTAACTTTTTCTGTGGGGGTGGTCAGCCACAGACGCCTTAATTCTTCTTGATCATGGTCTACCACAGCTCACACAGCTCACACTGATTTTCTCTCAGTCCGAGTGATATTTTTCTAGATGTTCATTTTGCCATTGGCTATACAGAATTAAAGTGCAGATGCTCAATATTTTTTGCAGGGCTTTATGTAATGTGGTAATAACAACAAGAGAAGTTGTTGCAAAATCTTCAACAGCTACTGCAAAAGTACACAATAATGCAACTTCTTCTAGGTTCAAAGCAATCCAGATATAATTATTGCCGAAGGACAGAAGTTGAGAGGAGTGAAAGATTCTGTTTAAAGATAACTTATGAGAAAAAAAATAATTTTCCATACACCAAAGATACTGTGTCTACTATGCATCTAGCAGCAGCTGCTAAATCATGAAAAATTTGTTTTTGTTCTCAGTCAAGATATCAGATGTGTTTGTCTGACAAAATGTGGATGTTCCACTTTCAGGCTTGGTCTCCCTCTCTGATGTGAATTAAAATGAAATATTGTTGCTGTTTGTTGAGAATGTCTCAAGGCATTTCTTAACTCTGTGTATTATAATTTGAAGAATCTTGCCATGGTTTCTTATTTTTGCTCTATTATTTTTCCCCTGTATGCATCTCTTCTAATGTTATGTATCTTATTCTGTCCACACTTTAATTGTAAAAGCAGCTGTCACCATTAGCATGAGAGTGTTGGTCAAAATAAACTAAAACCTGTTATGATTGAATTAATACTGTGGATAATGTCTGTGATTTGAACAATGAAAGCTGAGCATAAAGAATAACTAGTCTATTTTACTCTAGCATTGTCTACTATGAAACATTCAAATTGCATATGTGGCACGTGCAGGGCAGAGAATAGATCAACAAAGCTGGAAATTATTAAATTCTCTTCCATTGACACAAGGTCATCTGTGATTGTCAAACACAAAAAGGAAAGAAGTACGTTTAAATACCAATGAACCCTCACACACATGCACACACAAATTCACACACATTCCAAAAGGCAAATGTATCCATCTCCAGTCACAGCCTTCTCTTTAACTTCTGAATTGCTGAATTTGCCTGCAGGACCATTTTTGATCCTTCTTTCTTCCCCTTCATAGTCAGGAGCATGAATTGTTTTCCCCAAGAAAAAACTTTATTGTCTTTAGGGAAAAGACTGAAGAAAGAAAAGCCCCTGCAAAAATATCTGTTAGATGCTGGTGGTTCTACTAGGGGGGGAAGTTCAGAAGTTATATAATATAAATGTAAGACCTAGGCACTAGAATTAAACTCTCCACTTGAACATTTCTATCATCTGAAACACCAGACTGAAGGAACAGGTATTTCTGAATTCTTCTGCTACTGATCACTCCATTCCCTATCACTTTTTGCTACTTTGTGTATCTACAACCTTATTTGGGAAAGACAAAAAAGACAGAAAACTCTGTCATTGGAAGACAGACTGAATTGAGAAGTAGGAATAGATTTGTACCTGTAGGAGCAGATGATCAAGAGCTATTTACCAAATTATCTTCATACTGCATTCTTATGACTATCAGGCCACATTTCACCCTAATAACTTGGTTCTACTTTTAGTCTACTAGGAGTCTGTATTATAACTGTGCCTGAAGATGATTTTCAGAAAGAGAACTCCACATTTCTGCTTCCTAGGGTTTCTTATCTGTGCAAGAAAATTCATGTTTTCAGGAAACGTTTGCAATATTTCTGTAGACCAATGAAGAGCAAAGCCATTTTTCTTTCAACTGACTGCAGTGTCATTAGCCTATGTTTAAGTGTATCTCTTTTGACAAGAAGAGTGAAGTAATTTATTTTGTCATTAATCCCTCTTGTTCTGCTAAATATATGACCATTATCACATATTCTTGTGAATGTTTTCCTCAAAAGTGCATGGGTCCTCACATAAAGTAATCTGAACATATATATGTCTTTTTTATCTTTGATGCTCAAAACTTGGCTAAATCATAATGAAAACAGTTAATGACTGCCCATCACTGAGTCTAAAAGCAGAGAGAAGCTTATAGAAATGGTGGCTAGTTTCAAAATGCTGTATGTTTTTTTTCTGGGGCTGTTCCTGCTTGTTAAAATAAAGGTATAAGTACAAAGGACATACATGGATAGAAATGCTGGATACAAATGCATGTGGACTTGAATAGAAGAAGTTTTCCCATATGTTCACATGAAACCTTCTATGCTCCAGCTTGCACCCATTGCCCCTTCACTTATCATTGGACATCACTGAGAATATGCTTTTGGTATATATAATAACCATCAAAGGCCTACCTACTTTTAGCTATTTCTTCATTAAATAAAAGTAATAGGCAGAAACAAATACAAGTGACCCACTTGTGGGTCATAATTCATATAAATAAGAACTCTTGAAGATAAATACTATGCAGTCTTGTTCTTTTTTCTGGGTTATTGTTTGGGGTTTTTTGTTTGTTTTAGTTGGGTGTTTTGGGGTTTGTTTTTTTTCAACTAGATTACTTTAAAATGTATTTAGTAGCTACTTATATAGACCAAAGGCAAATTTAAGTACTGATTAAATGATGCTATGCAGAAAATACTGTGATCATAGATTACCTACATCATTCAATCACATTGGAAGTAAAGATAGTACAGGAACTGTGAGAATGGCTCTGTGGTAGTGGTAAAGTTTAGGACTCTTAATCCTGAAGTTGTGAGTTGAAGCCACAAGTTGGGCACTGAAAAGAGGACTGTAGCTGCACTGAACCTGACAAACTCCTTTTATGGGGGAGTGATGTCAGGTGGTGTGGAAAACAGCCCAGGCTAACTCATCTCAATTGTGCAGGCTGCTTGGGGAGGTTAACTCTGGTCTGGCCAGAACCGGGATACTTGTCCAAGACCAGAACAGTAACTAAGTATCAAAGCTGCAACCAAAATTCAAGACCTCCTGTTATTTTCACGCTTGAACAGGAAACTATAAAGGCATAGGGATAAAACTAATAATTGCAAGTTTAAGTAGGGTCTTGTTGCTCTTTAGGTGGCTTGACAAGTTGAATTAGACTATACATTCCAGATTGTAAAGCTTAAAATGTAATGCCAAAATCTTATTTGTAATTATGTAAACTGATTTACAGCTTTGCATGATAGAGAAATAATTTTAGAATGTCTATTTCATATATGCTTGACTGTTCTGGACATCCAGTATCTGTTGAACTGATTAGAACTGCAAGCCTGACACTATTAAACTGTTTACAACTGATGCAGAAATTATGGATGCTTCTCAGATGTCTTCTTGTTGCTTTTTAGGTGGCCTGACTTCACAGATGCTTTTTCCTACCTCAGAAAAAACAGGGAATGACAGCAATTTTGAACTAAATGCTCAGATGTTAATAGAATATTTCAGACCAGAGAAAAAATATTTCCTGTTACAAAAATGTGTTCATGTCAGATAGCTGAACAATGGGAAAAGACTACTGATATCTTTGGGTATGCATTTCATTCCTATGATAGTTAGGAGTACCATAGTATATCAGAGATTTGCACCAAAAAAACCCAAAACCACATCCCAACCCTACTCTTAGATTTAGCTCTAATAAATATTTCTGGAACAACATTTCTGAATTTTACACATATTTTTTTTAAATGTAGGCTACATCTGATGTTGCCATAGTTTTGCATGGCTGGGCTGCAGGGGTGGCTTCTGCAAGAAGCAGCTAGAAGCTCTGTGCAGGCCCCAGAGAGCAAACACCAGCCAGCTCAAGGCCAGAGTAGTTGTTGACCAAGGCCGAGCCAATCAACTGTGATCACAGTGCCTCTGGGAATCATATTTAGGAGGAAAAAAATCTCAAGCAGCCATTTTTTGCCACCTGAGAAGGGAGTGAGAAGATGTAAGAAACTGTGTAGAGGGACCAAGGTCAGTGAAGAGAGGGGGAGGAGGTGCCCCAGGTGCTGGAGAAGATACCCCTGCAGCCTGTGGAGAAACCCATGGTTTAGCAGGTGTCCCCCTGCAGCCCATGGAAAGGCCAAGACGCCACCTGCAGTCCATGGAGAAGACCCACACTGGAGCAGGTGGTTACACATAGGAGATGTTGTGACCTGTTTTGCAGCAAGCTCCCTCCAGCACTTGCAGCCCCTGGAGAGAGACAGAGACACAGAGATGAGAGAGAGATATCCATGCTGGAGCAGGTTTGCTGGGGTAGGTGGGGGATTGTGACCCCATGGAGGACCAGGTTGGAATGGTTTGGGCTTGAGAAGCTGAGATTTATGACTGCACCCCATAGAAGTGACCCATGCTGAGGCAGCTGGTGAAGAGCTGAAGCCCTGTGGGAAAGGACTCACACTGGAGTCTCTCCCATGGGTGGGCCCCAAGCTGGAGCAGGGAAAGTGTGTGAGGAATGCCTTTGCCTGGCTAAGGAGGAGAACATATCTTGAGGAACTAACCGAAACTCCCATTCCCCCATTCCCTGCCCCTCCCCATGCCACAATTGGAGGAGAAAGAAGGGAGCCAAATCATGACTAAAGTGGAGTTTGCTAAGAAGGGAGGGGTGGGAGAGGTGCTTTAAGATCTAGTCGTACTTCTCATTATCTGACTCTGGTGTCACTGTGTGTGCAGTGTCATGTAATAAATTAGAGAGTTTTCTTTCCTTTACTCTGTGTTGAGTCTGTTTTGTCTGTGACACTGATTGCAGAACGATCTCTCCCTGTCCTCATCTTGACTCCTAAGCCTCTCAATATATATTTTCTGCCCTGTCCAGCTGAAAAGGGGAATGATAGAGCAACTTTGGTGGGTGTCTGGTCTCCAGCCAGGGCTAAACCACCACAGATGGAAAAGAAGCAATATTTAAGTAGAATTATTATGTCAGTCTATTATAAAACTACTTTCACCCAAAGTTTTCTGCCAGAACTCTAATGAATTAACAATAAGTGAAAAATTAAGGAAATTAGAAGTGCAAGTTTGACTTTTGAGAGGCAAAAATTTCAGCCTGCCATATCAGAAATGGGCCTAGTTTTTGCATAAAATTTTTGTATAAAAGAATAGAAAAAATCAAGGTAGATGTATTAAGAACTGTTGAATATATGTGTTAAAATGTGTGTGATACAAGAGAAAAATACATCCTAGTTCCCTGATAAAGAGACAAATTAAATTTGTGAATCTTAAAGAATATTACTACATGTGTTTCGATTTGCTTTAGCTCCTGTGTCTTTTTCAGCTCTGTAACTGATAATAAATAAAGCAAGATTTAACAGAAAAAAGAAATGTGCTTTGATACCATTTCGTGTTCTCTCTTTCCCTTGGCTTCTCTGTTTCCTCTCTGCCCTCTGTATCAAGCTCAATTTTCTTTTCCCTTCATTCAGATCACTCCACCAGGCTAACCTAGGGCCACCTATCTGATGTGTTTCATTGTGATCTTCTTCTCCTTCTTTTCCCATGAAGTCAGGCTTGATTTTTCAATTTTTGTTTTGACATTAATAAGATCACTGTGTTTATTAGGTCATAATTCTAGTTTTGTGATTCATAGTTCCTAAATTCTACTTCCCCTAGTGACCATCTTCTCTTGATATATTCCCAAAATGGCTTCTTATATACTTTGTAAAATGACCATAAAACAATATAATTAAATTTAACGGGATGCTAAAGATGTGGACACATTATAAATGAGAAATACTGCTATCTTACGGACACTTATTGCCCTTTCCCTCTGGTTCCAAAAACCTTTAACAGCATTGATTCTTCCTCTGAACACAAGACTGTCAGCTTCCTACATGTGGCATTGATAGCATTAGCTCCTTATTCCTTTCATATGTTTAAACTTCAGCAATGTAGATATTCATACATTTTCTAAGGAAACAAAATTTGCTCAGAAAATTCTTCTTTGTCCAAAAATAGTAAGTCATTCATTGTCTGCTATATTACAGTGAGAGTACCTCGGCCCCAGAAATTGTTCCCACATTCAGTTTGAGGTCCAAAGTTTAGTATGTCAGATGAGAATAAATCAAAATTCTGAACCCCTCACCTCCTCAGCCAATTGTGTGTTTTTGGCTGATTAAATTTCAATCTCCTCAAATCATGAGGATGTGCTCCATCATTTTGTCCCAGGAGAACAATTACTGTACCAGATGATGTAGCAAAACTGGAGAATCACTTGTGGTTACATGATAAGACAGGTTTTAAAGCACACAGCAGCCAAATAACATCTCTTCTAAAGGGTCTTTTCAGCATAAACCCTTCCCTGAAAAGCTGCTCCAGCTGCTGAGCAGAGCCCTGGTTTCTTGTCCATTCCTTGACCCTGCAAGGAGCAGCTGGTTACCAGATTAAGAAACTACCGACTCTATCCAGCATGTGAAGTCATGGAAAAGGAGAAAGGCCAAGGTACCATGCTAGAAATACATGAGGCAATTATGAAAACGGAGTCAACACTCTGCATCTTACAATCAGTACATGCAGTTTGACAGGTTTTGCATTCTTGCCAGTATCACAGCTCAGAGCTCATTTCACTGAACAGCTGCAAAATTTGGGAAGCTTCCAGCTCACAGGAAATTCTAAATTTTTCTGTTTGTTCTTTTTGGGCTGATTCAGAACAAAAAACTTTTTTGTATTTTAAAGAAATTTTCTGGAAACTGTAATGCTGCTTTTTAGCCAGCTCTATTTTGCAAACTACTACATGGCAGCATGGTATACCAATTACTGACACTCTCAGTTTGGCTTGAAAATGGAATCTAAGTGCTGATGGCTATAAATGTCACTCTGAGGAAACACTGCCCATATAAAATTATCCAAACATGAGCTATCTAAGTTTTCCACTAAGTGTTCACAAATTTTAATAGGCATTTTCTCTTCCCAATTTAAAAAAGCAAAAATATTCAAGTGCCAAAATGGACAAAAAAATAATAATTCTTATCTTTGAAATAATGCTTCTAATCTCTTTTATCAAAGACAGACAGTAGTCTGGACCTACAAATTTTATTTCCCTGTAGACAAAAGTAAAATAAAAACTGTATTTCACACAGATCTTCAGCAGTATTTTTTCCAGGCCACACAGAAATCCAAACCAGAAATGGAAAACTTTCTAGCATACCACCTTAAAATTTTAGAGGATTTGGACTGGAACTTTTTTCTGCAACCTCATGCTCGAATTACTTTATAAGAGTAGAAACACTCATCAACACTTCTCACATGCAAGGTAAATTCTGTGTGCTTCATCTTAATTTAAACCAGCTTAGTTTACCTTTTTTTCTGAAAAGTCAGTCATACTTGTAGCACCTGTGTTATACATTACCATAAAAACTATTTAAATAAACACTGATTATAGTTCCAGGCAACCACCAGTACTATAGCATTTTTGTAAGGCATTGAAACTCTTGAGAGATTTTTTCATATGTTCACAAGAATTGGAAAAGCTAGCCGTTTTCAATATGAAATCTGAGTTTTGGACTTGTTTTCAGATTATCTCTATGAATTATCAGATATAATGTTCAACATCAATAAAATCTATAACGACACATAGACATAAATAAAATTTAAAGACTTATATTTGTTTATCACAGTTCAAGAAAAAGACCTGGATATTGTATGAAATTATCAGCTTTGTTTTCACTAGCAGCTAAATCAGCAAGCACAAAACACTGTTTTGTTTTGGGTTTGGGGTTTTTTTTGGGGTGTGTTTTTTTTTGTTTTGGTTTTTTGTTGGGGTTTGGGTTTGGGTTTTGTTTGTTTGTTTGGGTTTTTTTTTTGGGGGGGGAGGAAGAAAAAACAAAAATACACTGGTTTAGTGTATTTATAGCTCTTTCTATAGCAAAATCTTGTATGTAGTTTTCTTCTTTCTGTCCCAAAAGTAAACTGAAGGAGGTTCAAAGAGATATTACACAGATGATCAATGTTTTGATTAAGTTTTGATTAAATAAATAAGAATGTATTGTTCTGTAAAAACAAGATTGGAAGGTATTTTATGGAAGGTATACATAACATCATGGATATGACTGAAAATATTGAGTAAGGAGTAACTGTTTGTTCTCTAAGGATAACTTGGGGATGAGGAACATAAAAAAAATAAAGGAGGAAAGGGAGCACTGTTATACACAAGGCACTCCTGAACAACAAAGATTATCGCCACAATATAAGGGGGAAACCAAAAAAAGTAAAGTATTTTATGTAATTTGATTTAGCAAAAAATAATCATTTAAGGATTATCATTTAATACTGCATACAAACACCAGCTCAGAAAATCCCTAATCTATAAATTGATGGGTAATATGAGAATTGCCATTGTTCATGTACCCATTTCACGTGTGAAAATAATGTGTCTATTCTTATTTTCCTGTGATTATAAGCCTCCCTCCAGATATACCTACCAATGGCGATTGTCAAATCAAAGTAGTCAAATTAAACTTTTATGCAATACAGATTGACTATGATTTCTGCAGTACAAAGAAAAAAAATCACCTTAAAATAACTCATCATGCTTCTATTCAGATTTCAGACATATCTTAGTGCTGCTTTTCCTCTTCTCTTAAAATGATTTTTCTTAAGTATAAACAAAGTCTAACAGACTTTATATAACTTTTTTTCCCCCCTTAATAGTTAAATGTTTATTGTAAGGAGCATGAACATTTCAAATACTACCTTGCCAACTACATGTGATAGAATGTATTTGGTTGCTTCTGGAGATGTCATCTACAAAACTGAGGGGTTAAGTTTTGTGGCTAGAAGAAAAGTAATGAGATGAAAATGTATGGGTTGTGTCACTGTTGCTTGCCCTTTGTTAAAAAGGCACTGGAGAATGACTGTAAGAAAAGATTCTTTCAATTTTTTTCAAGCATGTCTTACTATCAACCTCTGACCCAAACTGCAGCTTTGTGGAATACTTGAACATCAAAATCTCAAATGTGTTTTTACCAAAGGATTCGTCTTCAGCCTTACTTTATTTGGTTTCATTATTATGGGGAACTAAATCATGATTTCTCAGTCATGGGCTGTTATATTTGCAATGCTAGGAAACCTTAAAATGCAACCATCCCATTTGGCTTTATCAAAGCACAGAATTTGAGATTTGATTATATAATTGTAAATGTAAGTCACACTCAAAATACAGAAGTTAAGTACAAACTGAAAATAAATCTGAGATGAAGCTTGCTTTTTTTGGTTGCTTTTTTTTTTTTTTTCCCCTAGTTGACATGCATACACCTCAGGCTTTTTTCAGGTATGGAAGCCAAGGAACCAGCTCAATAGTATTTCACTGCCAAAGTACTGCATTTCAGAGTAGTTTATGTTTTGGATTTCATATGTTTCATATGTAATAGATAATTGAATAGTACTTCAAACATAACACATAAAGCTAACTGCGAGCCTAGCTAAGCTAACTACTCCAAAACCTCCTAGAATACATTGCCTGAAGAGACCATGACTCTCCATGAATAAAGCTCTTTAAGCATATATGATGAAAAATATTTATCTATAATTAATCTCACATTGTGAGAAGAAGCTGTATAGCAATTTAGAATCCCTTAAAAACCTATTTTTCTATGTACTATCCTTTTATCTGTGCATTGCTGATGACCAAGAGTAGCTTGTGAGACCCAGACAAACAAGAGGGGAAATCTTTCCCCACTTCTAGTTTTTATGACCAGAAATATCTAAGATTGCTACTTACTTTGGAAGATCTAAGAAACATCTGTGACAGAAAAAGTACAGTTGGAAATAATTTCTTGGCTGAATTTTGAATATATTGTAATACATTTTTTGTGTGCCAGTCTGACCTGCCCACAATGAAAAGGATCGCCAAATCACACTAGTTATGTTTGATAAGCTTGGTGTATGAATATTGTTGAACAGTTTTCTTTGTATTCTCCCTAATTAATTAGTGGTTTTCTTTCAGAATAATTACAAATTCTGCAAAGTGAAACCAAATATGCCGTTATAGATCTGGATGATTTATTCTGGATTTAAATTTTAACAGCCAAGAGCAGAAATAGTTTATTTATTTATTCAATGGATCTAAAAAAAAAAAAAACGACCCAAATATTTTCCCAATATGTATCTCACTAGTAAAATCACAGGGATTGGGAAATCTCACTATTATCTCTTACAAAAAAGAACATAAAGAATTTTTATTTATTTTATTTTCATTCCCATTAATTCTAGACTACACTCAAATAATTTTATTGAGCTTTTGTGTTATTTTCTGGAATAGAGAGAGAAAAAGAGAGAAAATAAGAGACCCCAAGCAACATATTTTTATAAGACAATAAGAAATAATGTACTAGAAAAGTACTATAGTTGTCTAATCTAGTTGTGTGTTCATTCATGATAGAAAAAATAGTATTTTAAATCTTAGAAGGACAAAATAAAAATGCTCAGAATTTCTCAATATGGAGAAAACCTGCTACTTTTCAAATTATTTAATGCAAGAGTTGGGTTAGAACTTTATCTTATCTCATCTTACAATTTTCAACACTGTTATAAATACTAACTTTAAAAAAATCCTGCTAATATTGTTAGTATTTTAATTGTTCTAATAACTTCCAAAGTCTGATTAGGCATTTTGTGAAGGATGAGAAGCAAGAAAAAAAATCTTATTTTATGAATTGTATATTTATTGCCTTTTATTTCCTTTGAGTGCACTCCTTTGTTCATACTTTGCAAGAACAAATATCCAATTTGTCTCTCCGTGTTTTTATTATTTTCTGTATCAGCACTGTCATGTCCCATTTTATACAGAAAATAAAGAATCTCAGATTTTTATGAGACAGAGAGTAATAACACTAAAATACTATTTTTGTTTGTTTTAAAATGCAGTAGAAATACTTCTGTGTAATGGTTGAGGACAACTTAGATGTACTTTAATACAAGGTCACAGTTATTTTAATTTTCCTATCTTAAACCAGTTTACACTGTTATACTACCATATGGGATTACAACTCAGAATGCAGTAAAGAGCCAAAACTCTAAAATTTATTATTTAACACAGTGAACCTGACCAGTGGAAGTTAACTGAAGCAGTATTCCTACCTTAGGTCATTACTAGGGTATTCTTGTTTAGAATTTTTACTAGCATTACAAGTTCTGGGTGAACAGGAATTTGCACTAGATGTGAATTCACCTTCTGGGGGAAACCCTGCTGTTTTGCCTTTAAAAAGACAGATTTGTGCTATAGTATATTCCTCTGGAAAAAAAAAAATTAAAAAAAAATCCCAGAAACACTGATAAAACCCCTCAAGCATTCACGTTTTAAGTGCAGTATAATAAAGTGTCAAAGTTCTCTTTTTTCATTTGTCAAATAAAAGCATATTTTAGGTTTTTTATTGTGCTTGCAGTAAAACAGTAATTGATGAACACCAGAAGGGCTTTCTGGGGCATATTATACATTTGACAAAGTCTAAGTAAGTAGAAGAAGAAACCACAAAGGATATTGATTTTCTATGAAAGGGCAAGACTGATATTTCTTCATTTGAAGGTTTTGCTTTTCCATTGAATACCACAAAGGAAATCCAGCATACACATAAAGTACAGAAGAAAACAGTATATCACAGAAAAATAAAGGAATTATTTCAGAAATAAACCACTTCACATGGCAGCCAAATAGGTTGATTGGGCTATGGTGAAGAGTCACTTCTACGTAGTCCAAGAGAATCATGCTAATTCTTTTTCACCTGGTAAAACAATGTCTTATTAAGACAAACATCTGAATGGTATCCATAGCACTCTGAGTTTCTGTCTACCATAGCATTTTAAATGGGGAGACGACTTTTGAAGTGAATCTCCAAATATTCCCCATTTACTGGGGTGGAAGATCATGTCATCCCGTGGTCTGAAAACACATGGACTGGATCTTAAGATTAAACTGAACTGCATACTCCAGCAGTGCACCTTCCTGTCACTGAGGGGAGTTCAGTCCATGTTGCCAGGCTAGAGCTGGTATGAGCAGGACTGATGGAACATATGCATACAGTGGGTGTCAGCTACCTAGTCCCAAATACTTCACTCAGCGAGTCAACCTCAAACGTACAGCCCAACTTACTAGTGCAGGTATAGGCAGATGTATTATCTCCTTATTTTCATGTCCATCTTAATGCATCATTCTTTCCAACAGCTGAAACCTCCATCGATCACAAGTCTGTTATGGGAGTATTCCTTTATAAAAAGCATCCAAAGTATTTCCTCACTATAGCACAAGCAGCATTATGAAACTCAAGATTTTGGGAAACTTGTTTGCGAAATAAACCTTGACCTCTGTTGCTCTGTCATGACTCCTGTGGAACAGCATTTGATGTAACATTTTGACTTATCATTGAAATATATTTTTGGACATATAGAAACTTATTTTAAAAGTTATTATAGACAAATTCCTGCAGTATTTAAATTTCAATACATTGAAAAAAGTTACAATCTGTATAAGGTTTAAGGTGTACATTTACCAGAATTTTTTTTAAAAAATAATATAAAAAGAAAACCATATAAAAATGCAGTGCACTAACTTGTTTTCAGAGATGGAGAACATTCTGCAGTTCATGCTGGTATATTTACAGTCTTTTCTGTAAAACACAGTAGCATCTGCTGAGTGCTTATAGGGATCTTCAAATCTACACTCAGTAATATAAATGAAATGTCACCAATTCTATCTTTAATAGCAGTTTTTTTCACACAGGATCTATATATAACTCCATCATGTATACATACAGTTTTATAAACATATAGAACATGAATTGCTCAAAGTAATATTCAGCAATTTTAATGTAAAGCATTTTGAAAAAGTCCATAATTTAAATTGCAAAAGTAATTACAAAGCAAAGCTGTATTTATTCCACCTTAAGGATTATATAGTTTGAGAGAAAAAATACTTGATAAAATTATTAATGTTTTTCTGCCTTTTCTATGCAAGTACTAAAGGTTAACTACATTTTAAAACAGCGCTTTCTATCTTAAACTTCTATTGGATGGTTTCTAATCTGCATTTATTTTTACATAAAATTTAACAATCTACATAGATACAAGAAAAAATCATGACCTTTCACTCTAACAGCTAGCTTCAGAACTTCATTCTCATTATTGTTTATTAATATTACACTGATTTAGTCTACAAGCACATCTCACTCCTTACGGCAGATGCATACAAGCAAGTAAGGTGCTTTGAGTCACAATCCCTGGATAGCCTTTTCCAGCCCAAACGATTTTATGATTTCGTGATTTTATGAGCAAACTCACCTCATAATAAGAAAGAAAGAGCAAGAAATGTCTGCCAAGTTTTCAAGATTTCTACAACTTGGTTTAGTAAAACAGAGATTTGATAACTTTTCAAAGATTCTGCAAAAGACCCAGAAAAGTCAAAACTTGTGACACATAATTTACTGGGCAAATTTATTTTGATGCTGCTGATATGGCACTTACCTATACCTTCTTAGGGGACTGTATCAAAAGATTACAAGTCTGATGGATATTTGTCTCAACATTGCTGTAACATTACACCACCAACTATCACCACTGTCTTAAGCAATGGAGCAACAGCCGGACCGCAAAACAGAAGTTTTAGCACCACTGTTAGCAACAGACGAATGGTCAGACCGCAAGACCAAATGCTTTCTGCCTTCTTATGGGCCTGAATGCAGCTGGTTAAATTTAACCCAGCTCCTGTGCATGCACCCAGATATGGGGTCTGGGAAGACAGCAGAGGCACCTGGAGACCCCTGAAGACTCCTGGAGAACCTGCAGTAACAGTATTGGGCATGCAAACCACCACATAGCTCTTGGAATATGTTAATTGATTCCTAGAAGGGGTGAATACAACCAAATAAAAGAACAGAGATGACTAACATTGAAGGAACATTTCCCCACCAGATCTGAAGATATCAGACTGACAGGACACCGCAGCTCTGTGGTGGTACCTATTGCAACCTCTTTCTCGCTCTTTCCCTCTCTCTTACACCCTTTTCCCTCTTTCTTCCCCCTTCTCTCACATGCTTCTTGTGGGCCAAATAAAGCGACTTGACCCTTGATTCCATTTTGAGTCCTAATTCTGTTCCCAAGAAGCACAAAGACCTGGTCATGATAAAACACCTAATTGAACCTCACTCAGGGGTTAGGCCCAGCCACCCTCAACCACCCATAGCAATCTGAGGTCAGGTGGAATGCAAGGGGGTTTGACCTCTGCCAAACTGGTCCATCTAGTTGTGGATTGTGACATCCCTATTATTGAATTATTGCATGCAGAGGTATATCACTATGCAACCATGTACATCCACAGTAAAATAATTGTGCTTATCCTCAACAAACCCCTTTTTTAAAGATTGATTATATATATGAAAATTGCAAAGATAACCTTACTTTTGCCTATAGTATTTGAAGAGATCTGATGAGCAGTAGTACTAAAAGTGTCCACTATTTTAGAATTATATAATTTTAGTGAAGCAGAAATTCTTGGCTGTATTCTCTCCAAGTTAATAGTTATTCACATATAATAACAACATCCAGAAATGCATTGGCTTGTGTTTACGTGTCTCTAAAGCACATAAAATTAAATATGTAGGACTGGTACTAAGATTGGAAAGAGCTGGGTGTTGGTCTCCCAAGTAATAAGTGACAGAACTGGAATGGTTTCAAGTTATGAAAGTGGATGCTTAGACTGGATATTAATAAAAAATTCCTCACTGACATAGTTATCAATCATTGGAACGGGCAGCCCAGGGAAGTGGTTGAGTGAAGCTATTTAAGAGATGCATAGATGTAGCACTTAAGGCCATGGTTTAGTGGTTGGGCTGGCAGTGTTAGGTTCAGTTGAACTTGTTCATCCTAAAGGTCTTTGCCAACTAAAATGATTCTATGATTCTATAAAAAGAATCTAATTCAAAGCAGAAAAATCTGAGTAAGATTTCACAAAGGTATGGTACAAACACCAGGGAAAAAGATGGATGTGAAATTTTACTTCTTTTAGAGAAATGATAAGAGGTTCTTAGAAGTGTCTAGAAATGGATACTATTGCATTTTTGGGAACATATATTTCACAAGAAACTGAGAAATTTGATGACAGGACCTCTAAGTACTCAAATCCTAAGGCTCAATTTTATACTAAAGAAAACTCTGTATGCCCATCACTCACAATTTGAAATACTGCAAAACTGAAATGAAGCAATCTGAAATAATGTCCATAATATGAGTGAATAATAAGATTCACAAGTCTAGCATCTAAACATTTGCAAAGGAGAGACATTCATTTGAACTCACTGGATTTTTGACAACTTGAATCAGCTGTTACCTTTGCTAGATTTGTTTGAGAAAGGGTTTTTTTTTCAGTACAGAATAATGATAAATTTAAGGCTTACTATTTTTTATTTAAAGTAGCATTTCCATTATCAATTCTTTGATGGATTCCTACTTGTTATATAAATTCTTTTCACAGGCAGATGTATGTAAGGATGGATGGATGGATGGATGGATGGATGAGTGCTTTGTTGTATGTGTTTTCATAAAGTAAAACCTTATACAGGTATTGCAATAGGCAGATCTATTTAACATGTTACGTATGAAAGTTACATATGAAAGAAGATATAAACTAAGAATGGTATTCAGCTCATGAAAGTCTTTCGATGTGCTCTGTTATTTTTAGTTAATCTTTGAAAATATATGATTGGATTTGAACATAGAATTTTTGTTGAGATTTTAACTAGCATATAGAATTTTTCTGGATTTTGTACATATTTTGGAAAAAATCATAGTTTTTTTTCAGAACAAATAATTCATGATAGTGAGTAGCTCTTTAATCCAAATGATCGTGTATTCTTTACTTAGGGAGAATGGCAGTATTTAGTATAATGTAAATTTTTTTAAATGCCTTTTTTTTTACCAACTCCTGCATCTTTATTAAATAAAAGACTTAGGTCTGAAGAAGTTACAGTGCAGTGATCTTTCATTTCCCCTTTTCATTTATTATGGATATAAAACCCAACATCAGAGCTGTGGTAATTCTTTTTAAGTCAAGCACTACATTGAAACTATCAGCCTGTTCAGAAAAAAGTAATAGTTTATTTTGACTTCAGATTCCAGTAAACAATCAGGCAACCTATGAGTTGAAATAATTTTTATGTTGCTCTAAGTTCCTCCTATGTAACACCTTCATCTACAACCGATGGAGCTATAAGATGTAATAAAGTGAGTGTATTTCTGAAGACTTATGAACTGTTACTATTATTATGTGTACTGCAGCTCCATATGTTGAGGTTTTTTATGTTAATGATGATTTACATGCAGGTGTTTTGCTGCTTTTTTTTTTTTAATATCTGAGTTAGCAGAAATATTAGGATCCTCACAATCTCTCTTTCATAACTTTATTGCTCAGATTGTAATTTTTTCCCTGTATATTAATTTCTGTACTGTGTCTTTAACATTTAGTAATTTTCTATGTGTTCATTGTCCTTCAAGCACCTATGAATTTTAAAATCATAGACTAGTGAAACAATTTTAGTTTAAAGGGACCTCCAGAGATCTAATTCCACCCTAAGACTCAAAGCTCCTTCTGAGCTTAGAAATCTAATTTTCAAATTATTTCTTATTTTCAGTATTGCTTAGTTTTTCAATAAGTATATGTTCATAATATGTATTGGGATTTTTTTATATTATAATATTAATTATAAAGTACCTATAGCAAGAATATATCCTTTTTCCTGTTGATTGTGGAATGTTTAATCAACATTCATTTTAGTAAATGTGGGAAGATCCCCATTGCACATCCTCTCTAAAATAATTTTTGCTTCTGGACTTGGTGCAAATATCACATAAGTAACTTTTGATAGGGTAAGTATTTTAGATTATTTTTGCTTCCTGAACACATATATGATGTTCAGGAAGCAACAAACTATGTGTTTACACCATACAGGTTACATGTGTGTTCCTGATCCACATGACAAACAGCAGAACTCAGACCTAAAATGCATTGTATCATTCCATTATAACTGTACTAATAATTTGGACTTTTAGACAATTAGAACACTAACTGGTATATTAAGAAATATATTAAACATGCTCATATTTTAGGATTAAAATCTGCATTTGACCAAGTGAAACATAGGCATCTAGTTTAGATTAATCACACTCACTTCCAGGTAACAGGAATTCCATCTGCAGGGTAAATACTTTTCACAAAACTTGGCATCCTTTGAGATTGTTGCCATTCAGCCAATGAACTTTTAATGATACAGAGTGACATCATACCTGCTTAGCTTTTTAAGAAAATTCTAAGTGTCTCATATCTTGAAAACAAAGAAGACAGGCTCATCATCATGCAGTGATTTAAGTCTATTATTATCCATTTACAAGGAGTATATTTGCTTTGTAGGCATTTTCCACAGCACTGTTTTCAATAATTTCTAATCACACATGTGTATGATTCTTATCACTGCCTCATCTTTAAGCATGAAAGATTATTTTTTTTTTCCACTCTGAATTGTTGTTTAAAGAAACAATAGTAAATTCACTTTTTCAGACAGGGAGCCTAAGTTCTGGGTATAATAGATAGCTCACATCTATGGTTCAGCTGAGTATGAAATCACTAGTAAATACATTAATATTAAAATGTCATATTCTTCTTCATAAGCAGGAGTTAAAAATTACACTGACACTAATATCAAAGCAAAGTGAAACTTTTTTTTTCTCATTTTAAGTCCTTTGAGCACTTCAGTAGCCAGACAGAGCTACAAGGACAAGGCAGAAGATAGGAACACTACCTGTGAGTAAAGGAGGAAATTTCTGTGTGGATCAGCAGAGCATAGGAGAGTTTGTTTGTTTATTTTTAAACATGTTAGAAGGTATTGGTTTCAAATTGAGTAAATCCTTCTTAGTTCATGGATCATTGACTGGGTAGATTGTAACAGCTCCTTTGGAGCCATTATGGTATGTCATTTCAATCCAGCCATTGAAAGTGTGTATTCATCCTCTCTGTTCAAACTCTGCACAAAATGTCATTGAAATGATTACTCTATGTGCTCAGCATATTGTTTTTAAATCTTCACCTAATAGCTCTTTATTTCTTTAAATATCATAAGCAGTTAGGCAGTATGGGAAATGAGCTGTTAAAAATGTATGCTTTAAAAGGAATAGTAATGTTATAAGCGTAAAAAACAAACACAACCAAACCCCACCATCCAGAAACATGTTTAAAGAGTTATTTAATTATTTTTAATAAAAAAGATAATTACCAAAGTAGAAACATCTTCTAAGACTTTACATAAGTATGGAGGTAGTTGCCATTAGCATGCTGAGCATGTCATATCTCTGACCTGTTTCCTAAACCTGCAAATAAAGTCATGATCAGATTCAACAGAGGAAGCTTAAAGTACATGAGAGAGGTCTCAGAGTTGATGAGCATTTGGGAAACCTTAAAAAAGGAACTGAACCGTGCAAAGCAATTCCATTTTTGCCTTTCAGGTGTAGGAGATGCATCATCAGTCTTCAAGGTGAACCACACTGGACAAAAATAGTCATTAATGCTGAAAGCCAGATGCTTTTCTGTTGTCAAGCAGACCAGTGGAGCTATAGCTGTTTATACTTGCTGAAAAGACAGCTGCTTTTCTTCCTCTTTCATCTGAAAGCACTCTTTGACCAATACATATATGCTATATATTTATACGGTATTAAAAAGTATTCAATTATATTAAATAGTATTAAGATGACACCAAAAAAAACTATGGAAAGAAAAAACATGTGTTACCTTTTCAAACAACAAAAATTACGGTATAAGTCAACAGTTGACACTAATGATGCATCTGCAGTGCAGAAGACTCCAAAAGAAATTCTTTAAATCTTCCAGTATTTCAGGTAGGAATAATGCCTCACTTGCAAACAGTGAAGACTGTCCTCCAGAAAAATAAATATAATTGCATTTAAGCTAGGAAAAAATAGGTGTAAAGTACATTTCAGGTAATGATCATTTCAAATTTCAAATTTCCCTTCTAGAACACCTATCCCAGGGAACCTCTCTGTGGTCCAATTTGTATTGCAGCATAGCAAATTTCCTATTATGACAGAAAAAGCACTTACTGTCCAGTATTTAAATTAATATTTCCAAGTTATGTTATTTTAGGATCGTTTCATGACAATTGAGTTCTTTTACCTCTTTTCAAAAAAGGAAATGAAAAAGCATTAACACCAGAAAATGTGTAGTAATTATTTTCTGCTCTGCATGTTTTGATTTTTTCAGTTGCAGGTACATTCTGGTTTCTAACTGAAAAATATATCCAGTACCAGAGAATACAAAATAATTTTGTAATGTGAATGATTGTTTTCTCATAAAATCTGACAGAAAGCATTGTCTTCAACAAAACCATAATAAAAAGATTTAGGAAAAACAAATCTGATTTCAAATTTTACAGCTTTTGAAAGTCAAAGCCCTTCAGTCAAAACACCATTCAAATTCAACTTTTAAACAGTTCGTATTTTCCATTAGCTGTCTCCTTTTTTTTAAACCATTTTAAACCATTTAAATTTTTTTAAATTGTCATTGTGATGTTTTTCTAAACTTGTATTTGCAAATTAATAATGAATTTTTCTCTGAATTAGAGAAAAACTCCTAACAGAACACAAGCTGAGGCAAAAAAAATTAACTTGCCTTAAGTGGTGTATGACATCCCTGCTTCCTCTCTTCCTCCTGAAGTTTCATTGCCTGCAGCCCTTCACTGAACAAAGGTAATCCCATTAGATGTGTATTAAAAAGGGTTAACAGTATACAAAAAATTACGCTCTCAGAAAAAAAAAAGCAGAGCTTATACTTGTCTAGAATTTAGAAAAATACTATAAACGCGTCTTCTTTTCTGAAGCTGTTACAGATACAACTTCCAATATTCCTTTGAGACTGCTGCATTATTTCTGCTAGATCTTAGAGCAGAAGCCCAGAGTCGTTCATCATCTTTCAATATGACATGTCTTTGACCAACAAGTCCCATCGTAAACTCTCCCAGCTGGTAGGCAGTATTATATGCAAAGAGAGAAGCTAATCCCAGGGGGAAAACAGATTCTTTCCTCCCCCTTTTCCCTTGTCTAAGGTGCATAGATTGCCTGGAAAACAGTTTTTAGGCATCTGTAATTGAATGTGAGATGAACTTCCACAAGCTTTAATGAGGAGTAATATTACTGCCCGGGCAGCAGAAGTTAGTGCACTGCTCCATGTCCCAAATTATTTCATTAATATTAACCAAGGTTTCTAACTCTCCCTAGGCAACAATGCTGTAGCAGGGAAGAAAGATGCAAATAACTCTCACAGACACCCAACTAATCACTAGAATGTGCAGGAATAACAAGTATATGGAAGTGATGTTTGTCAGGTAAGGGAAATAAGCCTTTTCCTCAGGGATAAGAGCTTTTGTTATTGTATAAAATCCTTTTGTACAATATTTTAGCATTAAAAGTGTACTTATCTTTTGTGGCCTTTGGCACTTTTAGGAAGAAAAATAATTCCAAACAACATGAAGGGATTAATATTACACATTTTGCATTAGAGTGCATAAGCAATAAGAAAACCTTTTGTCATGGCCTGCTAAAGTACTCTGTTCAGTGATACATTAATATAACTTAATTTAAAAAGTAAATTTTAATTCAAATATAAATAAAGAATTCAAGAGGTACCATGAAAATCATTTTGAAACACAGGTAAGTGAGCTCTCAAGAGCAGTGGAAGACCTCAACTTGTAAAGTAGCTATGTAAGCTGTTCAACATGGGGCTGAGAGAATTCTTAAGCTTGTGATGGCCCAAATACACATCGATACCATATCTGATTCATGATTTTTTCAATACTACCATATAATCTTTGTGTGGAACAAGATGAAACTGGAGACCTCCAGTAATTTACTAGAATAATTTTATATGCATACTGCTTTAAATTTCTTTTTTTTTTTTTTTTTTAAATCATCCTACCTAAAACAGGTGGGGTTTTTTAGATAATGTGACTGCAAACCACTTTTTGGTGAAAATGCTTAACATTTTACAATTTTGAATCAACATATTTGACATTATTGGTCACCAACTATTATATATTTGTAATGAAAAGCCTTAGCATGACAGCTGAAGTGTATCTATCCATAGCATATTGCTGTATACAAAATATATATTGCTTGTGTAAGGAATATGTTCGTATGTTACCAAAATCTGAGTATAATAGACTAATCCTCTTCCGTTCTAGTCATAAAGAACTAATTTTCTTTGGTATTATTATCTAATTGCTTTCACTATTTCTGAAGTCTTCTGGAGTCCCTTATCTTTTCCAACCTTGTGATTTTATGTAAGGATTTTTAAAAATTTTTTTTTTTACCTAGTTTGTCTACCTCAGAGGAAGGAAGCGATGATCCTGCACAGTAGCCATCCTGGTACACAAGGTATTTCCAAGCACAGTCTGATTCTTCAAGCCATATATAGAAACAAGAGTTTATTTTACCAGATCCTGATGACTGTCTAGGTATTAAAAAAAACATTGGGTTTTTTGGTGGGGTTTTTTTACTGCATGATTTGTGGCAGAAGGGTTGGGGGTTTATTTTCTAGCTTAATACAATTGATGACATTGTCAGATGTAAAAAGTTTTACATTTTTTCTTGCAGTCATTTGTCTCTTATTATGGCAATATTTTACAGAAATGGGTAAAAAACTGTCCTACACCCCTACCCACAATTCCCATCTTCCAGGAGAATAGACTGGGATTAGGAATAAGGAAGAAGTGGAAGGATTTATTACTAAAATTTTTGTTAAAATGCATTTTTAGATACGTTAGATATATTTTCATTTACTGTAGGACCAGACTATAAAACTGACCGGGAGCAGCAGGAGGTTGTGTTAATTTTGCATGTCATCCAGGGAATGTTGTGTGTTTCCCATTGCTGTGACTGTCTCCCTTCCACCCTCTTATTCCTACTTCGTTCTGATCATCCCTTCCCTTACTTTCTTTATCCTGTTCTAGCCATGTTTTCATCATTGTGTCTCCCAGTTGATTTCTAAAAGCTCCCTGGCAGCACATCACACTTGCACAAGTAATGTCTTATGTTCTCCAATCCTGCAAGCTGAGGACTATATCTGAAAACAGTAAATATATCTGAAAACAATAAATGCAATAAAATAATTTGTTAAAACACAGACACATACATACTAGAAAGGATAAATATATGAGCAATAAAGAACATAATTCTTAGCTTAAAGCTGTAAACATTAGTGACTTGGCCACTGCAATGTTGTTGTAATGCCAAACCTGTAGGATATTCCCTTGGTATCTAAACCACTGGCTTCTGGTCAGGTGCAGCGACATGAGGGATGAAAAGAAGCTAGAAAAAGCACTGTGCTAAGCTGGAAGCCAACAGTAAACAAAAGTGTAAAGGAAAATCCTTTCCTGTGCCAAAGGGAACTATTCTTTCAAGGAAAGTACCCCCCAGTGGTATCTCATTCTCCCTCTTCCTATGTTTTTAAAAGAAAAAACAAACAAACAAACAAACAAATTGCCAATGTCGTTCTTTTAAAGACCTCTCACCTGAGGAGGGGACCAGAGGGCTGGGACACTAACACTCTTCTCCACATAGAGTTCTGCACAAGGGTGAGTATGCTAAAATTTGCCCAGTCTATGCTCTACTTTCTACAAGGCAAAACACCTCTGATCAGAAGGCCTGAAAATGTTCCCACTTCCTGATCAGCCTACAGACTGGTAGCTGGAAAAAATTTCTCTTCTTTTTCCCCTTGTCCTTTCATTCAGACTTTTGGTTGAGTGTGTCCTCCTCTATCATTAGGCTAGAATCCTTGCCCTGTTTCCTCCCACAAACTCTTCCTTCCATTCTCCAACACCCTTAACAGCTTTTAATATATTATTTATTATTAAACCATGAAATTGTATTATTTATAGCTTTTCCTGTAAAGTGTCCTGCGATGCATTTGTATGAAATGCTATTCAAAATAAAATTGTATTGCACTAAAGAACAGTTCTCATTTATTTTTAAATAATTATTGGATCTTGTCTTGATTTACTGAGTCACTAAGGCATCTTATGCCTGGTGATTTAAGGGATGCTGTGAAGTTAAAACTCATATAAACTCAGATCCTCAGCTAATGTAATAGGCAAAGTTCCAATACAATCAATGGAGGTCTGCCAATTCACACTGGTTCTGTCCTGCAGTAGTTTTTAAAAAGTCTCTCCTCCTCTGTGTTTTAAATGACACTTTAGATGCCAAATAATTTCTTTTAATCTACATTACTTGTCACAATATACAGTTTATTTTTTCCATTTCATCTTACTTAGACAGGTAAATGAGGCTGGTTTATTTCTAAAAGCCTTCCAGATCTGCCTCTGATATAATACTACAATTTTTAAATGTTTTCACTGCTAACTCTGCAGGGAAATGTAATAAAATTGAAGCTATATGTTTTGAGAGTTTTATGGAAATGCTTTTGTCAAATCATAGTCACTGAGAACTTCCTTATTAATAAACATTATAGTGATCATTTTCAAGTACTCTAAGAAGAATATCAAATCATATATACCTATGACAGCCTAAATTTTTGAGTGGTTTTAGGTGTCTCCATTTTCAGACATACAGCTTGAGAAATCATTGGGACAACTGATTCAGCAATATTCTGAAAAAATAATGTAAACTGTGCATGCAGGGAGACTCAGGCTGAGAAAAATACAGCAAGAAAGCCCTTCTGTGTATGGAAACCAAGTTAGGTACTACTGGAAATTTTTCAAACCAAATTGTTTTTACATATTTTTAGTAATATTGGCAAATAATGGAAGAACAAAAATCCCAACTAAGCAAGATCACCCAGTGATGCTAAGCACAGTTTTCTATCTTGATAAGCCGCACAGCTACTTCAGCTGAGCTCCATGTATATCTCACTCCAGCTCTAACCCTTCACCTTTTCTCCAAGTTCTTATGTTAGAATAAAATATTTTATTATTTAATAACATTAGATGGTTTTATATTCTTTTTCCCTTGGTGTAATATTCGTCTTAGCCTGGCATCAGTAGGATCCATAATTTCTTCTCTTTCTCTAACATGTCTGCCTATTATTTCAAGTAACATTATTTTAATAGATCCCATGGATCACAAATATACCATTTTCTTCAGGTACAGAATACATACTTCACATGAACATATTAAAATTTCCTCACTAATAAAGTTGCATCCTGGCTAGTATTGTTTTAAACATTTTTACTATACTGAAGTATACTGAATGTGATACTGAATGTGATACTGAAGTATACTGAATGTGATACTGAATGTGATACTGAAGTGTCACATTGAAGTTTATTGACTAACATCAATAAAAAGAGCTGGGGGATTTTTGTTTGGTTTTGGGGAGTTTTTTTAAGAATATTTTTTCATAGAAGACATATTCTTGCCTTGAATTGTTACTGCTTTTGCTATAGAACTGGAAATTGAATTTTAAAAAAGTTTTGTCAACTTTCACACTTTTTTTTTTTTTTTTGGGGGGGGAGAGGGGAGAGAGGTGCTTTTCCAAAATATGATTAAATTTCAATTGTAAATGTTACCAATAGAGCATTTTTTGTTCCATTACTTTTGTGGGGAATGTTGGTCGCTGGTACTATTTTGACAAGCTCTTTTAATTGCTTAGCATCAAATGTAAAAATCTGGTAAAAATGTCAGTAGGTCATTTTTCAAGTAAGCAAAACAATAGTCAGCAGAAACATGCATGCAGCCAGTAGCTCCTTTTGGTCTTGCAAATTCTGTGGCAAGAAAAAAAAAAAATTCATTTTTCATATTCCACATTCTAGCAAACTAGTGCATTTAAGAATGTTACTGAATTTAAGATTTTGAGCTATTCTAATGGGTGAACGACTAACATGGTAAATTTCAAGAAATAGTAGATATTAATGGCTGAGTTAGTCACCCCAGGGCCTCTTTACAGCAGAATGAATCTAGAATTTCCATTCACTGAGACCTGGGGGGGACGACTAGCTCAGCTGTTAACATATAGGAGTAAATATCTAGGGCAGGATACAGTTCAAGAAATAGACGTTTAAATTTAGGCATCTACATTAAGGTATCTACAGACATATGGGGTGACAAGGCTTACACTGTAGACAATGGAGAAAAGCAGTTGATCAATTCAGGAGAACAAGTTAAGCAGTAACATGGGATTTACCATAGGGCCATTGCTACAGTGATCTGAACTGCTCTCTAAAGACTCTTCTCTGAGGTTAACTCACTTACACGATTAACCACCATCACACTGGTAATTGCATATGTTTCATGACATCAAAGCATCTTTGAAATATAGAAGTTGTTGCTGCTGCTGGGTTGCATGATGCAACACAAGACGTGCAGGGCTCTCTGCCCTTTGGGAGCAGCAGCTGGAAGCCTGGAAGGTAACCAGTGGATTCTCAAATGACAATGGACATCTGTGTTTAGGCAGACTCTTTGGGTCTTTCCCTTAACCACATGCTGAATCACTGTATATTGTTCCCTGCTTATTGTTGGATGCAGACTGTAGTGAAGGTTGACAGTCCCACCTCTGAAATCCCATTCTATGGCTTCTCTGCTGACAACCTGAGTCTCATTAAGTCTAGCCTCTGCTATGGAAGGGGTTGAACTCTATGTCTCACAACTGACCTTAAGTACTATAAAAAAAATTACACATATATGTTTTCATAAATTGGAAATTTTTATTCTTTCTTTTTTAGTAAGCTGTCAGTAAGTTTTTGCTATCTGTGTACAAAAGAACTGAAAGAACGAATGAATGACTGTAAATTAGAGCCTCAGAAGGTAGCCACACACACACAAAACACAGAATATTAGGGCTTTTTTTTCCCAATGTATATCATAACATATTATTTCCATATTTGAAATGGGTTTATATCTCATCAACCAAATCAAATATATTTTAGCTATTCTGCCTCTAGAGAGGTAGCTAATTATAATTTCTAGAAGGAGAGAATAATGGAAAATTAAATAAAATCTTGCACTCTAAGTATATTTCAGAATTTCATATTTAAAATTCATAGTAAACTGACACAGAGTCAGTTATTGTTCTGCAGAAGTAAAATGCCCTGTTGCACTGGGTACTGGACAGGAACTTTTCACTCTAGACTTTGTTTCTGCCTTTTCCTAAAGTGCTGAACTGAACATTAACAGATTTACAAGGATACACTAGCATAACTTCTAGAGTAATTTTGAAGTGTGTGTGGGGGGGGGTGCGTGTGTGTGTGTGTGTGTGTGTAAATATATAGCCAAAGTTACACAACTGAATTGTTATCAGCTTGTAACTAAGGACTCTGCATGACAGCATCTAAACCTGTGATCCATAAAAAATAATTTAGTGAATGTGCTATTATTAATCTGCAGAAAATATGGATGACAGTGCTTCTTACTGAGTTTTACCTCTATATGTCCTCATTTCCATGAAACAGATAATTCTGTTTCAGTATTCTCAACAAACAGAGGTGCAAGATGGAGCCCTCGCAGACATGCCTGAGCTAGATTTCAATCAGCTAATCAATGTATCATTTAGTATAAATATAGCATAGTAAAATGAAATCTAGCAGAATTTTAGTGAGACTTGTTTGGTTTTTAGATAACCAGCTCATGATGAGTTCTTTGCCACTAGGCAAGACTATATCTGGTACACAGAGCGATAGAAAAATAACTCGATATATACACAAGATTCAGGCACACATTTGACTGCATCATCAATATACATTTAATTTTGCCCATTGAATGTGCTCCACTTTGCATGAAGCAATTAAATAATCTTTCAGCCACAGAAAGAGAGCAAGTGTGAGTTATTTCTCATTTCTTTAGAACAGCCAGCTGGCAGGCAGAAACATGGATCCAAGCCCCACACAGGCAGGCTAGGAAGCGGGAAGCCTGTTTTGTGGACAGGGTAAACACCCTGGTGCTCACAGTTTAGCCTGTAGCTATTCAGTTTAGCATAAGCTTAGGAGCATGTAGGTAAGTGGCAAAAAATAAGTGTCTAAATGCTAATTAATCATTGATTAAAGCAGATCATCTAAAGGGATACATGTGGGAGCAGCATTAATACAGAACTATTTCAGTCAGATCAGTTCTTTTGCTATGCATATAAAATTAATTCATTATGACAGGACACTTAACTTGTTACCAAAACAAGTTTCTGAACCTGACAAAATACATCAAGTAAACAAACAAAGCCACCTATATTTTAAGGAGTAATTTGAAGTTTATCACTTAAAAGAAATAAATATAAAGAACAAAAGGCTATGATATCAGAATAAAACCACAGTAGTTACACCAATTTTATGGGTGCTGTAACTGTATCACACTAATGATTACACTCTTCCTTTTCTTATCACAGCAATGTAAGCAACAATTCCAACTATCAGTTGTAGCACTGAGGCGTTGACACTCCCTTAGAGGTCCTTTCCAGAAATTCCCCTTTCCAGCCTGGAAGACTGGCCTCCTTCAAGTGCCCTGATCCTGCCCACCTGTAGTCCAGAAATGACATGAGCTGCACCAATTTCCATTGCACCCTATCCTATGCACGGTGTCCATCTTCAAAAATGATCTTGGTAGAGGTACAATGACTGACAATAAATTATACCTCCCATTGCTTTAGGCAGGACACCAAGTAGAATATACTCCAGATATTTTTCCAGATATTTTCCAAAATTTTAATATGAAGGGGACCTTGCTTTCCCTCTTCCTCTATTGACAAAACTATATTTCCAGGGCAAAAGGTCCCAAAATTATTTTTCAAGGTCATTTTACATCAAACAACTGAGTGTGTACAGCTTTATTTGTTTACTTGAGAAGGAAATTGTTTATGAATCAAAAGAAACTTTGTTCAGAAACTTCTCAGTGTTCAGTGTAGAGTTATAATCCTCTGATAACAAGGAATAACAAAGCTAACTTTGACAAAATTTTAATTATAACAGCACTGCAGCAAACACACACACCATTTCACTAATGATTGTAATTGAAACTGTTTGCTTTGCTCTCACTATAATTTTACTTTTAAATCCACAATCATTTGGCTTGTGAAGATGTGTTTTAATACCAAGAGAACAGAGTGTCAGAAAAGGAAATAATAAAATTGGCTTTAGATGGATAAGCCTTGCTCAAAGAGCTGCTCAAGCCCTAGTTCAGCCAGGAATCTCTTGATCTCAGATTCCGACACTGATATCACGTGCAAGACATCTGTAGATTAAGACAGTGCCTTTTGCCAATATGAATTCAAAGAGTTTTCTATTTCAGATGTTTATAAAAATATATACAGTCAATATCTGTGATTACAAAAATGCATGTCCAGCTGGAGAGGCTTTAAGAAGGTAATGTATAAGTCCACTAGTACCAAAATGCAAAACTACGGGGTTTTGCTTCTCCCATCTATTCTACATTTGGTGCTTTGGGATCCAATTTCTGCTTTAATCTGTAGTTCAGCAAGACTTGATGGAAACAGCTTTATATACAAAAGTTAATTGCGGGTGTCTAAATCCTAAAATATATCATAAAGGCTGTGTTTTAAGACATGAAACAGCTAATTATAAAAGGGTCGCTCCAAAATAGTGGTGACCAAAATACTTGAGGGACAGGCACTTTTTTAAGACCTCAAAATCATGATTACCACAGTTTTGCAGACCTAGTCCCACTCTCATCTGGAATAAGTATCAGAATTCTGCTGACAGCTGCTGGGAATCTAATCAGATCCTGAATGTGCTGCTTAAAAGATTGTCTGAGTCCAAGAAGTGCTTTTATGGAAGAGATAAGAGAGAAAAGGGATTTCCAGAGACTTCAAGGAGTTAAATTCTGTGTCACTTAGAAAATTCTGCTTTTCAGTATGGCACATTTTGTACTGGTTTATGAAGAGGGCTGAATCTCTATTAAATAAAATAGAATACTTCTGAAAACCAAACATGACTGACAAATTCATGCATAGAAGAAATTTAAAAGGGAGGGGAACTAGAGTTCTTTGTTCAGTAGCTTAGTGACTTACTGGCTACTATTTGGTTATCCTCATGTCCTTTCCATCTTTCTTCTCTGCTCTGCTAGAAGATTAATTCTCAAACAAAAATCCTTCTGTTCAGATTTTCTAGATGGCAATTTGTATCCATCACTTTTTTTTTTTTTAAACTAAAGGTATTGTATTATAGGCATTCTGGTTTTTGAAGAAGCTAAAATACCAGTGAACATATGCTATACAGTGTATCTAACTCAGTATTTCTTAAAATGAGATGAAGCTTCTGATTTTTCCTCTGTAGAAAAGCTTTCAGATGTTCTGTATTTCCAGCTTTTTATGACTGTATAAAATACAATTTATGTATTTTACCACAGTATTCTTGGAGAAGAGGTTTGATCTTTACACTTCTATAGAACCTCTGGGCAAAAAAGGAAGTAAAGATGTCAAGAAAGGGGAACTGAAATGCCTTGTAGGTGCAATATTTGTTTTTCCTCATAAAAAGAGCCTAGTTTAAACTGAAATAATACATAATAATGTATGTTGATGTGCTACCAAAATAGGCAATATATCCTATAAGCATGGTTTAATTCTTTTACAATTTATTAAATTATAACTCCTTAAATTTCTTTCAATTAATGGTTAAGATATGTTAGTCATACTAGATTTTAAGTTTAAAGATGGAGAAAGGCAAGCTCAACTTGGCATTCAGCAAGTATTTTTAAATGTTATTTGCCATAAAGGAAATACTATTTCTTTATGAGATCCTACTTTTATTGTTTTCCCTCCATGTTCATTCTGTTTGTTTCACAGATCCATGAACACAAATGCTCGCAAAGTTGGTTCGTCATGTCATAGGTCACCTTTCCTTGATAGATTAATACGGATTAGAAGTGTTAAAAAGTAGCATACTTGTATTAAGAGGTGAGGAAATTGAAAATATAGAATAAACATATATTTTACATATTCCGTATTATCACTGAAAATGGTCTTCCCTTGCTTAACCCCATTTAAGTAAAAATTCATATATCTGATTTCATCAAAAATGAACTGAAAAGGCCTTACAGGGGTTAGATTACAAAATACCACTTGCCTTCAAACAGCTATAGGTACGTTCATGTGTCTTCAGTCCTCCCACAGCATGACTCTGCCCCCCATTCAATGTTTTTTTCTAGTCATACAGGTGTTGGTCACTTGGCTTTGTTCTTACATGAGTGTATTTGTTTGCTTTATGCAATAAGTACCAAGCGTATTGCCATTCTTATTTCCTATTCCTACTTGAAATTAGGTTCTTTTTTTTTTTCTTTCTCTGACATGCCTATTAGGGCCCAGCATCAGACTGGTAGATGCAATAAAAAGTAGGAAGTCACATTATATTTTTCTTCAGCAAGGTTTTAAGAAATAGATGGAAGAGCTGAAGCTCAGGTTTTGGTCCTCCAAGTCAAAGCCATTTTAAAGCAAAAAAGTCTTTAATATATTAACTTGTTCTTATGTTTCCTTTGTTAATCGCAACAGTGTTCCTTTTTGGTGCTCATTGAATTAGCATTTTATTAAAACAAAAAATCTCTCAGGCTCTCTCCAGGAACATGTTAAAGTAAATATCTTGTGTATAACTAGAACTAGCAATATATTGATCAATCTCTGAAATATAGAAACAGTACCCATTATCTTTTTTTTTTTTAATATATTTCTGAATATGTTAACGTTTGGAATTGCTTCTTTATGAATTATTGTCACAGCTGAAACTTCACAAAGTTCCTCAAAGACAGGCACTTGATTAACTGATATTTAGTCCTTCATCAGTAAGGGCTCAGAATTTGCATAAATTTGATTCCTTATGCTAAATGGCAATAAAATATTTCCTAAATACAAATTTCAGATGACAATATTTTTCATGCCTAATGAATTGCCATTAAATTAAATCTGAAATAGAATGGAGCATGAGCTGTGCTAGCAAATCAAGGTGAAGTAAACCATTGCTGAAAAGCTGGATCAGTTGTGTAAAATGTGCTCACAGGACACCACGTGTAACTGGCATATCTGAGATGGGAGCACACAGAAACTATGGGACAAATAAGGATGAAAAATCCCCATTATAATGACCACTAAAATCTGCTGTTGTTTAGAACAGCACTGAGAGATTGTGAGACTAAATATAGAGGCTGTTCTCACTCCTTCCCTAGCAACTTCCCCTGTTCACGCCTCTTCAGAAAAGGACTTGTGAAATCATGCAATAACAATACAAGGAGAGCTCTGTAGGAAAACAACTGACTAATGAAGTAAAATGTTTTATCAGTTGAGCATTTAGAATGAAAAATTGAAATACTGATATAGAAAAAAAAGGAGGAAAAGCTTTTTTTTTTCCTTCAGAAGCTGAGAAGTTGTTTACTATTGAGATTTGATTGTTTAACCTACTAAGTGACTCATTGCAGCAGCGAATTGAGCCCTTCACCTTAAACCATCTACAGTGTAATAGAGTGTAAAAATTAATACCTGGGTGCTGTGATCCAAAGTGATACTTTTCTCTATAGTGCAAATATATTGGAAAGGTTTTTTTAAGAGAATGGGTTTTTAAATGACGGAAGTTCTCATGTCACAAAGTCTCTATATAAAAGAAATTTACTGAGTACCAAAAACACAGAATAGATAAAGGATATTTGAGTGTTGATTGAATAACATTTCTTGCTGAAAAAAAAAGGAGAAAGAAGATAGAAGAAGGTAAGGCAAAACCAAAACCTAATCTTAATCTATTTGTTCTAAAGAACTGATCAAGACATTTCCTTCTTTCGAAGATTGCATCTGTTTACAAAAACAACCAATGACCCAAAAAGAGATTTTAATTTTAAGCTTAATTCACAGATTCACAGATTCGTAGGTGTTGAAAGAGACCTCTGGACATCACCTAGTTCAATTCCTGCTGGAACAGGATTACCTAGAGTACATTTATTCATGGTTTGTTTCCAGGAATTATACACTTCATACAGAAAATATTACTATGAATACAAATATATATATTAGAGAGACACTGAAAAATCTTGGTTTGTTTGTCAATAATATACAACATATGATTCTTCTTGTTTAAAGCTGTTGTTTAACTTAATTATTTCATAATTCTCTCTCAGGAAGCTGTTTAAATTTTCTCAGAACAGAAACATTACCCTGGTGTTTTATCTCTGTACTTTATATAGCTTGTATTTTAAAAAATTATCATGTAATAAGGTTGTTCTATAAAAACACCTAAAATTCCATACTAAACATTCCTTTTTCAAAAAATATTTTCAACTTCAAATGTTGATTGCTTTCCTCAAATTTGACATTTTCTTGTATGTACTTACTTGTCTTCTACTTTGTTCAAATGTCCTCTTCTGATATTATCATGGTTAATTTCATCATTCCTGCCTTTGAAATTTGTACTTTTCCTCAACATGAAATCTAGTCATAAATTATAATTGAGAAAGTCTTTTGTCTTTTGCAAATGATCACCAAATAAAAAACTCTACTCCTTGCTTTACCTGACTCAAAAAGCAGTGTAGCTTGCACTTTACACATGAAAATTTGATCTAAACTTCTTTTTTTCATAATCATATTTCATATAATGATATGGAAAAATCAGCTAAAAGAAGTTATTAATGATTTATGGACACATCTATACAGATAACATAGTTCTGTCATGGAGAGTAGTCAGCATGGATTCACCAAGGGGAGATCATGCTTGACCAATCTCATAGCCTTCTATGATCTCATCACCGGCTGGGTAGATGGAGGGACAGCAGTGGATGTCATCTACCTTGACTTCAGCAAGGCTTTCGATACTGTCTCCCGTGACATCCTGATAGCAAAGCTGAGAGAGTATGGGTGTCCTGGTTTCAGTCAGGATAGAGTTAACTTCATTTGTAGCAGCTGATGGAATGCTGTGTTTGGGAGTTAAAATGAAAGCAGTGCTGATAACACCCTGGTGTTCTTAGTTGCAGTCAGACAGTCAAGGACTTTTCTCAGCTTCTTCGTATTTCTCTATTCTTGAGAAAGGAGGGGCGAAGCCAGGACAGGTGACCCAGATGGGCCAAAGAGTGTATTCCATGCCAATTACGTCCTGCCCAGGATAACGGGGGGCTGTTGGGAGGAAGAAGAGGGGCGGGACGCGTGCTTCTTGGGGGGATGGTCAGGTTCCGGGACAGCCCTGGGTGGTACGGCCTGAGTTGTGTGGTTCGGTGAGAAACTGCATTGGGTATCAATAGTTTCATATTCTTTTGCTCTAAAGTCCTGTTAGCATTGTTATATTTTATCTTTCTGTTATCTTAGTAAACTATCCTTATCCCAACCCACGGGCCTCTTAGTTTCTTGGTTTTGGAGTTATTTGCCCCTTCCTTTTCCCTTCCCTTGTTTCCCCCCTTTTTCCCTCTTCCCCTGCTCTTTTACTTTAAGGAGCAGGCAGCTGCATGGATCTCGGCCTACAGCCGGGGTGAAACCACGACACTGGGTTAGATGAGTGGACAGTGAGGTGGGTTGAGAATTGGCTGTCAGACCAAGCCCAGAGGGTTGTGATTCGTGGAGCAGAATCTGACCGGAGGCCTGTGACCAGCGGTGTTCCCCAGGGCTCGGTGTTGGGTCCAGTCCTGTTTAATATCTTCATTGACGACCTTGGTGAGGGAATAGCATCCACCCTCAGCAAGTACGCTGATGATACAAAGCTGGGAGGAGTGGCTGACACGCAGGAACACTGCGCTGCCATCCAGCGAGACCTGGACAGGCTGGAGAGCTGGGCAGGGAGAAACCAGATGAGGTTCAACAAAAGTAAGTGTAGAGCCTTGAACCTGGGAAGAAATAACTGCTTG
Source organism: Hypotaenidia okinawae (assembly GCA_027925045.1). Classification (NCBI taxonomy): domain Eukaryota; kingdom Metazoa; phylum Chordata; class Aves; order Gruiformes; family Rallidae; genus Hypotaenidia; species Hypotaenidia okinawae. The sequence continues at coordinate 121,959,980 of BSDF01000003.1, forward strand.
AATCAGTACAGGCTGGGGGATGACCTGCTGGAGAAGAGCTCTGTGGAGAAGGACCTGGGGGTCCTGGTTGATGACAAGTTGGCCATGAGCCAGCAGTGTGCCTCGGTGGCGAAGAGAGCCAATGGGATCCTGGGGTGCATCCGGAGGAGTGTGGCCAGCAGGTCAAAGGAGGTGATCCTCACCCTCTACTCTGCCCTGGTCAGGCCCCACCTGGAGTATTGTGTCCAGTTCTGGGCTCCCTGTTATAAAAAGCACAGGGATCTCCTGGAGAGTCCAAAGAAGGGTTACGAAGATGATTAAGGGCCTGGAGCATCTCCCCTATGACGAAAGGCTGAGTGAGCTGGGACTGTTCAGCCTAGAGAAAGGAAGACTAAGGGGGACCTTATTAATCTTTATAAATATCTTAAGTATGGGATGCAGGGAGAATTGGCCAGCCCCTTTTCAGTGGTCTGTGGAGACAGGACAAGGGGCAATGGCTGCAAGTTGGACCACAGGAAGTTCCGCACCAGCATGCAGAAGAACTTTTACACAGGGAGGGTGACAGAGCCCTGGGACAGGCTGCCCAGGGAGATTGTGGAGTCTCCCTCTCTGGAGATATTCAAGACCAATCTGGATTACTATCTGCAATATGAGCTAGGGAGCCTGCTTTGGCAGGGGGTTGGACCCAATGATCTCTCGAGGTCCCTTCCAACCCCTATGATTCTGTGATTCTGTGATTCACATAGACGTGAACATATGTGGACAGTAGAAAACATTATGGATGATAAGATTGCCATTGAAATTACTAAATCATAAAATCATAGAATATCCTGAGTTGGAAGGGACCCATAAGAACATCAAGTCCAACACCCCTGCCAAGGCACTCAGTCAAGCTCGATGCTACGACCCCTTTCCTGGGGAGCCAGTTCCAGTACCAGACAACCTTCTCAGTAAAGAACCCCTTCCTAACATCAAACCTAAACCTCACCTGTCACAGCTTCATACCATTCCCTTGGGTTCTGTCATCTACAACACTTAAGTTTTCAGAAAATAATGTGCTTTTCATGAAAATATGACACAAAACTGGCAGAAGTATCACAATCAGGAACTGAACTGTCCCAGCAAAAATCTGAAGTTTGTTTTCCTAGACATCTGTTCCTAAATTTCCATATCTGTTCAATAGAAAATAACCTTTTATTCCATTATCTGTGATTGTGTAAAATAGATCAATAATTAAGTTAAAAGGTTCATCTGATGTCTGAATTATCTGACTTTATCTGACTGAGGTAGGCTTTTCTGACAGAGGACATAGATTTGCTGAATAGACTTTGGAGAACTGTAAAGACATTTGATGAGAACAAATGTAGTTAATAGACTAACAAAAGGAAAGGTTTTAATGATATTAATTAATCCTTCAGTGAAACAGCAACAAAACTTAAATGAGATGTAGCTGTACAGTTGTAGTTTAGAGTCCCTATCCCCCCTACAGCAAATGATCAAGTTCTGTTCCTCTCCATGAGGGATTGGCATTGTAATTTGGTCTTCTTTATTGCTATTTGAAAGATGTTATGATGACCTGTATCTATATTTCTGTTACAATACATTAAGATACCATAAAACTGGCTGTTATTGCTGCCCAAAACTGTCTTTGTCTAGCATATTGGGTGTAGGTGTCAAGGTGCTGGTGTGGGGAATCTTGAGCCCATGATGGCTATTCTTAACAGATCACAACCCCCATTCCCTATTCTCCTGTGCTGCACAGTGGAGGGAGGAGATAGAAGAGTTAGCAATGAGAATGAAATTGAGCCTAGGAAGAAGGGGACACGGAAAAGATGTTTAGATTTTTGTCTTTTTCTCATAATCAAAATCTATTTGAATTGGCAATTAATTAACCTATTTTTCCCCAAGTTATGTATGCATTGCACATAGAATCATAGAATCATAGAATGGTCTGGGTTGTAAGGGACCCCAAGGATCATATGACAGCTATTGGTAAGTGATGTCTCTGTCTTCATGTTGATCAGGATCTTTTCAATCTTATTTTCTCCTCCTGTCCTGTTCTTTCCCTTGATGTTTTTATTTTCCCTAAGAATTTGTACTGCTGTCCCCTAAACTCTCTCCTATCAGTCCTTTTCTTTTTTAAGTCCACCGCCCAATGTTAGAGGCATTGTGCCAGATGTCTCTCATGCCAAACAAAGCACCATAATTACCTTCTATGTCTTACATGCATTATTCTGCTTAATGAAGCAGAGGTTGTAGGGAAAGGTAAGATGTTTTATTAGGCCTATTAATATAATTTAGATTATCACAGGTGCAATAGCACCATTATGCACTTCTGTAATGCACTGCAGTTTTCCCCCATAAAGGAATTATTCCTGATTTACTTGGGCAGAAGCATAAATAATGCTGCTAATTTACTCTAAGTTTGCAGTCCATTGAAACACCCAATTCTGCCATAATGCTGCCTGTCCCCACTTTTTATTTTACCATTGCATTGTGCATTTTCTCTTTCACTGTTTTTTATGGTTTTGGCTCTTTAAGTCTTTCTAGTTTTACCCACTTGTCCCCAGCTGTGTTACTCTTTTTTATTAATCCTTGCTTTCTCTTTATTTACAGATCATTAATAGGTCCTAATGTACCATTTAGTTTCTCATTATCCTTCTTCCATGTCAGCATACTTTTGTAAGTTTTAAAGTTTCTGAAACTTTTTATTTAATTATTCTGTAATATTTACTGTTTATTTTGCCTAGATCACTTGCAGGCAAATTGTCTTCAGATTAGGTTTTAAGGTGTTCTGCCTTTTATTTCAGGTAATTATTCTGCTTTCTGAAGCCAAGTTATCTCATATACAGTGCAAGAACTCACTATTACCAGTACAGGGAGATGAGCTGCCATTTTGCCTTCAGACTCATTTCTGTGGTAGATATCTGTTGTAGACTAAAATGTGTTAAATTCCATTCCTATTGGGCTACATTACTTTGCTAACAAATATTCATTAAGTGATAGATCATGTCCTTTGGAGCTTTTGTAAAAAAACCCAAAAAACCCACAAAACCAAAGACATACACCCTCTAAAAACAAAACAAAACAAAGCAAAACAAAACAAAACAAAATACCACCAAATCAAAGCAACCATTGTCAACAGTTTAGAATAGGATCTCCTGCATAGTATCATACCCACAGGCATTTTAGTACCTTGAGGTTTGAGGATTTTGGAGGTAATGTGGAAGAAAAAAAGAAAATCAAGCTTTAAATGAAAACTCAGAAGAAACTTTGACTATGTGTCCATCATGCCATCTTCCAGAAAAACACTGTATTGTGTCCTTATTGTTTATGTTGTATCTTTATTATGCTTATCCTCTATACCCCTTTTATTTTCCTATTCTATTACACATTTGTTCTGCCAGAAATGACAGGGGGAGTTCAGCAGTCTGAACACAGGTGGATTCCATTGTGACATTACTATGGTCCAAAGATCATAGCAATAGTCGTCAGTAGTTTTGAAGACATTCAGTGAAATCTCACAGAACTATTTTCAGAGATTGCTACTCTACACAGTCAAAGGCTTTCATTGGCTTTAGTTATTCAAGCCCTAAAGGCAGATGATTGTCTTTCTCATTGAATCTAGTATTTAGAAAGTTGTCCTTCTATGATATCTTGTATTCACTTTCACTCACCTAGTCTCTATCAAAATGAATCTTTTAATATTCCTGTATCAGTACAGACTTAAAAATTCAGTAGGTATGACAGGAAGCTTTCCAGGAAGAGACAAGACTTTGTAAACTTCATCAAAATGACAATAGATGTTTCTCATTTTTCACCTTTGAAATAGACTCCTTTGTGCCCTACTAGAGATACAAATAGTCACAATCAATTTATTGACTGTTATTTGGAAGTTACTTTCCCTCAGTAAAACATGAGTGCTCCCAAGCATAAATTTATTTCTCCTTTCAAGTCCAGTAAGAAAAAAAAAACAGAAAAAATACAAGCCCACACAGTTATATTCTCCTTCAACCTAAAGCATGGTATTTTTCAGGTAAACACTAATCATTCTGACAGTTGTCTGTGGATGTCTTACCAAACCTTAAGTCTACTCAAATCAGTTTATATTTCTTGGGCACACATACCATTTTGCAATATCCCTAGTCTTGAGCATTGCTGACACATGAAGTATCCAGAACTAAAACTTCAATCTTTAGTGGGTTTGGTCCAAAAGAACACTGAGAGGTTTGGTCTCAGCTATAACTATTTAACTGGAGAAAATAATATATCTCCAAGTTTTATTGAATGACTCATAATCTGGACCTATACATTCTTTTCCCATTGAAAGAGTTTAGCTTTAATTTTATAGCAAAGAATCTTTTTCAATCTTTCCTCCTTTTTAATATGCATCTTAGTGTTTCTCATATTATATCTGTAAGATAATTAGTGTTGTACATTTGCAATTTTTTTAGAATGTTCAATCTGTTGTGGATTATTCCTAGTCTAAGAACAGTTTGTCCTACTTGAAGCTTATGTTAGAGTCTCTCATTTTTAAATTGGGATGTTTCTTTAATAAAATCATGTTTTCAGAGATGCTTTCATATAAGTACTTGTCATTATGTTCGCTTTATTGGCATTAATGTTGTATTTTATAATGCATATTTCAAGTAATATATTTATGATAATTTATATTATAAATACTGCAAAATAATGTATCTATATATTACTAAGTATAAATATAGCATATCGCTTTTCAGAGAGTAGAAGTGCAGCCTGCCATCTTGTTGAGCTGTGACTCTTCTGCTGTTCCATTCAAAATAGCAGCTACACAGATATGAACAAACTGGGTTTGGGGGATTTGTATGAGCTTATTTCACCTAAGCATGTGTATATTTTGGAGCATATTTTTGAGAAATACATGCTTTCTGATGATTATTTTAATTTTTTTTTAGTCTCAGTCTCAGCAGATGAGTTTGTTGGATGCTTCCCTATCATTATTCTAAAGCCACATATTTGTTTTGGTGACAAAACACACTTTTTTCTACTGACCTTTAATTTTTATTTTAAAAAAAATATTTTGTCTTCTAATATATGAATTGTGATTTGCATCCAGTTTTCACTTTTATTTGATGACTTAAACCAAATGCTTTGAAATTTTCAAATTCACATCTTGTTACACAACAAGGCTTAAATTCCAATTACATATAAAATGTCAGTTGCTGTTAAAAATCACAACACCTTTACATTAGAAAATTATTATTTCATCTCCCTTTCTTCTGTTTCTTCTGTTTTTTGCATTTCAGTACACAGGAAGCTTGATCAAGCTATCCGCTATCAAAGCCCTTTTAAAATATATTTTTAAGGAAAACTCTTATATTAAGAATTTATCTTAATAATTATCTTAACATACGTCAGTGTTCTATCCCCTTATAATAATGAGTGAAATCACATTTATATTCAATTATTGTCCATCTGTTATGATTACGTGTTTTTATGTTAGCAGTTATTAATTTCCTGGTCAGCAGAAACATCACTCCTCACTAGATTTAGATCAAACACCTATTTCTTGTTGGAAAAGAGTAATTTTAAAATACTGTTTCTTGTGCAAGTAGGAATTCAAACTATTTTCCTTTATTGGGTAATGTCTTACCCTCCTGCTTTTACTGAAGAACGCTCTGTACTTCTCTTGTATTATTTCTTTGGTTCCAGTTTCTGAAGCCAGCTGTTGGACCTGTGGAATATTTAACTCTGTCCACCACTTTGCTGCTGTTGGCTTTTTCCTTCAAAATATGAGAAACAGCAGGTTAAGAGCTACTGGTTATTAGGTATTGCACTCTCTGAAAGACTGCAGATTAACAAATTGTTTTGATATAGGGCTAGGTTATAGCTATTGCATTCTGAAATTTATCTGACCAGGAACTAAACTTCAATTCAAGGACTAACAAGGTAATCCTTAATTTCACCTAACTCCAGGTCAGACATTAATGGAAGCTAGTCATTTACCTAGCAGAGGCAGTTTCCCTACATGTTCTGGTATCTGAGCTGTCTGGGGCATCTATAGCAAAGTGAAAACAAATTCTTGTTGCCCTCATTCCTGAAGAAGAGGAGGAACCCGACTGTCACAAGACCTGTAACTCAGCACAAAGCCTACAGCAGGAGCTGTGCTGAGAGCACAAGACACCTCAGCATCATTGTCACAGTTTTGCATGGCTGGGTACTGGTTAGAGAAGGGGGTTGCAGAGATGGCTCCTGCAAGAAGCAATGAGAAGCTCCCTGCAGGCCCTGGAGAGTAAACATCAGCTGATTCAAGGCCAGAGTCATTGCTGACCAAGGCTGAGCCAATCGGCGATGGTCACAGCGCCTCTGTGAATCACATTTAGGAGGAAAAAAACCACAAGCAGCTGCATTTTGCTACCAGAGAAGGGAGTGAGAAGATGTAAGGAGCGGGCAGATACCAAGGCCAGTGAAGGCGGGTAGGAGGCACCCCAGGTCACAGAGAAAAAGATTCCTCTGCAACCTGTGGAGAAACCCATGGTGGAGCGGGTGTCCCCCTGCAGCCCATGGAAGAGGACAGGGAGCAGAGACCCCACCTGCAGCCCGTGGAGAAGCTCCACGCTGGATGGAGCAGGATGAGACATTCAGGAGATGCTGTGACTCGCATTGGAGCAAGCCCCTGCCAGCACTTGCAGCCCAGAGAGAGAGACACAGAGATGAGCAAGGGAGAGATCCGCACCAGAGCAGGCTTGCTGGTGGCACCGTGGAGGACTGGGACTGAGAGACATTGTGATTTATGACTGCCCACCATAGCAGTGACCCATGCCAGGGCAGCTGGGCTTAAAGAGTTAAAGCCTTGTGGGAAAGGACTCACATTGATTAAGTTCGTGAAGGACTGTCTCCTGTGGGTGGGACCCCATGGTGCAGCAGGGGAAGGATGTGTGGAATCAATGCCCCTCACCGGCCCCCCACCCCTGCCCCCTCCCCTCCCACCCCCCACCCCCGGCCAAGAAGGAAACCAACTTCTCAGGAACTGACCAAACTGATTTTCCCAGTCCCTGCCCCTCCCTGTGCCACAATGGTTGGGAAAAAGGGAGTGAAATCACGACTAAAGTGAAGTCTGCTAAGAAGGGAGTGGTGGTGGGAGGTGTTTTAAGATCTGGTCGCACTTCTCATTATCTGACTCTGGTTTCACTGTGCGTAAAAAATGAGAGTGTTTTACTCTGTGTTGAGTCTGTTTTGCCCATGATGCTGATTGCAGAATGATCTCTCCCTGTCCTTATCTCGACTCCTGAGCCTCTCAATATATATTTTCTCCCCTGTCCATCTGAAAAGGGGAGTGATAGAGGGACTTTGGTGGGCATCTGGCCTCCAGCCCAATCATTTGCATGCACTGTCCATTCAAGGAGTGCTTCTTACAAAATCTTTCTGGCAATACCTACAACCCTTTTCAATGAGATCTAAATGCTGCTCAGTAATACAGTTTTAAATTCAGAGTGATACCATTAAAATGAGGAAAATAATTCCATTTCCACAGGATTTTTAATATTAGCATGATCTGTCTGTATTTAATACCAAATGGTATTAACTTTAGTAAAAACAGGATTATGTTCAACATTGGCAGTTGGAAAGTGCAAGAATAACTTCATTTAAAAATTAATATGAAGAAAAACAAATTTTATATGAACAAAATGATCTTAGTTTTGACTTGGAAATTTTGTTGTTAACAAATATTGAAGTGAATAAAAATTCAAAAGTTCTAACTTTTTAAATGCTATACTATATTTAGACTCCATAAAATTTGGGACATCTGAGAAACATGAGTTATTTCTATACAGTCAGGCTAGGGCACATGAAAAATTTTGATATTGTGAAGCAGATGCAACATGATGAATTTATTACTGTTTTATGCTTATATATGTGCTATATCTTCAAAAATAAGCACAAAGTGTGCGATCAAGTAGCATTACTGTTTATAAGCAGGTTTACAATCTTATTTAGAATGTTGTTTTCAGAAGTACTTCTATACATGTAAAGAAATGCTGGCATGCTAGATAATTCTATTGTACTATATGTAATATACTATTCATATCCTGACAACATGGAAAAATATCAGTATTTTCCTGTAGAACTCTTCATTTATCAAGAGTATTTTAATTGCTCTTTTCAGAAAATGGGAGCATTTGCATATCTATGGCAAGGTGTCAGTATAAGACATATCAAGTCAAGCCATGTGAGTCATACCATGTCAGAATACAAAGCACAAAGTAACTTTAAGTAAATGCTGCAACCTGACATTTTATGTCAGAATCAGATATACCATTACCAAGGTAATCCAATCTATGACAACTTCATTATCTAAAATTTTCAATGCCGAAAAACCATGTCAGCTGTGGATTGCAAAGGTTTCTTGTAGTCTTAAAACCTCTGTTTATTTGGTGCAATATCATAAGTGATTCGTAAGTCATGCCCAGAACTACCTGTGTACAGAGAGGTAGATTTTTCTTTACACAAATAAACTAGCTACAACAAAACAGTAAAATATGACATTGAGATAACATAACATTTGTCATACATGAAGAATCCTCAGGAATAGAAATGAGACACTAGGAATGATGTCCCTAAAAAAACCAACAAAAAAAGGTTTAACAACTGTGCATAGTCAAATATAGTCTTGTCTTAATGCAAGAAAATATTCACACAATCTTGTTTAGGGCATTTAAGCTTTGCTGTAATTTCAGGTACCAAAAATCTATTTATAGAGTTTCTAAGGTATCCAAAATTCATTTTGAAACCTAAAATCATAGTACCTTATTGCATTTTTTAGTACCTATTGCCTTTATAGGAAACAAAGCCCCCTAATTCAGCCACCTAGAGAGATGTTTAAGCTTCTCTTAATATCTCTTGTGGTGATTTGTTGGTCCTGAAGGAAGATATTTTTGTTTTTCTATACGTAAAATTATTATACTTCACTAAAACAAAATACCATAGTATACAGCAATTATGTTGTTCAAAAACATCTAATTCAGCATGCTTCCTATGAAAGTGCTTTTCTGCATGGCTTTAAAGAATTTATTTTGAGAAAGTGGGTGCTGAATACATTACAAAAAGTATTTTAATTTTACATTTCTCCAATTAGACAACCAAGGTGAAAATCTATATTTTTTAAAAAAAAACCTGGCATGACAACCATGTCTGATCATGATTTTTAACTTCTTGCCTGAGACAATTCCTACAATTTCATCTGTTTCAGAAAGAAAATTCCGAAGGCTCTTTTCTGAAGTGATATTTGAAGACAACTATCTTCATGGGGTAACCCTGACTTGAGAGAGAGAAAAAGAACATTGTTCCCACACTTTGCTTCCTTGAGTCTTTGTGGTTAAGTTGGTTCAGCTGATTATTTATTTTTTATTTACTGTTTTGCCCATTTTAGTTTAAATTGCCCTAAATTTGGGGTTCTGAGAGCACTGGTGGTCTGAAGACATGTATGAATCAAATCAAATCAATAAAATCAACCAAAACAACACTCCACATCGCTAGGTATTAGGAAATTTCCACTCTCTGCAAGTTTAGAACTTACAGCATGGCCAAACTGCTTGAAAGTTAAACTTGTCTGATGCTTCCCAAGTCTGAGGAAAGGAGCATTTCTCTGCCTAATGCTAAGAAGCGCTGCTCAGGGAAACTGCAGTGACTGTTTTAACAGTGCTGGAACTCCTGGGAAAAGAGGGCAAGGATCATAAACAGCTAAAGCAAGCTGCTTTTTTTTTTTTACAATGGATCTCTGTCTTGTTCATTAGGCTATCATTGGGTTCTTGATCCCCTCAGTAGGAATACCAATACACATGCTTCAAATCCCATGACAGACTGCAATTGTTGTATTCATGTTCCTTTTTAACACTTTAGAAATTAACTGACTCTTTTATCTGGGTACATTTGGTACATGTGCCTATATCTTGTACAAACTGGTTGTCCTGTTGAGTGATGCTTACTCCCACTGACGTCTGCTGTGATAAGATGGAATGAGTCACACTAGGTGTTTGTAAAGGTTAACAAGTAATATATTCAGAGCTGCAGATAAATCACGATGCCCTTCTACGTGGCAGATGCTACAGAGCAAATTGCTAAGAAATGCCTAAATGTAGGTAAATAAATAGGTAGAATCAGAAGCTCTAAAATAAATTCAAAGGTGCATTTCAGAAAGCTGAGCATTGTCTCTGCACAAAATAGTGACGCTGTGAATGACCAATGAATATTACTTCATTAAGAATCTATATACACCAAAGAAAAAAACCCACTTTTTTAGTGTTTTGTCACTGTGTGCTGCCAGTGTTAAATACTGTTCACATCCTGATTTTGCAGCCTTTACAGCATGCTTGAGCTGTTCCTTCTCTAGAGGATTTGCTAGCCAAGACAAAACAGCATAATGGTTCTGCTCTAGCTCCCTGCTCCTCTGCTACAAGAGCCAAAGAGACAGTCAAAATACAGAGGGTTTTTTTTTCCCTTTCTTTCCTTTTTTCTTTTTCTTTCTATATGAAAAAAACCAAGGAAATCATTGATCCAAACCGTGAAGGATTTGGTAGCTCAGTGTGTGGTATCTGCCCTCTGAAACACCACTGAAGAAAGACTTTAAAGTACAATCTGGAGCAGTACTATTGTGTTTAGTTAGGCCAATTTTCATAAGTCATGCAAAAGTGATGCTCTTGTTGCAGTCACTACAGATGACTACACAGAATCAAACTAAAGACATTATCAGTTATCAAACTATTCTTATCACTTCATTCTGTCAAAGAATCATTTTCCTTGGGCTTCTAGAAGTATGTTTACCCTAGAAGAAGTCATATAGCTCTGCTACCAGAGTACAAGTCTCTACATTCTGCCTTTGTGTTGCTGTATTCATTAATGAAGTATTAGCTCTAGCTCCATCCTTTCCTGACATGGCAGTCAAGGCACTGGATCTGCTATACTGATGTAATGGCCTGTAGAAAATTATTGCAAACTTCTAGGCATCAGTCTCCAAATCAAGGTCAACAGTAAATTCTGAGAAGGACAAGGAATATTTACTCCACATTCACATAAGCTAATTCTAATATACTAAACATCATCTGTTTCCTATTGGGTCTAGACAGATCCCTGTGCAGTTTATGGAAGTATTATATCACTCTGTGGATGTTTCTATCACTGACACTGTCTAAAAATGTTCTCCAGAAGCACTATCTGCACAGATTGACAGGGAGTCCACCTGTTTAACTAATGTGCTAAGGATCAGGCTGCCAAGCCAGGAGTCGGTTCATCAGGCACTGTAGTATTTAATTTGGCTGAAGATTTTAGATTTCAATATTCTGACTACTTTACTGAATATAAAAGCTTTTACGTGTACAGCTATAGTATTGTTTATTGTTTACTGTAATAAAACATTCTAGCTCAACAAATCTTTATAAATCTGTACACAAACTACACTGAATCATCTGAGAAATACATTTGTGGGAACTGTTGAAGCTACTAATGGGCACCACTTTAACTTAACACGAGTTTCAGTAAATCAGAATAAAAGGCTGCAGTTTTGACAGTCATCTTTAGGACAGTTTTGTTGCTAGGTACTGTTGGTACTTGCTGTTTCAAGTGTTTTTCAGTCTGTCTTTAACCAACTTATGTTGGAGAGCATATATTGTGCTCTAGTTCCTCATGAATAGCCGGTAAATAAAGTGATATTTTTTTAACACAACACTGGTGAATTTATATAAAATAGATGTAAAAGCAACAAGGATAAAATTTCTAGATAAATATACTGTATTTTTCTAAATGCTTATTACATAATTCTACAGAATACAACCAAACTAAAATTGTAGCAGGACAGGTTAACATAACAGTTGTGTTGCTTTATATACAGCATAGTTCTTACAGAATATAAATTATTTTTTACAAAACTGTATTTGTGATTCATTCTTCAGTATTCAGAATACCTGTTTAAGCCATTTTCTCCTGAAAATACAACTGAGTCATCTACGGCAAGCATGAAATAAATAAATATATGATCATTCTTAAGAAGAAAAATACAACTTGGTTACTGCCCCATTGTAAAATGATGGGGTGATAAAGCATTTATAATCTCTTATAAACTGCTGACATAATCCCTCTGCTTCCATGGAACTGTCCAATCTCTTCTATTTTCAAAAACTTCCTTGCTTTTAAATGCCACTTTCTGCTGTTTTGCCAAAGTTCCAATTATGAGAAGGAGAAATTGTTCTACTGAACAATTTCTTGAGATACAGATTCCTGGAACCTTACAGAGTATGCTAGAAAAGCATTGTCAAAGGCCTGTCCAAGTCATGATCTTCCTCTTCTCTTACCATCTTAAAGATCCTTGAATAGATGGATCTTTATCCTGCTTAAATTAAACTTTTAAAACTTGGTCATGTGCATTTGTTTGACATTTTCAGAAGTATCTAACCCCTATGTTTAAAAGTAACTTAAATATGTAAGTCCTTAGTGACATGCAGGTATCTAGGTGTTTTGACACAATGTAAACGCTAGATTTTTGAGAAAACAATAATCTTAAAAAAGTGTGGCAAGTGTTCTCCATGGGCAGAAATGTAACAAGTGGAGAAAAATGAGCAAAGGGAAGGAAAGCTAGAGCTGACTAACCTACTGCTTCACTGGAAAAGCAATAGACCAGAAAAGAGTTTCTTTTTCTTGCTTTTCAATTATGAGGGGGAAGAACCCTAGATATATAGCACTTAAAGATGAGCTATGTCACTGAAAACACAGTATTTTGGTTTTGAAATCAGCTCATTATTGTATCCCATTTGTTATGGCAACAAATGACATCCAGGTAAATTTGTTAACTGCTAGCTTAAGGAAAAAAACAGAATTGAAGCTCTTTAACAAGATCTGTATTCTAGCACAAGGTGTGAGCTTGCTCCCACATTGTCTAGCAGTGCTTCACAGTACACCAGAAGAGTCACCACCTTCCAAAATCGTTGTGCCCTATTTAAAGTAAAGGTGATGAGGCTCAGGTTTACATTCCTTCTTCAGTGTTGCTATGTAGGGGCCACAGTGTCTGCTAGAGATAAGCACAGGAGAAAAACAGAAATCTCAACTAGAAAGGGCCTAAATGCTACTTAAAATAAACGATCAACTTTTCAGTGAAGCTGAAGTACTTCCTCTTCATCTCAACTCTTTTTCCTATCACTTGTGGTTCTATATCACATCACATTTAATCCCTTGCCCCTACTTAACACCCATTATAAAAATACTAGATCACAGAATGCAGTGCAAACTGCCTTGTCCCTAAAATCAAGATTATAATAGAGATTATTCCAAGGTTAGAAAGGATCATGAACTCTTCTAAGGACAGAAATTAACAAACTAAATGTTTGCATCAGCTCAAGAAACTATCCAAAGCTATAAAGAGTAGTCTAAAAATTATGTTTCTCCAGCACTGCAGACATGTGCCCCTTCAGAGGAGAACAGGACACACCATCATAGACTGATTTAGACCTTCTTGATATAATTTAAAAGTCCAATATGCAAACAATCATCAAGGGGAGCAAAGAAAGAAATAAAAAAAAATCAACAGTACTTCAGAAAACTAACTTCACTTGATTTCAGGGTGAGGAGGGAGAACCTCACATTTTCCTGTCTGGGAGCAAATGAGTCTCAATATACCAAAAATACACTTCCAGCTTCATTGCCGAACAGACAGCACTATGAACGGCATTAGAAGACTGTTAGCAGTAGAGTCAGAGAGTGATGAAGGCAAGACCAGATCAAAGTATTGTGGCAGGATGATTTTGGACTTTTGTAGACACTGTCTTGGGCTCTCCTGTTTGAGACAGTTGATTCCATGAAAGAACTAAAAAAAATGGAAAAAAAAGAAATTGACACTTTGAACACCAAGCCTGGTGAAGAGATCTAAAATAAATGATGTCTCAATAAAAAAACACTGTCTCTTATTCTTGTTTCTATCACAGCTGCTTTGAGCAGGTGATCTTAGGCTATCCTTTTATTTCATTTGACCCAGGATATTTTTGGTGTTATTCAGTCTTGGGCCGTACTTGTTTCCTAGAGCTACCAGTCACAGAGTTTGTTCCATTACCTGCAGATAGATGAGTAGAGCAAAAAATAACAACAGATCATTCTGTAAATTAAATATTCACCTGACTTTCTGACTCTAACCTCTGAAACAAAATTAGAAGTGATTAATTTTTTTCCTCTTACTGGAACATCTAGAGGTCCCATACAAGGACTATATTGTAATCTAAATAATTTAAAAGATTTCTAAAGTATTCACAAAATGGTAAAAAAAAAAATATATATGGAAATGAAACAAATTTCAATGGTCTAACTACACAATTACCAGTTTATCACCTTTTTTCCTGTCACAATTTTTGGTCATGGATTTCCTGTACTTTAAGACACAACTGGCAATAAATATCAATACCAGTATTGCTAATTTTGACACTACCATCTGCTCTTCTGCTGTTTTCTTTTTCTTCAGTCCCTAAGTATGTGTCTATAGTTGATGGGACAACAGCATATATCACTGCTTTGCCTTCATGGGACCAGTTCTGAGCAGACCTAAATGCTAAAGTTAATACAATTTTTAATTTGCGAAAATTGCCTATAAAGAAAAGTATCTATTACTGTAATAGCATTTTGATTCATGCCAATGTTTTTATTTAAGTAGGTGTTTAAAAAAATATTGAGTCTTTATGTGACCTTTTAGTTATGCATTCTTTCTCTTTACTTAAACGTAGGAAATGCATGTTTTATTCATCACATTATTATTTCAACATACCTATAATCAAGCTGCCTATGATAATAATTAAAATTTAAAATAAAATCCTACATTAAATTATTGTATTTCCTTTACCTGGTATACCCCATGTCAAGGAAAACATTCACATTACACTGATTTGTCTATGAATATTCATTTTTAAAATTCATTAGCTTTGAAAAAAGGTCATTAGATTTTGGACTTACGCATACTTCTATACATTCCATAACATTTAACTGTCTTCTATTTAAAAACCTTTCTAAAATGTATATTCAGTGCTTTGAAGAATGGTGTGCAGAAGCAATCCACCTCAGCACTTTAACATCCTAAGAGAAACAATCATTTTGAATGACAATCTGTTATTCATCCAAAAAATTTATCAACTAATGAAAAATAGATGTTTCTCCATAATATTAGTCACATTTCAGTAAGAGAATTAAAACAACTGGGACCTCACAACCTTTAGAAACAATTAAATATGTGTGTGGCTAAATCAGCAGTAAGTGAAGTGTTTGAAGTCTATCAGGGTTGAGTGAAATAACTACATAACTAGAAGCTATGAATAAAAACAAAAAAAGGCAAAGACTTAATCACTGGTCAATTCCTTTGTGTGTAGAGAGAAGATAATCTAGTTCTTTGACAGCTTTTATGTATCCAAAAGCCAGAATTAAGAAATATACGTTTCATAGAAGCATTTTTCAATAGATCAAGGAATGTTCTCCTTCATATAGATATATATGTCGCTAAGCACTATTCATAAAACATAGCTCATAATAATGAAAATGGAAAAGCAAATATTATATGTAAAGGCAGAGTCAGAGGCAATTTACTGTTCCAGGAAACAATTTTACTATATTTGATTCAGAACTGGATAAACAATTTCCACTGCCATTGTAGTAGGGAGTCTTCATGGCTATTTTGCAAGGTACAAAATCCATACTTTAAGATCTTAAGAAGGTTGTGTGAAAGTAAAAATACCCAGACATAAATTGTTGTTTAATATAAAGCTTTCAGCCTTAGGATGTTTTAAAACCACTGTTGCAACATACTTTAATTAGAGTTTTGTTTGATACCCTAAGAGTCGAGTCAAATCAAGCACTGAAGGAAGAAAGAAATAGCATGAGCCTGTATGAAATAGGATGTCACATTCATAAAAGAAGCAGCAAAGTAAGATGGCATACCTGTAAAAGCATTGGTGTAACCAGCAGAGCAGATAAATAGTATTGCCATTGCTAATTACTGGTGACAGGCTTTACACAAACTGTGCCTCCTGTTAACTCTGCAGGGACCCAGTCCGGACTGTTAGGGTGGTTATCAACTGGCTGGGTGGACTGAGAGTGGCACTTGCCTCTCATTAACACACATAGTTTAAGGCTGGGATAACAACAAAGGCCTTGAAAATATGGGTACCAGCTGAGGAAAAAAGTCACAGAACAACTAGAAATACATTCATTGGCCATTATTCATTGTACAAAAAGTGCTCCTTTAGGAAAGGGAGCAGCAGGCAAGCAACTGGGTGAGGGATCTGTGGCAGCCTGGAAAAAAACTTTTGCCTTGGATCGGGCAGTGCATAGCTCAGAGTGGAGGTCAAGGATTGGGAATTGCCTTGCAACTCAACTGCCTTATAAAAGGACAAGATCTTGAACTTGGAGATGAGTAACAGTAAGGAGATGTTTACTTCAGCTCTGGGTCTTCTTGTTGAAGAGTTGTTGAGCCTGAACAGCTGCTTTATGGTGACGGAGGATGTGAAGGACTGCCATCACTGCTAATTACACAGGTCAGCTCTGTGGTGTTGGGTAGTCACAGTTAATGTTTGGTATGATTGCTAAGTAGATATGCAAAGATTTAATGATAATGTTTGATAATATTAAGTTTTTTGCATGAAATATGTTAATAGTGACCAGTCTAGAAAAGCTTTGTTTTAATATTTTGGGCATGATTTAATGTTTTTTAAACATGCCTATTAAAATGATACCTGATTTCCTAAGTCTAAATGTTATGTTTGTATAGTACATATATGTTTGTATATACACACATGCATACATTTTCAGATGGAACAAATAGTTCATCCCCAAGAATTACATTGATATGGAAATGAAGGAAAGATGGTCGATGTTGTGTCTAAGAAAAACTCTCATTTTCTGTATGTGGAATGACAGTTCTTCCAAATCTGATGGATATCTAAGAAAAACTTTGATTTCAGTAACTCTTGATAATTTATGAAATCAACAGTGCAACTCTTATACAGAACAGCTCTTCTATATGATGAGCAGGTCTAGGGATGTGATTCTGCCCATCTACTCTGATCTGATGAGACCTCACCTGAAGTACTGCGTCCAGCTCTGGGCTCCCCAATACAAGAAAGACATGAAGCTACTGGAGCTGTTCCGGAGAAGGGCCATGAAGATGATCAGAGGGCTGGAGCACCTCTCCTACAAAGACAGACTCAGAGACTTGGACTTGTTCAGCCTAGAGAAGAGAAGGCTGCAGGGAGACCTTATAGCAGCCTTCCAGTACCTAAAGGAGGCTACAGGAAAGCTGGAGAGGGACTGTTGATCAGGAAATGTAGTGGTAGGACAAGGGATAATGGCTTTAAACTAAAAGAGAGTAGGTTTACATTAGATATTAGGAAGAAATTCTTCCCTGTGAGGGTGGTGAGGCATTGGCACAGGCTGCCCAGAGAAGCTGTGGCTGCCCCCTCCCTGGTAGTGTTCAAGGCCAGGTTGAATGGGGCTTTGGGCACTCAGGCCTAGTGGAGGGTGTCCAATGGCTGGGGAGTTAGAACTAAATGATCTTTGAGGTCCCTTCCAACCCAAACTGTTCTGTAATTTTGATTGTATGAACCAGACTGCAGTCATTTTAAAGTACTTGTAACTGACTATTCTCTGAGAAGCCAGGAGCTTGTTAATATTTGAAGGGTGTTGTGCATAAGAACTGTATCTATCAGGAGGGAACAGAATCATTATTGGACAGACTTCTGACCATACATTTATGCATCTTCACTGATTTTAGAGTATCTATGCCAGTTTACCATGTTTATGAATAGAGCCTAATGATATAGAACTAAGCCTAGACCAAGAAGATGGCAAAGAGTTTGAGAAAAAAAAATGCCTGTAGGCATGAATGATCTGACACAATTAAAATGCTTAACTTTTGGACTACACTCTCTAATGCATTTCGTCTGAGGTTTTATGATAGTCCTTTATAATTAACTATCAGCTTTTAAAAAGTCATTACATAAGTAGTTTTGCACTGTAGTTTCTTCTCATTCTCCTAATATTATCCTGAAAGAGTTTATGCTAAAAACATTCATATCAGAAATAGGTTTATACTTGTAAACAAAGAATTTAGCAGTCAAAAAATATGAAAATAACATATAATACGAAATTGATAAGAAAATTGAGATCTTTCCCCCTTTGTTAACTTTTTATCCACATCTAAATGGACTAATTCTATCTTATGTAGCTTAATATTTTCCCATAGCTAACTACTTCAAGTACTTTATTGAAAGATGTTAGATCTTCCATTTCTGTCATGTAGAGAATCAGCTATTCTAACAAAGGCACCAAGTTACCTTGGTATTACCTGTTTTTTAAAAAGTCATGTTGTTGATTTTCAATTTCTACTTCCATAATTAATTTCTTCACAACTTCAATAGTTTCTATTCTATTGAAATCAAGACATAGGCTCTTATTTCTCTGGCTTATGTTTTTCTTTCCATTAATTATAGTACAACATTTATTATTTTACAGACATTGTTCTATTCCTAATTTGATAATTTTGATAAATCAGCTCCTCTTTTCAAAATTTAAAAGCATGTCAATTTTTTCATTATTCTGCAATGACAATCATTAACTTTCTTGATGCGAGTACATTAAAATCTGAGTTCTGTTTCCTCCTCAGATGTGATAATTTCCATTTCTATTCTGTCATTGCCATTAGCCATTTTATCTATGCTCCTGGATATACTTTGCTCTTACTGAAAGTGATGCAAACTTGGATTATTAATAACTCAAATAGTTTTAATCTCCTTCCAAAGATATTTAGGTCCCAAGCCCATGTCTTCCATTTTACATCCATTTCTAAAAGACTTTCAACACTAAACAGAGACCAATAATATCTCTAAAGAGTAACTCACTCCAGATAAGATAATCTATTAATTATTGGAACAACCTGATGTCTGCTTAGTTTAACTGTTAACTGACAAAAATTTGTCTAAACAGGTTGACGGTTGAATAAAGAAACATGAAAAAGAAATATTTGCTTATAAATTTCCAGTTCTTGTTACTAGTGTTCCAGTCCCAGATGTCATGCACACAGTCCAATTACCACTGGATTCAGTGATAACTTTTTAAATGAACTTCACTAGCCAACAGATTGGGATGGAAAGTAGGCATAAATTTCCCAGTGTTTCAAGTAGATTGCTATGCATTCAGGGAACTAAATGGCAGGAAAAGTCATTTAGAGTGTGATAAAATTCATCACTTAAAGCAACAATTCCCTGCTGAATTTCACATGGTGCTACATAGGTACTTAGAAGATTGAATCATACATTTTGAACAGAGAATATTCATTTCTCTATTGTCATTCATGTATTATATAATAGTTTAGTTGCTGACAGAAAAGAAAAGGCGTTTGGGGAGTACTCTAGGAACAGTAAATGGATTTGCAGTTATTAGCCATATGAATTGTATTTCTAGTGTTGTCATCACTAAATGCTGGCAGTGAAAGTGGTGCTAATATGACTACTGTAAGCAGCTCTTTCTTAAATATTCAAATAAGATTTTTCTTTTCACATCACAATATACAATGATGGAAATATTTGATTAGAAGTTGAGAATGCTTATACTATGGTTTGATCAAGGATCACCTTCTCCAAGCTCAGGAGTGATGGATCCCAGCAAAGAAAAGGTCAGGCAAAAACACCCAGAGGTCTGCATGGATGAAGAAGGTCCTCCTGGGCAAACTCAAACACAAAAAGGAAAACTACACAATGTAGAAACAAGGACCAGTAGTCTGGGAGGAATACAGAGAAACTCTCCTAGGAAGATCAGGAAACCTAAAGCCCTAACAGAATTACATTTGGTCAAGGTCAACAAGAAAAGTTTCTATATGTATGGGAGTGGTAAAAGAAAGTTGAGGAAAAATGGGTGCCTCCTCTGAAATGAATGGGAGACCTAGTTACCCAGGATATGGAGAAGGCTGAGGTATTCAATGAATTTTTGTCTCAGTCTCCACCAGCAAAGGCTTTAGTTACAGTGCTCAGGTCGCAGAAGGCAAAGGTAGGAACTGGGAGGATGAAGAGCTGCCTTCTGTAGGTAGATCAAGTTTGACATCTAAGGAACCTGAAGTTGCACATGTCCATGGGACTTGACAAGATGTAAACAAGGGTTCTGAAGGAACTACTATACGAAGTAGCTAAGCCAGTGTCCATATGTTTGAGAAGCTGTAGTAGTCTGGTGAAGTTCCCGCTGGAGGGAAAATTGGAAATATGACCCCCCCTTTTAAAAAGCAAAAAAGGAAAACCCAAGGAACTGCAGGACAATCAGCCTCACTTCTGTGCCCAGTAAGATCATGGAGAAGATTCTCCAGGAGACTATTCTCAGACACATGGAAAAGGAGGAGATGATTTGTGACAGCCAACATGGCTCCACTAAGGGCAAATCATGTCTGACAAATTTGGCAGCATTCAAAGATGGGATTACAGCATTGGAGGGATAAGAGAAGAGTGACAGACATCATCTACCTGGACTTGTGCAAAGCATTTGACATTATTACATACAATATTCTGGTCTCTAAATTGGAGAGAAGTAGATTTGACAGATGGACCATGTGGTAGATAAGGAATTGATTAGCCAGATGCACTCAAAGAGTTTTGGTCAATGGCTCAGCGTCCAAGTGGAGATTGGTGACAAGTGGTGTTCTTCAGTGGTTGGTATTGGGACCATCACTGTTTAACGTCTTTGTCAGCAACACAGAGAGTGGGATCATGTGCACCCTCAGCAAGTTTGACAATGAAACCAAGCTGTGTGGTTCGCTCAACACACTGGAGTGAAGGGATGCCATCCAGAGGGACCTTGACACATTTGAGAGATGGGCCTGTGCAAAGTTCAACCGCATGAAGTTCAACAAGGCCAAGTACAAGGCCTTGTGCATGAATCGGCACAGTCCCAAGCACAACTACAGGCTGGGTGGAGAGTGGATTGAGAGCAGCCCTGAGGAGAAGGACTTGGGGTGTTGATTGATGTAAAGCTCAACTTGCACCAACAATGCATACCTGCAGCCCAAAAAGGCAACAGTATCCTGGGCTTCATCAAAACCAGCATGACCAGCAGGTCAAGGGAAGTGATTCTGATACTCTTCTCTGCTGTCATGGACCCTACCTGGAGTAATAAATCCAGCTCTGAGCTCCCCAATATAACACATGGAGCTGCTTGGAGGTGTTCCAAAGAAGAGACATGGGTTTTAACCAAAAGAGGGCAGGTTTAGATTAGACATTAGGAAGATATCTTTCCTGTGTGGGTGGTGAGGTACTGGCACAGGTTGCCCAGAGAAGCTGTGGCTGTCCCCTTCCTAGCAGTGTTCAAGGCCAGGTTGGATGGGGTTTTGGGAAATCTGGTCTAGTGGATGGTGTTTCTGTCTGTGGCAGGAGAGGTGGAACTAGATGATCTTTGAGGTCCCCTCCAACCAAAATCGCTGTGTGATTCTATGATTTTGGTATTTGAAACTGAATCAGGTGAAAGGTTCAGACTGAGGGAAGAATCAATATATTGAAATTATTGGACCTTTTCATCTAACATTTTGACCCAAAATTACACATGGAAAATTAAATCTCCGATTCTAGTCAGCATGTTGGAATTCTGTCAAAAGCAGGTCTCATGGGATTTGTCTCTAAACAACTATCACTGCAGAGAAAAAAATTGTTACTAGTTACACAGCTCTTGTCTAAATTAATTTAATTTTATTCTGACACAGTTCCATCTTTTTAATATTTTTTATAGCCATCACTAACCTGTGTTTTCCAGTGTAGTCACTGAATCCTTATCTTCTGATCTTTGTGATTTACTGGATATATACATTATGGGTTCATTAATGCATATTGTGTATCGTATATTTCCACTCAAATCAGTGGTCAAGGAAAAACTGATCAGAATTGAAAGAGCTTAACCCATCACATTCTTAGCTGTTTGCAGAATCCTCAGTTTGTTTTCAGCTCAACTAATTACAGTAGAGAGTTCAGAAACAGCTGCAGAAACAGATAAATGAAAGAAAACACAAAATAGGTCATCTGCACTAAATCAACAATTCCTATGATCTTTCTTATCTGCCCAGCTAGAAAGCATTCCCAGCTAGTGAGTAAAGCAGCATCCCTTTAAGTGTGATGCCTCTCAGATCCATGTCATACTACTGTTACAATGGTACTATCATTAATGGTACAATGCATTCGTTCTGCCTAACCTAAAGGAAAAATGGAGTGACACTGGAAGCAAGAAGTGCAATGAGAACATTTTTAATATAGACCTGCTGTTACTTTCAGCACATTTGCATGTATAGATAAAATCTGTCCCATTCTTTTTTTTTTTATTTTTACGTTATTATTTTCAACTGTTTCCTGCAAACTGTATGTTCACTGACATATTTCCTCATAGGTTTATGTAGGATTTTTGACTAGAACATCTGGATCTAAGGTAACTACTGTTTGAAAACAACAATTATGTATATGGTGTGATAAAAATAATAAATTAACTAGAGGGTAATGTGTACCTGCTATCTAGTGCACCATAACTTTTCTTCTGTGTGTGCTTTAATTGAAAAACTTATGAAAATTTAAGCAATGAAAATTGCTTGAATGAAAAGCACAGTTAGACAGAAATATGCAGTTGGGTAAATAACTCAGTAGGAGATCATCCTGGAGTTAATGCTAAAAAGTGAATATGAGGCATCAAAATGTTGACTATAGCAATTAGATCTTAAAATTCATTTGATTTTATTATCGGCACTTATCTAGCAGCTTCTCAAGTAGTTATCTTGCTTGTGCTGGTGTAAAAAACATTCTGTTGTAGTCATAATTATACAAACTGTAAGTGTAATCAATTAGATTAAGAAGAGCAAATCAAACAAAAATCAGGAATAAACCCCTATAATATTATAGGAACATGTGTCACAAAGAACATATGGCATATATATGCAAACAGCCACTGCAACAAACAGCCTGTGAATAAATCTATATACCTACTAAGATTTACAAATACCTAAATAGCAGTACAAATAAGAATATTCTTTAAAAATTCCTAAGCAAACATATCAACTTTACTAAAACCACAAAAAAATATTTAATTTTCTTTGACTTTAGAGCTCCTCTGAAGAAAAAATACATTAATTATATTTTTATTAATAATAATTGTCCTTATATATTTTACACTTATTTCTATTACAGCAGATTCTTATTATTTTTCTTGAGTTCACATGCTTACAGAGAGACAAAAATTAGGGGAATTAAAGGAAAAAAGTAACCCTGTGACTATGTTAAAGTCACAGAATCACAGAATGATAGGGGTTGAAGGGACCTCTAGAGAACATCTGGTCCAACCCCCCTACCAAGCAGATTCACCTAGGGCATGTCTCACAGGAAGGTATCCAGGCAGGTTCTGAATGTCTCCAGAGATGATCTCTACAATCTCTCTGGGCATCTGGTTCCAGAATTCTGTCACCCTTACAGTAAAGAAATTTTCCCTCATGTTGAGGTGGAACTTCCTATATTCATTTACATCCATTGCCCCTTGTCTTATCACTTGGCACCAGTGAAAAGAGACTGGCCCCATCTTCTTGACACCCACCTGTCCTGGTTTCAGTCAGGATAGAGTTAATTTCATTTGTAGCAGCTGATGGAATGCTGTGTTTGGGAGTTAAAATGAAAGCAGTGCTGATAACACCCTGATGTTCTTAGTTGCAGTCAGACAGTCAAGGACTTTCTTAGCTTCTTCGTATTTCTCTATTCTTGAGAAAGGAGGGGCGAAGCCAGGACAGGTGACCCAGATGGGCCAAAGAGAGTATTCCATGCCAATTACGTCCCGCCTAGGAAAACGGGGGGCTGTTGGGAGGAAGAAGAGGGGCGGTCTCGGGACGCGTGCTTCTTGGGGGGACGGTCGGGTTCCGGGACAGCTCTGGGTGGTACGGCCTGAGTTGTGTGGTTCGGTGAGAAACTGCATTGGGGATCAATAGTTTCATATTCTTTTGCTCTAAAGTCCTGTTAGCATTGTTATATTTTATCTTTCTGTTATCTTAGTAAACTATCCTTATCCCAACCCACGGGCCTCTTAGTTTCTTGGTTTTGGAGTTATTTGCCCCTTCCTTTTCCCTTCCCTTGTTTCCCCCTTTTTCCCTTTTCCCCTGCTCTTTTACTTTAAGGAGCAGGCAGCTGCGTGGATCTCAGCCCACAGCTGGGGTGAAACCACGACAGCACCCTTCAGGTATTTATACACATTGATCAAATCTCTCAGCCTTCTCTTCTCCAGGCTGAATCGGAAAGAATTGCTCACTTTACTGTCCAGTAAGTACTAGAAAGCAATCACGGTTTAATCAGATACCACAATAATGAAGGTTAAATAAATTCCAATTTTTATTTCAAAGTACATAACCACTCTGTTGGAATCGGTCACTTTTCATGTTGCAGCACCAGCATTGCAGATACCAGTCTTCAGGGACGAACCCTATGAAATCTTTTTTTGGCCTTATATATATAATTTTATATATATATATCACTGAGCATAATTTAAACCACACATGCACATGCATACACATATATACCTTGGCACATTTTTTCTAGCCACAAATGACTCTTGCAAGTAAATTATGGTGAATCCATGTTATACAACTAATTGAAGTAATCAAGGTACTCAGCATCATAAAATTGTGTCTATTGCTTCCAGAAATGATCTTCTGATTTCATTAGCTTTTAGAATTAGTACTCATCTTTGACTTTAAATAGACTACAAGCTCTGTACCTTGCATATAAATGTTCAGTCTGTCTGTTTAATCATTCAGTTTCAGTATTTTGCATGATGCCATATGTTCCTGTGACTAAACAATCTGCAGTTGCTATTCAGCTGGCTTTTATTTTTGAGATCTCAAGGATTTAAAATTTCTCTGCTAGAATGACATTCCCTCCATACCCTGATCTGCTGCTCAGCTTTACAATCAACAATCCACTTTTATATTCCCTAAATGAGAACATGGATGGCGTCATTTCTCCACATGATGATGTTAATTACTGTCAGCCCTTCACACCCATTTGTTCATAACAGAACCTGCAGGGATATATATGATTAACTTCTTCCTCTTCTGGATACCTATTCCAAAGCCAAGCAGCTTTATTTCTTAATGATCTCATCTTGGTATAAATATATTTACAGTATTTCAAAGAAAGCTATTAAAATGTGGAGTGCTCTTTTTGTTCTCATAAAATGCAATTCTATTTAGGGCGCTTTTTTACCCTTTTTTGTATTTTTTTGTAAAACAAAATTATACAATCATTTTAAAAAGTTATGGGGTTACTCCTCTGTGGACAAATTACAATCAAATAGTTATTATGTTGGAAATACAGTTTCCATCACTTTAAAAATAATAATATAAAACACCCACTAAGAATAATTGCAGACAACAATTGAGATGGCATAGTTTTTCTTCATGCTATGCTTGAAATGAGAAATAATTGAACTAAATTGGACATCACTGTCTTACTGCTGTTAGAGGTGTCATTACGAATTCAAGGCATCCATAGGTCAATACCAGATTATAGTTGCTTTCACCTACTATAGTCTTGGTTCACATATCAAATCAACCTGACCATCAGAGTTAGAGGAGGAAGGGCAGAAATACGTAAAGAAACAAGCAGCCTTGCACCATTTTTGTCCGCATTCTGGGAGCTAAATGAACTATACCTCAACCATGTTTTGTGCTATAGCCCATTTAAGGCAGCAACAGTAGCCAGTTCTCACTATTGCAGCAACTATAAAATACCCAACCTTCTTAAAAAAAAGTGTCTTAGAGTTGAAGATCATTGACAACATTTCCAAAAATATGCCTCAAAAAACTCAGGCTTTTTATGATTTATATTTTTATGCAGATAAAAATCAAAGACAGGTTTATGGTCCCTAAAAGGAAATGGTTGTCTCATGCAAAGATAATTTACTCACCAAAGGCAAAATTTACACATTTACTTTTATGATGGAAACCAAGAACATATTACTCTGGCAGTTTATAAGGCTCATTAGACCAACTAATCTGATGCCTTTCTAAATTAATACCACTGATTATTTCTTGGTATAATTTTTGTAAAAAAACTTCTTAAAATATTTTTGGGGGGCTTTCATTGTCCTCTGAAAGCAGCTCCTGGTTTCTGGCAGTACTTAATTCAGCAACAATGTTTTCTGAAGTGTATCTTTAGTCCTAGTGTCAGATTTAACAGCTTCACTTAGTGTTTTAGTTAACTTCTATGCTCAGCTACTTTGCTGTTTATAGTTTCATCTGCCTCCATCTGCTCTGAATAAAGTTGCAGTAAATCTGGCCCCTTGCTTTTTCTGTCAAGTTTTAAGTAGAAAAGAAAGTCTAGGGGACACCAACCCCAGACTTGGAAAGCTTATTGGAAAGCCTCACTCCCTCACAGATCTGTGTTATGTTGAATAAAACAAAAACAGTCCATTAAGCACTTAGGCTCTTAAGCTTTATGATATCTGGTGAGGAGTTGGGGATGGAGGCGGGGGTGGAAGAACTTGTAAAAGAACCTATATAAGAATAGGAAATTATCTTCTGCGTGTGGTTACAAAACAATTCATTCACTTTAAACACCTTAACCTTTCTATTTTGCTGATCCTCTATAGCCCCTGTTGGCTTCAGTTTTACTAGCAAGCATCCAACTCCTTAGCATATGACATAGTGCAAGTTTTGACCTGGCTACTAGAATTAGCTTCTGAAAACTTGTATTTATTTTTTTCTGAAACTTCAAATTAAAAAAAAAAAAAAAAGGCAAAACCTTAATTATCAATTTCTGTAAGAATTTAAATTAAAAACCCCATTGTCTTGAGATGGACTATGGAGGGAATTGTATATTGCTTATGTGGTTTATTTACTGCAATGTGGTCTGATAAAAGCAGGTAAGCATCATTTAATTGAAACATTGTATTATTTATTCAAGAATGAGAATTACTAATATCTCAGGGTGAACTGGGAAACGTCTGTCTTCAACTGTGAAACTTTTTCTGTTGAATGTTTGTACTAGCTACTTCTCATTCTCTCCCACATCCCACTGAAGGGGAGTGAGTAAGCAGCTGTGTGGTGCTTTGCTGCCTACCAGAGTTAACCCACAACAATATTAGAAAAAAAAGGTCCACAGATAGAACCGGTCAATTCTACAGAGTAAATACATAAAAACAGACAATTAAAAACCCTGAAACCTCTTATGTCTTCTTGGTGCAATACCGTTCTGTAGCAGAACACAGTATACAAAATAGTATTTGTCTTGCTAATCATTCAGTGACACAAGGTCAGGAAGTATTAATATTACCTTTGAGATACTACTTTTGTTCAGTTGCAAGCTTCCAGATTTCTACTCATCGGGTAGAGATCTGTTGCAAGCCAGAATTAGTTTTATATTAGAAAGCTGGGTGAGTCATTAAAGGAATAGCATGAAAAGCTGAATTATGCCTTAAAAGAATTACATAGACTCTTTAAGGAGACTGATTAAACAGTTAACAAACAAGATAACAATATACCAGCAGAAAACTCATCAAGCATTGCCTAACAGAGGAGCAGCTTTCATTAGGGAAAGCTGACAAGAGGAACTGGATGTGAGATGCTGTGATTCAACTGAGCACCAGAAAATTCTGTTGTCATCCTGCTTCCAAAATTCTTTTGTGCAGGGCAGAGCATTCCACATCCAGACCTTCTGCTCTGATCTCAATATCACTTGCATAATATAGCCATGCTGCATATCAGGCCATGTCAAACCCACTGAGATCTTCACACCACTGACACACCCACCTTTCCTTTGAAATACTCCTAAGAAAGGAAGAGTCTTGTTTTCCCAAGTACGTCCAGAAGGGTTGACAATAAAAGCATCACTGTTGTGGAGCACACCACAGATCAAATACCCCTCGCAGTATTATACACTTTCTTATTCACTGAGCAACATTATTTTTGCTCCTTTTAACCAATGCCATCCTTATTTAGAAATTTCAGGTAATTATGCTTAAGCTTTCCTGCAAGAAGGTTCACTCTAACATTAAGAAAATATAATATGAAGGTATTAAGTGTTCCTCTGCAGGATAGAGAAGAGAGTTGCAGGGCAGGTGAAGGCAAAAGGTCTGGATAAAGAAGAAGAAAATCCAACAGAAATTAGTTAGCTAAAATATATATATATGGATTTTGATATATGAGAAAATATGCTGCAAAATTCAAATACTGAATTCCTTATATGCAGTACTGAAGAAGCTTTCAATAAACAGGAGGTAACACTACAAGCCACTAGAAAAAAATATGTTAGATACCTGAATCCTGCTGAAAAGACACAATATGTCAGAATGGAATTAGACAGAGAAGATATATTCCTCCCTATCCCTTCTGGAAGTGTGTTTTTTTTGTTTCTCTCCTATGTATCTATAAGATGGGACTTAGGAGAAAAAAAAACAACTGGAACTGTGATTAAAAAAGCTTGTAAGACACTCCATTATAATGTAATAAAGAAACATATGCAACTGAAATAAAGAAAATAACTCATAGCATATTTCTTAACAGTTGGAAAATGCACTGAAATTTATATAGAATTATGTTTTTAATAGATGACTAAAAGAATTTAAGTGCTACAACCACATTATTAAATGTTAGTCACTAGTCCAGTTTTTGAGGAATCTTTATGTTGCAAACCACAACACAGAGCACAGTTGCTTTTTTGTTGCTCAAGTGCCCCAGCTGGGTCCTAGAAGACAAAAAAAGGAAAAACACATCTGTCTAAGAAGTTGAGTGCTCAGAATGGGGAAAAAAATGTGTTTTCCAGATTTTAACATTATCAGATTTCTAATAAGTTATAATGCAAACTAGCATACAGAGGAATTACTGCAAATTTTCAGCTTCCAGAGACATTTTCAGCCACACTGAATCTCTGCTAGCACTACTTTCATGAATCCTCAAGAGTAACGTTTTAGGGCTTTCTGTCACAGCTGAAGACTCTGGTGCTTTGTATACCCTATCTGTGTGAGGTTTGAAGAGAGTTCACCACCCTGCAAACAAAACATTTGGATAAATCTTTGAGGAGATTATTTTTTATGATGATTTTCTTCTTAGACCTGTCATTTACTTTTTTCATGATCTTACTCACAGATTGCAAAAGATAAGTAGAAGAAATCGGCTAAATGTTTATTCATAGAACTAGTGTAGGATTATTTTTATCTCAGTAGGCACATCTTAAGCTCAGAAGTAAAGTATCTACTTTTAAATTGGATAACACTGAGGAAATAAAGTTCAGAGACCATGAAGATGCCAAAGAAAAAAGATTTTTTAAATGTTGCATTTTTTTTCCTTTAAAAAGTGTAGCTAGTGAAAATTAACAATAGTGGCTATATTGAGTCAGTTTGTGTAATGGAAGGCATAAAGTTTTAGTAAAAGGAAAAAGATGAGATAATGATTCGTAGTAAGCAAGGTGAGATCTCTGCATATAATAGTAGGCAATCTGTTTTATGTGTACACATATAATCTTCACTTAGTGTAATATTTTACATGTTTATACATGTAGTGGTTGCTGTCCAGAAAAGATGGTGACATTACACTATATCTGATATTTTTTAACATCTAGCTGTATCACTGGCTTCATCCTACTGTTAGCCTTAAAGTGACTCAGGATTGAAAGGTGTTCTCAGTATTTGTTCATTATTTTAAATTTGATAAACGTGTTTCTTTCTGTTGAATATCTAATATGTGAAATTTAAGTCATGATTATTAACTGTAGCCATCCATAGACATTAAATTCAAAGGAAAATGAATGAAACCAGAACTAATTATCACTTACAGTGAACTGAACAATAATGGATTTTTATTTTTTTCAATTTATTTGTTTGGTGCCACTCAAGATTTTGCCACAGCAAAAGACAAAGCTCATGATCCAAAAATAAATTCCACAAACTCCACAAGCTTTTTAAAAATTAAATGTACACACCTGATGAAAAATACTCATACTGATTGACAAATGAATATTTGAAACCGAGGGAAATAGATCCAGGTATCTTGAAGGATCACCTTTAAGAAATGCACAAATTTATTGTGACAGAAAAGAATGTGTCACAGAATACTAAACAAAATGGGGGGAGATCTAGTCTCAACTCACCATCTATGCAGATAGCTGTGCTATGTGAGAAAGTTGCACAATATTTGCTGCCATGATGGATGGCACAGTTTTAGATGGTGGTGTTAGATGCTTACCTTCACAGTGGAGAGGAAAAAAAAAAAGGCTTTTTATGTAACATTTTTTATACAGGTAAAGCAAAACAAAACCTCAGAGGAGGCAAGGCGGAAGATAAGGTTTAAGAAGTAGAAAGTTATTCAGTATCTTCTGGTAGAAAAGGAAGAATTTCAGAGAAATGGGGCCCTATAACTGAAAAGGTGATACCCAGTTTTGATTTGTCAATGATTAAGATGCCAAGAGTGCATAAACAAGGTAAGCAGTTATAGGACAGGCTTTATTTTGTGAGATCAGAGAAATGGGTAGCAATTCTAGAAGGAAATGATGAACTCTTTCTTGAGAGGATAGAAAGGATAGGAAGCCTGAAAAAAATGGGCAGAAAGCAGCACTGATGCAGTTTCATTCTTTAAGTGATCAATCAGTCTGGACTTGGAAACCTAAATTTGCTGAAATTTCTTTAAAAAGTGTTTTTCAGAAAAAGTTATAGTGGTATCTTCAGGAATGCAGAATATAGTGGAGAATACTATTGCACTGGAAGGAAAAAAACAGAGACATATACACACAAATATCTAAAAATTGAAAGCAATGGAATGGGAACTATGTACTAGATAATGATCTAAACTCTAAGGGTGCACTGAAACTACTCATCATTATCTGCAAGCTAAAGTAGTCTATGTTTTTACTGACAGAGGCAAGGTTAGTGCTGCTGGAGGAAAGAAAGAAAGTAATGACACTGAGAGGCAATAATGAATGAAGGAGTATGAGAGACAGAGTTTGACATCATAAATATTACTTTGCAACAGCATTGGCTGTTAGAAACACTATTAAAAGGGAAAAAAAAATGCAATATGTTTTTTCCACAAAGATTTCTACAGTCGTGACCTTCAAACTGTGTTGTTTGCTACTTGGAACTATTTCTCTTTAAAAAGAAATTGAAGCACTGGCCTTTGTTTAATTTAATATTTCCTTAGTTCTTGTCTGCAAAGCAATGTTATTCTATGATAATATGCGCACCATCACAAATACAAACACGCATACTACAGGTATATAATTTTTTGATGTTGTTTGTATTATAATAGCCATTGTCAAGACTTTTTTTGCAGACGCACCACTTTATTATTCTATTAAATTTTTGAACATTTTAAAAACTATTTTATGAGTGTTTCAAAGCCTTTAACTATCTCTGTTTCCAGCTAAAAAGTTCTTTTTTAAATTTACCTTCTTACTAATTGTACTTCTTTGCTGCTTGTAATATTTGCTAATTCTTTTTTGAAAGACTAAAAGATGAATGTGAGCAAGGGATAACTATATAAAAGTAAGTGTGTTGGGATGTGTATATATAGCCTGAGATAATCATACATTTCAAATTAAAAGTTTCTTCATTGAGTTATGATTACAGTTTTGGAACACAATTTATTAATTTCAACAAAAAGGGAATTAGGGAAAATTACGTTCTAGGGTTCCGAGGAGAATTTCTAAACAAAACCAGATCAAGAATGCTAACATAGCCAGTTGTCTGACTGAGTATTGGAGATCCAGCAGTAGTCCGATGTAGTACAGGAAAAATTAGTAGGGATCAGTTAGAATCTTTTCTTGCTTGCTTTGGACAAGGAACATGAATTGCAATCTTCAATACCCAATGTTAAAATTCCAAGTATTGGATGTATTGTGTCAATATCTGTTTTCCCTGAAGAAATAAAGGTATTAAATTTAATTCAAGAAGGAAAAAAAATATGTCTTGCCAGGCCATACAAGCCATTTTGCACCATCTGTCAAACTCTGCAGCTTGTTTACTACAAATTTTTTCTTTGAAGACTAACATCTACCTACCTGACTGGCATTGTTCCCAGTCTGAAATGAAAGGTTTGTAGTCCACTTCCTACTCATAGAATCACTTAGGTTGGAAGAGTCCAACCACAGCTTAACCCTGAATAGTCCACCTCTAGACCATGTCCCCAAGCACAACATCTACACGCCTTTTAAATATCTCCAGGGATGGTGACTCCATCACCTCCCTGGACAGCCTGTTCCAATACTTGACTACCCTTTCAGTAGAGAAATTCTTCCTGTTATCTAATCTAAATCTCCCCTGGTGCAATTTGAAACATTTTCCTCTTGTCCTGTCACTTGTTATCCCAGAGAAGAGACCAACCCTCACCTCTCTACACCCTCCTTGCAGGTAGTTGTAGAAAGTGATAAGCCTGCTTTTCTCAAGACTAAAAAGCTCTGGTTCCCTCCTCTGCTCCTCAAAGGACTTGTGATCCAAACCCATCACCAGCTTCTCTGGACAGGCTCCAGCATTCAACAGCTTTCCTGTAGTGAGGGGACAGTACTAGAGCTGAGTATAATGGAACAATCACTTCCCTACTCCAGCTAGTCACTATAATCTTGATAAAGGTCAGGATGCTGTTGGCCTTCTTGGCCTCCTGGGCACACTATCAACTCATGTTCAGTCAGCTGTCCACTAACACTCTTAAGTCTTTTTCCTCCAGGGAGCAATCAAGCCACTCTGCCCCAAGCCTGTAGCATTGCCCGGGGTTATTGCGACCAGTATCAGCTTTCACTTGCTCTTTCTTGTACAAAGAAAAAAACCAAAACCAAAAACAAACAAAAAAAACCCCAAAATATTTTTTATTATAGATTTTCAAATCAAATACAATTAAACTCTGCCACTATATACCAACCAAAGATCTTTGTAAGATCTCTAGGCTTTCATTCTGGGTATTCAAATTTTAAAAGTCATGCTTTTCAGGAGACTTCTTTTCATTACTGTGTTGGCCTCCCAAATGCTTATATGCATGGGTAAACATACAGTCAGATGCTCTACCTCTGTCAAAGAATGAAAAGCCATCCATACCACCAGATAATGTAAATATAATTCAGGAATTTCATTTTTTCTGATATGAGTTGAAGAAATAAGTGTTAGATCTAAAGTTATCTCCAGTTTTTCTAGGACATACTTTAAAGTAGGCCTTCTACAGAATCATAGAATCATAGAATTGTATGGGTTGGAAGGGACCTCGAGAGATCATCGGGTCCAACCCCCTGCCAAAGCAGGCTCCCTAGGACATTTCACTCAGATAGGCGTCCAGACGGGTCTTGAATATCTCCAGAGAAGGAGACTCCACCACCTCCCTGGGCAGCCTATTCCAGTGCTCTGTCACCCTCACTGTGAAAAAGTTTTTCCGCATGTTGGTGCGGAACTTCCTGTGCTCCAACTTGCAGCCATTGCCCCTTGTCCTGTCTCCACAGACCACTGAAAAGGGGCTGGCTGATTCCCCCTGCATCCCCTGCTTAAGATAATTATAAACATTAATTAGGTCCCCCTTAGTCTTCTCTTCTCAAGGCTGAACAGTCCCAACTTACTCAGCCTTTCCTCATAGGGGAGATGCTCCAGGCCCTTTATCATCTTCGTAGCCCTTCTTTGGACTCTTTCCAGGAGATCCCTGTCCTTTTTATACCAGGGAGCCCAGAACTGGACACAATACTCCAGGTGGGGCCTGACCAGGGCAGAATAGAGGGGGAGGATCACCTCCCTTGACCTGCTGGCCACACTCCTCCGGATGCACCCCAGGATCCCATTGGCTCTCTTAGCCACTGAGGCACACTGCTGGCTCATGGCCAAGTGCTTCTCTAGAGATACTCATTTGAGACCTAAAAGGGAATCAGGACTTCAATCCACAGAGGCTACATCTAGACTAGGAGAGTGTAAAACCTGGCAAAAGTGAGTTGTCAGAGTGGAAACAGTGTGACTTCCCAGCCACAACAGTATGTTATTACTTTTTAAAATCTTGATTCATCTTTGTTTGAATCTTCTTTGTTTAAGAATGCTATGTAAATGTGTAAGTATCTTACAACATAAGTATATCATTAAAATACATATATATATATAATTCATATATATATGTATATATATATATACACACAACTTTGATAAGAGAAATGCCCCATACTCTTCCTATTTAATCTGTGGAAGAAAAGCTTTAAGATATGAATCTTACAGTTTGGAGGTGAAACAGCTGTGAGTGAAAGATTTCCCTGCAGATTGTACCACTCAACTAAAGGAACAGCTGTGTAACATGGGGTTACTTATGGAAATAAGATATTTTTAAAAAACCCAACCATATAATATTCATGTTTAGAGACCTTCCATCTTTTTCTGTCTGTGGAATAGTAAGACAGAAACAAGAAAAAAACTGGAGTAAACTGTGTTCTTCATCCCTTTTTGAGACATTTTTCAGATTCAGCTTAGCTCCAAAGACATCAGAAAAAATTAAGGCAAAGACTGGGATGAAACTGCTCACAAATCTTGATGTGGTTTGCAGACTGATGATTTTTGTTGTTGTTTATTTCAAGACCTAATTAATTGTTCTAATGGCGGCCTCAAATGAAAATGTCTTCCAGAAAAATTCAACAAATTGTCATCTGTCAGTGACAAATCATGGATAAAATAAAATAAACTTTAATGAAAAAAAATCAACATTGTATTACATAACAATGAAACTATTGTAAATTCTTTATAGTGATCTTAATTGCAAGCATAAGTTAACCAACTGCTAGAGTTTTATATGTTATGAGTTCTGAACATGTTCAGTTACATACAGTAACTGCAGTGCCTACATATATTTATTTTCCAGGCGGAATCAGTCTGAGTAACTGTCTAAGTGATCACCAATTTAGAAAGTCAATAATAATTGGGTATGACTATAACTTTGTTTCTTC
Source organism: Hypotaenidia okinawae (assembly GCA_027925045.1). Classification (NCBI taxonomy): domain Eukaryota; kingdom Metazoa; phylum Chordata; class Aves; order Gruiformes; family Rallidae; genus Hypotaenidia; species Hypotaenidia okinawae. The sequence goes on from BSDF01000003.1 coordinate 121,994,881, forward strand.
TTTGTCTTTATAACTTTAGTTTATTTGTCACTGGTGTTTCAATATTAACTCTGTCAAGTTTGTAAACACCCATGTAATACACCACTTTATGTCACCCAAATGTAAAAAAAACCCAATGTTCTTGGTTGTTTTTTTTTTCCAATTAGCAAACTATGTACACTTCCAAGGACTCCAAAATGTTTCTACCACTAATTTCGATTTTCAGCTACCAGCCTAAAAATAAGTTTCTGAAAATCAAAAAACACCCATGTTGGAAACAACTATGGTATTGCAGAAATAATACAGAAATTCCGTTTTAATAATTCTAGCTTAATACTTTTTGAACTATGAAAATACTGTCTAGACATGTGGAAGAAAGTTTTTAATCATCAAATAAATTTTAAAAACTGGGAAGTCATTTTCCTCAGCTTTCTATCAGAAATACAACCCCTGTGTTCTAAGAATAAGTGTACATTACATGAACCTAAATATGCCTGTATGCCATGCTAACGTGTCGAGTACATTTTTACAGTCTGATTATATATACATGAGTTTTCAAAGTACTACAAACACCACTAGGTATGATACATTTTTTTGTTAAAGCTGGGAATCAGCAATGATTGGTTATATTCCTATGCTAACTTCCTCTCAGACCTAACAGAACTCAATTAACCTTTAATTGACTCTGTAACCCAGTCTGAGGAATCAGGACAATACATTTGGCTATCTTTATAATGCACTTTGACATCAGTAAGAGAAAAAAGCTGTGTAGGTGAAAGACTGTTCTGTGTCACAGATCTACCACAAATGCTTTCAGCTCCAGGGAAACACAACATGAGATGTGTCACAGCCCTGCCTACTTCAGCTAAATTTTTTTTTTTTTTTTACATTATCAATTTTAAATTATATACTTGTACAAAATATGACTGGGAAGATCTTCATAGGGTTATTTAGTCAACAGTTCTGCCCAAGCCAGAATCAGCTTACAGTTGAGCTCACAATTTTCGGTCTTTTTTTCCCAGAAGACACAAATTATTTATTACCTTTTGGATTTTGGCAGAATGATCAAGAAAGAAACCAACACTGAATATCTTCTGGCTAATGATATTTTGTAATTATTAAAATTATTTTGTTGCTGGAAAACAATGACAGACCATTTTTCCTGTGTATCTTGCATCAAGTCTTTCATGTCCTGTGAACTTCTTTAGCAAGATGCTTAATTTACATGAACAGCCAATTAGTCCTGATTTATGTAAAATGTGCTTGCCTGTTGTTTGGCATTACTTTTGCCCTTAATCATTTCTGTTAATAATAGGCAATATTACCATGAACTCACACAGTACATGCTAAATAAGGCAAAGCTATTAATTTATCTTGTCTTCCCTTTTTTTTTTTAATATTACAGTTTATTATGAAAAACAAGCCATTATATTTTGGCTTATTTTTCAAGTACTTAGGTGCATTATGGCCCTGGGCAATTCATTTATAGCAACTAGATTATAGACCATCTTCTGTGCAAAAAAACCTAGCTCATTACGGTGGTATATTTATGCATAGAATAGCAAGGATATTTAGTTAAGATTACTTAAATATTTTTTAAACTCAAGAATCGTATCTTAGAAAGACGGCATTTGCCCTGCACTTTCTTAGGTTGATTTAGTGTTTGACAACACATCCTGTCCTTCCTATAACCTCATGCTGAATGATTTTCCTGGAGAAAGGAGTGACAATAATTGTGAACAGTAACGTTATTACATACTCTGAATTCTTAAATTACTTGTAGTAACTTTGGTTACTGCAAAACATTAAATATAATGTCTAGGAAGTTGAACTGAAGCGTTATTAATCAGTTCTTTGCAGTCTGTTTACATTTCTAGAGAGGACATTCAATGATGCTATCTATTAAGGATAGTAGCACAGATGAAAGATCTGTTGCTGATTTTAGCAACCTTTAAGAAAGTAGTAACCATTTCCAGTGATATATACATATATATACACACAAAAATCCACATCTATATGTCTTGTAATTTTGCTTTTAGTAGATTGCTATAAATCTCAAACTGATGGAATAGATTTCTTAACAAATATATTGAGTATTTTACCTCTATAAAACAAAACATTTATTAAACAGTGCAACATATGTGAATATCTCAAAATACTCCATAAAAATTAAATCATTTTGCTACACACCAACAGTAATAAATATTATTAAATTTGCCTCACATATAGGGAGTCTGAAGCAATTGCTCTCATGTGATTCATCTGCGGAATTCAGAAAGGAAATCAAAGATCTCAGAGGATTCCAAAGTTCCAGTCTGTCAGGTCATCCTCAAAATAAACCATAAATATTTCTATTTCATATGCATCAAAATTATGTAACAGTTAAAAGTCCAAGCAAGTATAACATCTAAACAAAATACAGACAAGTTACTAAAAAGATTATTCTGTTCTTACTACTATGTATAATATTAATTATGCAAAAGTGTAATGCAAAAAAAAAACCCCATCAACCTAACAACTTAACTGGACTGTATTATTATTTACACTTTAATTAGGATTGGTTTTTTTTCCCAGAAATACAAAGCATTTCATGAGTGGTTTACACAGCTAAGGACACTTTTCTAAGCATTTTCAGGGGTTATCCTGATGTCTTCTGTTAATGCTGACTATTCAATGTATATTTTGCATATACCAGCAAAAGGTTGAATGATCTAATGAGAATTATTTCACTAGATTTCTTTCCATGGGGTTGGAAAATGTAGAATTTGGGTAAATTGTTATTACTATGTACAGACTATTAGCTGGGTAAGTATTGTTTACATAAACAGAAATTTTACAACTAACTGTCTGTTCAACGAGCTGAAAAGTAGCACTAAGCTATAGAAGAAAACTTATGTGCTGAATTAGTAACTACAAGAAACTTGCCATTAAAAGTTTCACTTGTAGCATGTAAGCTGAAAGAATCTTGAAAGCCTAGGGTTTAATTCTGCCGAAATCTGTCACCGTTTTAGCTGTACAACATTATTGGAGATGTAAAAGAGGTTGTACCACCAGCATTTTTTTCTTCTTTTAGCTGATTGCTGGTCAATTGCTCTTCTGCTGATGATTGTTCATATTCAGGAAGAATCTAATACATTTCACTATTTAATCTAGTTAGCTTTTCCATCAAATATTCTAGGTTTGGTTTTCCAACTTGATACTACCTGTGACTGCCCATTCTGTACTCTTCTGGTGAAGTGTTCACTTTTCATTAAATATTTTTTCACTAAAAACTCTGTTCATTTCTCATTATCCAGGGACACCTGCAAAGCACTCTCAGATGATAGGTCTGAAAGCTAAATTTTACTGAAAAACAGAGATCATGACCTCAAGTCGCTTTGTTTTCTAGTCTTCATTTCATTGTACTTACTAATATTTCATCAGCTGTTTGTTCTACAATTCTGACACGACCTTGTATTTACATTTGTTTCTCAAGTTTTCTTAGTGTTTAACTGAAAGAGGTAGAAAAATAAATGTATGAAGGATTTTGATAAGACATCTAGTCTCTTATCCTGCTCTAAAGAAATGATCAATTATTCCTATGTTGTTCCCAAGGAAAAATTACCTAACTGCTTCTTGAAGTCTTCCAAGTTTCCCTAATCTATGGACTTCAGGGCTTCCATATCCTTTGGAAGTCTTTTTTATTACTGAATCGTGCCATTTCATCTTGCACTTTAGAAGACATGGAGAACAGAACAATCTTTTGTCTTTGGAATAACTGTTAGGTTTTACCATAAAAAGATCATCTGCAATCACAAAGGAGCACAGAGACAAAATGGCATGTGGAGAAGCTCAGATAATACCCTGCCCTAGATGCTCCAAGAGACATCCCAGCAGCCATCACCCCACCATGAGCCCATCTCCACAATCCCAGAAGACCACTGAGTCCAAAAGTAGGCAGGAACCCTAATTACTGAGAGGAAATTACACCATCTGTTCTCTTTCCAAGGCTGTCCCAGGAGACCTTCACCCCCAGTGTCTAGGTGTGATGCTCAACACGAGTCAGTGCTGGAGCATCTTTTGTACAGAGTGGAGTGACTGCCCAGGGGAATGGGACACATGATGGGATGCAGAGTAAGACCATATGGGGATCATACAAGACATATTATAAGCTACTTAGAGAAGGAAACAAGGGTGAGTATCTGAGTAGGAAAGAGTTTTGGAAAACATGGAATAAGGAGCTCAAAACTGGTTAGCTGCACATAAATAACCTGCAGGTCAGAATGTTCTGGGGTAGGTTTAGATTAGATGTTAGGAAGTAATTCTTTACTATGAGGGTGGTAAGGCACTGGAACAGTTTCCTGGAGAGGTTGTGGAAGCCCCATCCCTGGAAGCATTTAAGGCCAGGTTGGATGAGGCTTTGAGTAACCTGTTCTAGTGAGGGTTGGAACCATGGCAAGGAGGTTGGAAGTACATGATCTTTGAAGTGCCCTCCAAGCTAAAGTATTTTATTATTCTACGATTATTACACAATTTTAACTATTTTGCCTTGTGAGGGACTTTCTTTTCTATGTGTGTGTGGGGGGAGAGGATCTGAGTGCTAGCAACAGGCATGGGGCCACAGATCAGGGGCTGCATGTTCCAGAGTGCCAGCAACTGGACTGGAGACACCAGAGTGACCCAAGTGTTCATGATACAGCACCTGGAGTGACTGAGTCTGTGATTGCTAGTGGAGATTCAGCCAGGTAAGCCAGGAAACAAGTGATGTAGCCCGGGAGCAGTGGGGGGACAACACCAGAGAAGGTACTTGCTTTGGGAGTGCCAGCAGCTGGTGGAGAGACTGTAGGATCTGGAGTCTGATATATATGTCTGTAAGGGTGAGAGTTTGGGTACCTTGGCTACTGAGGACCAGGGGAGTCCCAGTCAGCTCTGGGTGTGCGTGTGTGAGATGGTCTGTACCAGCAATCGGAGAGGGGCTGCAACTTCAGGTGCTGTGTGCTCAGCTGCCAGAAAACAGGGAGACTGGAATGCAGGCACAGATACTGAGGCACAGATACTGAACAAACTGAGTGGGGAAAGTCTGTGGGGTGTGTGTAGGGTGTGTGAGAGGTGTGTGTGCATGTGTGTGTGTGTATTCTCACTAATAAACCATCTCCAGCTAGAGATGGGGGCAGGATGAGGCTGTTGATGTGTTTTTGGGAGTGCTCCGTGAGTCTGTGGTCAGTGTGGCCAGCTATGCATGTATTTGTGGTGTTCACATGCGCTTTGTGTGTGAGTGTCTACTGGGAACACAAGATCAGCTTTGCGTTTGATTGCACCTTGGGCAAGGAGCTTCAGCAACCGCAGGAATCTCTTGGGCTGCTGGATCCAGCATGATGTATTTACCTGTAACAATAACATTTATTTAAAAATGGAAAAATGTGCATATTCCCCATAGTATCCTGTTCAATGTTTTTCAATGTTTCCTTTTAGAACATCCTTTCTAGATCTCTGATCTGTATCTGGGATTGTTTTAATTTGAAACTTCTCTATTTGGAAGACAGACTTGTTGAAGGTGACCTGTTCAGACAGTCCTCTATTTGTTGCCCCATTAATGAGTAAAGTAAGTAGGTTTTTTTTAATACATCTTGTAGACTATACTCAATTATACTTTGAAAATGGTGTTTGATTCTTTCACAACAGGATGATTATACAGATTCAAGTTCAGTTTAAGATCCACTATAATCCCTGGAAAGGCGGAGAACAAATTTCTTCTCAACCATTTGTTTTTCTTCCCACTTACGGTGTTAATTATATCTCTCTAAATGTAGTTCCTTGCACTCATCTCTGTTGAACTACATCTGTTTTTTTTCCAGACCATTTCTCCAATTTTTCAAGATCATTTTGAATTCTCGTCCGATCCTCCAGTATGCCTACAGTCCCTCCCCGATATGTGTTGCCTGCAAATTTAATCATATGCTCTTGATTCCATCATCCCAGTTGTTAATGAAAAAACTGAATGAAGCTCTTCTCTGTACATCTTTTCGTTCTGGCAGTGAACCACAAATAACAATTCTTTTGGCACAGTTTCCCAACCGTTGTTTAAGGCCTCTGTAGAAGAATCAACAAAATCTATTTCCTTACCTGCATTAAAAAAGAAAAGAAAGAAAAAGTTATAAAGGATAAAACCATACTAAATAAAAGACTTATAACCAGAGTTTCTATATTCCCAGGGCCTCTTAACTTGCAATGGAAAAATATTAGGTGGGTTGCACAAGATTATTTTTTTCAATCTCAATTAATTCATCAGTCCATTATCCTTCAGATGCTTAACATAGTCCATTAAGTCATTTTTTTTTCTTATATCTGTATATGATCACCACTGCACTGCACAATGTCTTGCCTTGTATTTCAGGGTATGATATATTCCAATGCTAAATTTATAAGGTTATTTTAACATAGCCTAATATCTACATACAAATTTCTATAAGTATCCAAGGTCCTTAATTTTTCAATAAAGAGAAAAAGACACCCATTTGACTAAGTTACCTACACAAGTGTCTAGTATCCTTCGAAGTCATGCAGGGACTCCAAGACACCGGGAATGTAATACCAGGTCAGTGTGAGACCCATGTCCTGAGGTAGCCTGAAGATCTCAAGTGGTACTAGAAGTTTAAATTCAAGTAAGTGAAACACACTTCAGGTTCCATTTGGTATAGCATAAATTTAGGACTACTAACATATTTAGGATTACTATTTGGGATGCTATAGGGCATTCTCACCCCACCCCAAGTATCTGTTTCAAAAAGAACTGGGCAATTTGCAAGTCCAGTATCATATCTGGAAGGAGTGTTTGGACATCTGGATATTGAAGAGCACTTCAGATTACTCCAGATGCTTTAGTTCAGGTATTTTTATCAAGTACCTGGCACACCTGCAAACACCTATACACAGAAATCTGAACATAAGCATCCTAATCTCAAATTGAATCCCACTCTTAGTCCTAGATCCTCCTTGAGATGACAATTCAGCTGAAATATATGGTCATTGCTCAGACCAAGCACTAAGTATCTATTGCCACTAAGATACTACTCCAGATGCCACTTAAGGAGGGGTTCTGTCATAAAGATTCATGAAGATAGCACAGGTATCCTAAAGCTTATCAAACAGCTTTGTAATCTACATTTGCTTAATGTAACTGATTGTTATTTTACCTTCACTGGTACTGATTACTTAGTGACTTAAGTCTTACCTTTTTAAGAGTTTCTGTTATTGGCAGTTCTTAGCAATGTATTAAGTAACTTTATCACTGAACACAAGTAACTTTAGCATTGGAAAATAAAATGCATTATACCAGAGTTGAAAATCTGTCCCCGTGTATAATAGAATGTCTTCTAAATGCATAGGGAAGAATGAACATTTCTTTATCTCACAGTGTGTAGGTGTTTATATTTAGTAATTAGCCAGGAAATGTAAGACTTCATTAGTTCTTTTGCAAGGTTTGTTGTTGGGTAGCTTATAAAATTCAATAAATTTAATTTCACATTTTTGCCAATGAAAAAATGTTATCAACTTATTAGACTGTATGACATTTTTACCTTTTGTGGTGTCCCAGTTTCAGATGATATAGAGTTAATTTTCTTCCTAGTAGCTGGTGTAGTGATGCAGCTTGGATTTAGTGTGAGAATAATGTTGATAACACAGTGATGATTTCAGTTGCTACTAGGTAGTTGTGCTTACACTGCATCCAGGATTTTTCAGCTTCTCATGCCCTGCCAGGTGCACAAGAAGCTGGGAGAGCACAGCCAGGACAGCTGACCCAGAATGGCCAAAGAGATATTCCCTATCATATTTGAGTCCAGTTTTGTTCCAAATCTTTTACCAATGACCTCAATGAAGGGATTGAATGTTCTCTTAGCAAGTTTGCAGATGACACTAAACTGGGAGGAAGTGTTGATCTGCCTGAGGGTTGGGAGGCTCTTCAGAGGGATCTGAACAGACTGGACCGATGGGCTGAGACCAATGGGATGAAGTTTAACAAGGCCAAGTGTAGAGTGCTGCACATGGGACGTAACAACCCCATGCAGCGCTACAGGCTTGGGGAAGACTGGCTGGAGAGCTGTCAGGCAGAGAAGGACCTGGGGGTGTTGGTTGACTGCAGACTGAATATGAGTCAGCAGTGTGCCCAGGCAGCCAGGGGGGCCAACGGCATCCTGGCTTGTATCAAAAATAGTGCAGCCAGTAGGTCTTGAGAGGTGATTGTACCCCTGTACTCGGCATTGGTGAGGCCGCACCTCGAGTACTGTGTCCAGTTCTGGGCTCCTCATCATACAAAGGACATTGAGGTCCTTGAGCGAGTCCAGAGAAGGGCAACCAGAATGGCTGATGGAGCTGGGGATGTTTAGTCTGGAGAAGAGGAAGCTGAGGGGAGACCAAAGGAGGTTGTAGAGAGGTGGGTGATGGTCTCTTCAACCAGGTGACCGGTGATGGGACAAGAGGCAAGTGTACAAAGCTGTGCCAGTGCAGGTTCAGATTAGATGTTAGGAAAAAAAAAATATTGAAAGAATTATCGGGGCCTGGAACAGGCTGCCCAGGGAGGTGATTGAGTCACCATCCCTGGATGTGTTTAAAAAAAGGGCAGATGAGGTACTTAGGGATATGGTTTAACATAAGATGGAAATGGTTGGACTTGATCTTAAAGGTCTTTTCTAACCTTGTGAATGTGTGATTCTGTGATATAATGTCATGTTCTGGATATAACTGGAGAAGTTGGGAAGCAGGATTGCTGGTCAAAAACAGGCCGGGCATTGGTTGTTGGGGTTTTTATCACAGGTGGTGAGCAATTGCATTTAGGTATCACTTTTGTTATATTATTACTATTACTGTTGCTGTTACTGCTACAGTTACTCTCTTCCTTTGTTGTCCTATTAAACTGTTTTATCTCAACCCATGTGTTTTTTCCACTCTTCTCCCCATTCCCTTTTTGGGGAGAGAAGTGAGTGAGCAGCTGCATGGTGCTTGCATACCATCTGGGATTAAACCATGACATGAAATTTCATGCTCAGAATTTTTTGCATTACTTCATATGAAATAGAGTTTAGGTACCCTTCATCAAGCCATATTCTTCCTGATATTTCTTCTTCCAACTTCATACTGCAATACAGTGTTAACCCATCTCCTTTGTTGCTTGTGTGGTTTTATTCTGAGGATCTTCTACCAATTCTTCACTTGGGTATGAAGTACTTTCACTGACTTTTCTCTTTATCATTTATGCTCTTTCATTGTCTACTGCAAGAATGTACCATTCATCCATTTTAATATGAGAAATCTCTAACTCAGACTGGTCAACACTAGATAATATTGAAATTTTTATATCTTCTAACAGGCCTGAAAATCTGTAAACTAGTGAGACTTTTTGCAATGACCCACTTTAATAATAATAGATATTATGTGATTCTGTGATTCACATGAATTTATGCTAATTAAGTCTCTGGCTAAATTTGTCTCTCCCCATTCTTAAATTCATTTGTAAGATTTAAAATGCATCTTCATAGAAAGACTGCCTCCCGAATGTATCTAATGAATACTTATTTTGCGGTTTGGTGTCACCCTCCCCTTGAATTTGAATAAAGGACATTTGATGATAGGTGTTTTAAACCACCATACACCTATGAATTTCTTATAAATAGAACTTTAAGGTTGGTTTGAGTAAGTTTGATTGGTTGATGGAACCAAGATGCAAAAGCAATCTTTTTGGGAAAAGTATTGGGTTTTTGACAAAGAGAAACATGGGTTTTCCTATCCCAAACACACCAAATCATATCTCTCTTTTCTTCCCTGGTAAGACAAGGCCTTAGCATCCTCTTCTCACCCCTTCTATGCTGCTCTTCCTGCTCTCATCTGAGAGCTTTCCTCCATCATCATCATCATCTCTCCCACATGGCAATACACAAACAGCCATGTTTTTTCTCCCTTTAGGTTTCTACCTACACTTGCACCAGCAAGAAGCATCACTTTTTACCCTTTGTAGAGTCTAGCCACCAGATCCTCCCCAGAAATACCCCAGGGCAAACACTAATCCTTGCTTTCTGAATACTAACCCTACTGCAGTACATAAGGAAGGGAGAGAAACCGTAATGAAGTGGTTAAAGCACTTGAGGTACAATGCAGACACACAAATACAAGCTTCTGTCTTGTGTATCTAAGATATCTGCAAGGGACTTCTGCACATGAAATGTGACCTGTAGGAAAAATCTTCTGAACAATGGGAGGGTAAGTAGAATTTTATATTTACTGTGAAAAATACTTATAGAAGTCTCTATTTTAGCAACCAAATATTCTTCTGCTTTCCAATATGTTTCTACCTAGGCATCAACTAACCTCAGCCAGGCATATCTAAATTCTTACCTACTTCCCTCAGGATATCCTCTGTGACTCTGCACTCCTCTCTATCCCACCTTGAGAATTACTCACATTTGCAGTAGTAGGAAAAGCTTAGAAGGGGTTTTAACCTATTATTACCCAGCTTGATGCCAGACAGAACATTACAAGTAGATAAAACAAATTATGTAGGAAAGCGGAGAAATAGGTGGCAAAACAATTAGCAGTGTTCAGCAAAGAAATGGACATTTAAATTTGCCATTCATGGAACCAGTACCAAATAACAGTGATTTATTGACATCCCAACCTTCTTGCATCTAAAATTTATACAACTCTTAATGCCTATAATGCTGCAAAAAGCCAGATTGTTTGGAAATATAGGGAAGTTTTATTTCTCACAATGATTCTGTGTCTACCTGTTCCTAGAGCAGCTCAGTATGCCAAAACATTGAGTAACTGGGCATAACATGATTCAGTGTCATACCAACAGTACCTAAGCTAAAGCTCCAGGCTAAGTAACCTAGTTCCTACTGAAAGATGGATAACCTTTTTTGTGTGTTACCCAGTGAGTGGTGTATAATCCTAAGGGAGCAATGCATCAATATCAGATCCTGTACAGGTACATGAGTAAAGTGGCAGAGTATGTTTTGTTTATGCCACTGGGCTAGAAGTCTGAAGTGCTGGATTTAATTTTTGACTCTAATACTCCTGTGATTTCCAGTAAGTTATTCAGTGATCTTCCTGTCACTGCTATTCATATATAAAATGATGAATTATTTATTATTAGCTATAGGTATCCCTAATCATAGAAATTACTTTTCTTCCTTAGCACCTTATAAGTATACTTCCTATATTTCCTACAGATGTATGAACTCTCTAAAAGAAACACTGCCTTCAGCTTTAGTTAACTGCCATTTATGAAAGAATGAGGTCTCATTTTTGTTTGGGACCTGTAAATACAGTGGTAATGTGAATAGGAACATCACATGTCTCAGTTCTGTTTCATGACATTAACAATAATAATGAGTTTTTCATTGTGATCTGTTGTTTTTTTTTTCTTTTGCAGATTCATTTATTTCACTGAATCCACACATAATATATCAGGATGGAATCAATAACTTCATGTTATCTTTTTAAGCAGATGGAGAAAAAAAAAAACAACCACAAAGCAATGGAAAGCAAAAAATGTGTTACAGCATTCTGCATTTTGCCTATCGCTACCCTGTCTAAATTTCTGTGGACATGTGTAATACTTAGCAGTAGGTGTGCTCCTTGTCGATCCCTTGAGGAACACACTCTGTCCAAACCTAAGAGATATACTAGATTAAGATCTAGTTTCTCTACTTTAATATAAGGTCTAGTTTCTACGCTAGTTTATTGGAATACAAAAACAAACCCCAGTTTCCTTCCATAGAAAAACAGTTTATAGGGGAAAATGAGCATTCTCATTTCTCCATGGAAGTAGACCATAGTCAGATTTTAATATCCACACCCTGTAAGCCCTACAGTGATCATAAACCCCAAAATGCAGACATAGGTTGCTACACTCAAAATCTCATGGACAACAGGAAACACTACATATTGTAGAGCCAAGAATTTTAATTAATTATCCTAATTAATTAGTCTCATCAAAATACAAAAAGCCACCTATTATTACCCTAATTCAAGAATATTCGCACTCCTAACCCAAATCAATACAAAAAACCTTCCAAATATCTTTACAATATCTAGCCCTTTTCTTTGATATTACCCTTCAACTATCATTCTGGACTCCAAGGTCAAGTGTTACAGTCATACTGAAGAAGGATGAAAGAAGGTGATATTTAAAAGAAGTTACCAGCATCCTTGAGTCCTTCAGGATGAGTATTATCTTCACATTAGCTACCTCTTCCTTCTCAGTCCTTGGGCTTGCTTGGATTTCTATCTATACACTTCCTTAACACGTTCTGCTTTCTTCTCAGTGGGGCCACACCAACCCCAGGTGCACAAAGGGCTATAGTTTGTCAGGCAGTGACTGCATGGTGGGGAGGGTTCTCCCTCCTCAGCAGAGCCACCCTCAGAGCTGAAGCTGGAGCACAGGAAGCAGCAGTCACTGAGCCCAGTGCAGGGGTTAAACGATGACAACAACAACAACAACAACATTTTTTTTCACTAAATGAGACAGCTTAGGTTAAAAGCTTCTGAATGTGACCTTGCTAGTAGTTTGAAGCTCTCTGTAACATTTTTTATGATTTATTCCTCTTTTGAATGTCTGAAATTCCAAGACTGATGATGCAGCAATCAGTCTACCTGTTGGAGGTTGTTATATAAGCTGAATAAAAAAGTGGTTTAAAGTTTTGTAGTTCCCAAGATCTGTTAGAATTTTGTTTGCATGTACTTAGTCTATTTGGCTGTTATTGCTGCTGTGTTTGCATTTCTCTGTCTTTTCTCCTAGAAAATGAGAGTTAGATATTGCTCTCACCTGGGACATACTGTTCTTGCTAGGAATACCAGGCACAATTTGGAAAATGGGAAGCTCTCTAATGTCCACCGAGCTTATGACCCTTGTAGTATATTTTCCTTCATAACTGTTTCCTTTTATTGTACCTCAAAGCTTGACTCTGTAGAGGACGTAGAAAGGTTATGAAAGAACCACATCTCAATTAACTCCTTATTTGTTTATTATAGCAACTGCTATTGCCATGAGAAACTGCAGACAGTCCTGATGTAAAAACCGATAATATTTTTTATGGGTTTTGTTGCTTGTCTTTTTCTGTTCAAAATTTTGTTATGGCAGAAAGAAAACATACTTTATATATAAACCCAAGGTTTTACTTATAATGTAAATGAAACCTTAAAAGACCCATCAAAGAACTGCTGTTAGTTTATGTCAATTCTTTTCAGGAAAATAAATGTATTGAATGTATGTGTCAAGGAATTAGTGGGAGCCACTGTGAGGAGATGCTGGGGCTGCCCTATGCAGGACACAGTTGGTTCCAGTCAACTCCAGCCCACCCACTGCAGGGCAGAGCCCAGCCCTGCAGCCAAGGAGCTGCTGCCTTGGGGAAATGTATTTAAGAAAGGGTAAAAAAACGTATTCAGGCAGTGAGGAGTGAGCAAAAAGATATGAAAAGCATCAGTGTAAACACCAAAGTCAGAGAAGAAGGAGGAAGAGTTGGTACTCCAGGTGAGAGAGTAAGGACTCCCCCGATGCCACTGGAGAAGACCATAGTGGAGTAAATATCCACACTGCAACATGTGAAGGACCCTACACTGCAGCATGTGGGTATCTCCTGAAGGAACTGTGCTTCATGAAGAACCCATGTTGGAAAAGGAAAAAAGCACAAAGAGAAACATCAGAGAGAGTTGTTATGGACTGAGTACACCGCCCCCTCCATTCCTCCTCCCTCTGTGCCACTTAGGGTAGGAGATGGTAGAAGACTCATGAATACAGTGAAGTTTAGCCTGGGAAAAGGGGGAGCTGTGGGGAGGGTGTTTTACATTTTGTCTGTTTTTCACCATCCAATTCTGTTTTAATTCACAATAAATTAGCTCAGTTTTACTCAAGTCAAATTTGTTTTTTCCCATGATGGCAGTCCGTAAGTGATCTTATAGAATCATATAATCCCAGACTGGTTTGGGTTGGAAGGGACCTCAAAGATCATTTAGTTTCACTTTCCATCACAGAGCAGGGACACCCTCCACTAGGCCAGGTTGCCCAAAGCCCCACCCAACCTGGCCTTGAACACTGCCAGGGAGGGGGCAGCCACAGCTTCTCTGCGCAGCCTGTGCCAGGGCCTCACCACCCCCACAGGGAAGAATTTCTTCTTAATATCTAATGTAAACCTACTCTCTTTTAGTTTGAATCCATTATCCCTTATCCCACCACTACATTCCGTGATAAATAAGTCCCTCTCCATCTTTCCTTTAGGCCCCCTTTAGCTATTAGTAGGCTGTAATAAGGTCTCCTTGGAGCCTTATCTTCTCTAGGCTGAACAAGCCCAATTCTGTCAGCCTGTCTCCCTAGGAGACATACTCCAGCCCTCTGATCATCTTCATGGCCCTTCTCTAGATGGGCTCCAGAGGATTCAGAGTAGAATCTGATGTCATTTAAACATTTTCTAACGTGCTTTTATACCTTGGTCTTTCTTCATTGGTCTGTAAATTCATATTACACCCAAAATTGCTTGATATGGTGCATTTTACATAGGTTAATGATGGGGATGGCGAATGGGTGTTGATACCACTTCATCACATGTTGTTTATTCAGTTCCTTCCTCCTCAGGGGGAGGACACCTTAGTCCTTCCCTGCTCCAGTGTGGGGTCCCTCCCATGGAAGACATTTGTTCCCAAACTTCTCCAATGTGAGTCCTTCCCTGTAGTTCTTCATGAATTGCTCTAGCATGGGTCCCTTTCATGGGGTCACAAGACCTGCTTCAGCATGGGGTCTTCTCTCCACAGAGCCACAGGTCCTGCCAGAGCCTTCTCTAGCATGGACCCTACACAGGGTCACCACCTCCACTGGGCCTTAGATCCTCCATGTACTGTAGATGGATCACTGCTCCACCATTAACCTCCATGGTCTTCAGGGGGACAACCTGCCTCACCATGGTCTTCTCCACAGGAAGGGGAATCTCTGCTCTAGCACCTGGAATACCATCTTCCCTTCCATGTTCACTGACCTTGCTGCCTACAGAGCTATCTCTGCAGAATATGTGTCATAAATATTCTAACTCCTGTCTCTGTCTGCAGTTACTCTTAGTGTTGCACAGGATTTTTTTTACCCTTTATTTTTACACTGCTGGTTATCCCAGAAGTGCTAGTCACTGATTGGCTTGGCATTGGCCAGCAGTGGGTCCATCTTGGAGCCAATCTTGGTATTGGCTCTTAAGGACATGAGGGAAGCCTCAAGCAGCTTCTCATGGATGCCACCCTTGTAGCCTCCCCCGCTAACAGAATTTTGCCATGCAGCTAGGATAGAGTTAATTTTCTTTCTAGCAGCCAGTGTAATGCTGTGTTTGGGAGTTAGGATGAGAGTGGTGCTGATAACACATGGATGTTTTAGTTGTTGCCAAGCAGTCGAGGACTTTTCAGTTGTTTGTATTGCCCTGCTAATGAGAAAGTGAGAAGGCAGGGGGCGCCTAGGAAGCTGGGAAGGGACAGAGCCAGGATAGGTGACCCAAACTGGTTAAAGAGGGTATTCCACATCAATTACATCATGCTCAGCATAAAGAGGGGCTGGTGAGGGAAGGAGCGCAAAGCTCCAGGACACATGGTTTTGAGGATGGTCCAGTTTCAGGACAGCTCTGAGCTGTACAGCCTGAGTTATGTGGTTCAGTGAGAAACTGCATTTGTGTATCACCAGTTTTGTGTATTTTGCTATAAAGTCCTATTACTGCTATCTCTCTCTTTCTCTCTGCTGTCCCAGTAAACCTTCCTTATCCCAACTCCCTTCCCCTCCCTGCCCCTAATTCCTCCCCACACCCTCTTAGAGAGAGCAGCGGTGTGGTGCTCAGCTCTTGGCTGGGGTGACACCATGACACACACAAACCTAATACAGGTGTGACAGCATAACTGATCTGCAAGGCTACATTCAGGAGAGCTCTCACAATAGAACTTTGAACAGAAAACAAAATTTTCTAAGATTCTGAAGTTATTTGTACTTATTGAGGTCTTAATTTTAAACAACCTAGTTCTCTTTATACTAAAAAAGCAAACACTAGACACTTGCATTCCATACACCCTCACTGCCCTTGACTTACCCACTCTCAGAAATGTGATTATGGAACGGACATAAGTGGTTCTGCTTTTAGCTGCTTTGCCCAAACAGGCAATTTCTTGCCCAGACAGGAAATTTCTAGGACTAAATCTGTTCCTGGTGCTAATGTGTGAGTGAAAAGAATAGCTTCTCAGGGACACTTGTCTGAACTGGAATAGCATATATATTGCCTCATGATCAGGACCTGTGGTCCAAATGGGTATTAGCTTTTTCGAGGCTTTTCTTTTTTCAAATTGAACACAAGGTATTTATCACACTGTTTTCACCAAGGCAAAATCATGTGAAAAGAGGCAAAACAAATATATCAGAGCTGCACAACTGAAACACTTATCTTTATATCATTAGAATTGTGTTTGTCAGATAATGGATTTTTTATCACTTTAGTATATGTGAAGACTGATTCAGCCACAAAGACCAAGAAATTACAAAAAAAGAGCATACTTAATTCTCCAAAACTAAACACTTATTTTTTTTGTTCCAGAGGAGCTTTACCTATATTTTGTTGACCTTGATTGATTGTTCAGGTATTTATACAAGCCAATAAATTGCCTATGTCTTTTATCTCATTAATGAGAGAGGACAGGAGTGGAGAAAATAAAGCTTTTATTACCAAATAAATAGAACAGCAGGATATGATTTGATAAATAGAACATTTCATTTTACCACATGGGTCTTCCTACTGCAGTCCCCATCTCCTAAGTAACTTAATGAACTATGATGATTGAACCAGTGCCAGTTTTAATACTCAACATTTTAATCAGCTAGCAAAGTAAGTTATAACTGAACAACACTTGCATAGCACTTGAATGTGTAGAGGAATAAGTTGCTGAGAATGATGCTAGTGACTCTGGAAGAATTAGAGAAATTGCAGTCTCTGCTCTACTTAACTAGTTGGACATTTGAGGTCAATATTATTCCCCTTGCATCAATCATTTGAATTTTGCTTTTTATAATCTAATCAGGTTTACTCTGCTGTTCACCTGGTCTTCCTGTATCCCTATTATCTTTCTGTTATTTCCTCACTGAATGTTGAATGTATTGCTGGCATCCTGTGTAGGTCTGGGATTGCAAACATCACATTCACACACATAAGTGCACTTATGTCCACTGTTGTGCACGCTCATTACTTGCAATAATCCAGGCTTCTGATGCAATAGCAGAAGCAAAAGCACAGTCCAAGAGACATTCTTCTGAAAGAATGTTGTCTCTGTTTTTCTCATGCCCTTAGTTTCCTATAACTTGAGCCTGCAGTGTCCTCCTTCCTTGCTGGGGTACTGTGGGGAAAGGTGGTTTCCCTTTTTCTCTAGTGGAAATCTCTAGTTACCACCATGAGCCAAGCTGCCAGACCAAGGTACTGCAGAGAAGGGAGTGTGTGTGTGGCTGGGGTTGATAGATCTCTTCTGAATTACAAGCAGAAAGAGCAGCAGAACTGAGAAGCTGAAAGACGGTGGGCTTCCAGAAAATTAGACAGTAGATTTTGGCTTTCTCCTTGCAACAATTCATTCAGTCCAAAGACGGAAATTGCCATCAAAGTGGCCTAGAGCCTGCTAAATTTGGCATAATCATTTTGTCAAAAGACTGTCCTACTTTTCGTCCTACTTGTTTTAGAGAATAATATGAAAGGATAAAAAAGAAACCTCTGATAAGACAGTGTCTGCCTCTCTAAGTAAGAAATGAACAGAACCCATTTACACAGTTATTCTCTATTTTATGTCTTAGTCACTCCAAGAAAAGGGAGGGGTGAATAAGAAAGGTGGAAGAGATAGTTTTCATTCAAATTAGTGAAGGGATTATAGTAAAACTATCCCTTATATTTGTAATGAGAAACAGATATGTCCACTTTTGTTAAATAACAAATCTTATAGTACTAGGGATTATGTTTTCCGATGAAAAAAATTAATGTTTGTCTTGATATTCATGCACTTGCTGTTCATTTTGATACATCTCACATTTCAATTCTAAATGTTAACATTGACCAAATACTACTCAATCAATAATTCCTCAGAATTATTTCATAGCTACTTTCAATAATTATTTCCGATGCATGACAAAATTGTTGAAATTGTATGTTCAGACACCTGTCTGACAGCTGCAATAGCATATCACATAAGTATTTCCTTTGTTAAAGGTTATGTAACATTATTAACTCACTGCAGAGTTGTTATGAAAAAGAAATTTATGCCATATTCACAATAGGTCTTTCACAAACAATATTTTGGTGCAATATTGAAAACTTCACACATAGTAACTATACTGTAGACATAATTCATTGTGTATTTATTCTGAATTTTCTCCTCCACTGCTTCCTCCTACTCTATTATTTGTCACTTTATTTAATTTCTATGTTTGATACAGTGCCTATTGTTCTAATGGAAGGATTCTAATACCCTTCAATGGGTGTTGGATTGCACTCTCAGCTTTTGTGTCTGAACAAAAATGCACATGACAAGTTAATCTTTAAATCAACTGTTTTAGAAAAAAAAATTAAAGCCTGAAACTAAAATAATAGTTGTTATAGATGCATACATTATCATACTCTCCTTATTTAATTGGTAATATATGATTTAGACAAAAAAACAGTTTATGTTTTGAGTATTTGCTTTGTAACTTTCAATATAATTTCAAATACCATAGTCATTTGTTTGTTAGGTTTTCTGGGGTTTGGGAGGTTTTTTTAGTGTTGGTATTTTTAAGGATAGTAGGAATTCTGTTGACTTAACTGTATTGAAATGCTTAACTTAAAAATTAGTCAATTTCTTCATGATATTGTCTTGTAGGAGGCAAGCTATTGTGAGGAGACCATTGCTTCTTATGGTTTGATTATGTTTAATGCCACAAAGGACTATTAGTTCATGTATATTCTAGGTTATTAAATTTCATAGTTACTGCATCCAATTGCTTCAGCTTGTCTATTGCAAGTTTCAAGTTTAATTAAAGCACTTCTCTTGGAAAAACTCCATTTTGATAGAAAGAGAACCCACACCTTCAAGTTCTCTGTATTTTCAGTCTTTGTTAAAAATGCCTACATCCTTATTTTGTTTTAGTGGAGTTTACATTTTTAGATTACTTTATGACTTAAAAAAAAAGGAGTCTTTTTGTACCCATATCTATCTTTATCCCCATGAAAATACCTATCATTGCCATTAACTTTGCCTTGGATAGCAACAAGGCTGCACATCAGGAATATATGCAACACTCCAAAATCAGTCTCATTAGAGTCAAATTGGGATTTTTTTGCTTATCCATTAACAGAAGTCTTAAATATATTACTAATATCTAGTCAGTTTTATAATTTAATCAGATTTGCTTGACAAAATTTATTTCCTACAAAGAACTACTACTTTAGCACAATGCCTGCTGCCTGGCTCCTCATAACCAAGTCCCACATTTTGCATAGAATTTTTAGTTTATTGTTTTATTTTAAGCTATAATCTAGAATACTGGCCTGTGTTTGAGATGATGATCTGGCTTGTTCTTTCTCAGTACTTAAACATTGGAGCTTTCCTGTATTTTAGATGCACGTTGGAATACATATTAAAAACTGGTATTGAGACATATTTGTGAAAGTTAAGTGTAAATTACCAGGACCTGTCAATATATAACTGCAGTGCTGTAGTCCAGCATTTTCCCAAGTTGTTAATTGCCTTGGAAGTACATGATGTTTTAGACATTGCTAGCAAGCAAACCAATAATGCATAATTGCCTGCTTGTGATCCCCATTCTGTTTTAATGTTATCAATTCCATTCTATTTTTATGTTTTATTGTAAATAACTTTTTAGTAATAAATATTATTCAGAGAGTGCCTAACCTAAAGCTTAACTGAAGAACACAAATGTTACAACAATAATGACAATACAAACTAACCAAAAACAAGATAAAACTCAAAGAAGAGGTTTTTGCAATGTGACTATTATAGCTACCTGTGGCCCCCAAACCTTTCATTGTCTTCAGTGATGCTGTTCACATACCCACTGAGGCAAATATCTGATTACTATTAGTCCATATGCAACATATCTATTTAAGGAAATTTGAAACATATAAAAGAATGTTTCAAGTATATTCCAAAAGGATGCCTGATGTATTCTGAGAAATGATGTTTTTCAAGGGTTACGTCTGAGGTTGATACCTCCTGATTGTCTGTCTAGTGTGAGCACAAAAAAAGGCTGTATAATTAGTATGATCAGATAATATTTTATTTCTGACCTAAACCATTATTTCAACAGCAACTATGGTTTAAAAAAATTGAAAAAAGCAGCTAGTGTAATCTTATTCAAAATAAATTATGTATTTCCTCCCAATATCGTATAAATTTGGCAGAGCAAAATGCATAGATATATCATTCAATGAAGTGTGAAAACATTGTGGCAAGGACTCTAAGAGATTTATCCTGAGACAGAAAGCATGGAAGACAGATCAACAGAGAGTATTGTAAAATTCCTTGCAGATTCTTTGTCTGATATAATTTATAAGCTGTTTACTAAAATATTAAACCTTTTTATCTTGGAAGATTAAAGACAGCCAAATTAGATTCTGGCACATAGACTTGTAGAAGAATTAGATAGCTTTGTTATTGTAATGAGGTCAGAAATAATGTTTCTTGGGTTTTGTGAATTGCTAATTTAATTCTTGAGAGCAATTTACATTCGGGAACATTCTGCAGTTCCATTTTTAGTGAAAAAAAAATCAATATTTTATTCTCTTTCTTTAAAATGTTGCTTGCAAAGTACACAACTAGTTGGCTTACAAATAACAGGCTTCACTGGGGTTACCTGCCAGCTGTCAGGTTTGGATGAGGAAACATGATCAGTAATTTAGAAATTACTATGAGAACTTACCATTCAGCCTAATTTTGAAAGCTTTTTCAGCTGTAAAAAAGAATGAATTTGCTAAACAAGTAAAACACAAGACAGTCATTGAAACATGATCTCTGCATTATTTTTTTCTATGATACAAACAATATGTTTCCTTTGCCTTCAAATTAATTTTTTTAATAACCATTAATCCACACACAAATATAATCAGAGAAAAGACCTTGATATGCAGTGGAACATTAGCGAAAAGACAAATGGATAACCATTTCTTTAAGGTGTTTGCTGCAAATTGTAGTGTGAAAGAAGTATCATCATCTTCATGTGATAACACTACCACACTGCTTCCCAGAGTGTGCCTCCCACCAGAGGTTTTGTCCTTAGAAGATTTTTTTTTTTAATTTATTTTTTGAGTGGGGAGGGATGTTGGCTATGGAGGGCATGTATATTTTTAAACCAATTACACAACTTGTATACAGCTTGCAGCCCATGGATTTTTCTGAAATCCCACAAACATTTGAGGAAGGTTATATATTTCGTGTGGCTTGCTTTATGGAAAGGTTTTAACATGTGTGGCAGAGCCACAGAGAGAAACCCTATGGACATATGCTCATTCTGTGCGCAAATCTCCAAGGAAAAATTAGACTTTAAATTTCTTACATATCTGTACACATTTAAAAAGGGACAGGAAAGTATAAAAAAAAAAAAAAAAGGAATGGGAAACTGAGTGGAAAGGGAAAAAGTAAGATATGTATCAGCATTTTTTTTTGTTCTTTTTAGAATGTAATTAAGTGGGTTTTTTTTAAATTGGAAATGAAAGATGTTTGCTTTCCTTCAGACGCATTAAAAGAAGATGGGAACTTTCATGGTTGTTTCCTCCCAAAAAACCTCAGACCTAGTAACCATCATGAAAATATGAGCTAAGGTATTCAAAATATTCATCTAGAACTAGCAGAAGTGACAAATTGTATGCTACCTTTTGCAACTAAGGGCTAAGTAAGACATTCTAGGTTATGTTTAAAGGCACAAAACACTTTACTTCAGGCAACTGAATCAATCTTTTCAGCTACTAAATCCTGAGAGATCACTGAGAATAAGAATGATCATCATATAACCACTGCTTTATATATATATATACTGAATAATTGTAGTCAGTACAGCCTTATTTGGTTGATG
Organism: Hypotaenidia okinawae; assembly: GCA_027925045.1. NCBI lineage: Eukaryota > Metazoa > Chordata > Aves > Gruiformes > Rallidae > Hypotaenidia > Hypotaenidia okinawae. Next base: position 122,016,941 of record BSDF01000003.1, read on the forward strand.
GCAATGGAAAATAAAATACCAAAGATACATGTTGTGGTTTAGGCCCAGCTGGCAGCTAAGCCCCATGCAGTCACTCACACATTCCCACCTTGGTGGGATGGGGAAAGAAGTGGAAGAATGAAAGAGAAAACTTAGGGGTTAAGCTAAAGACAACTTTACAGGGAATGCAAAGCTATGCATGCAAACAAAACAAAACAAGGAATTAATTCATCATTTCCCATGGGCAGAAGTGTGTTCAGCCATCCCCAGGAAAGCCGGGCTCCACCATGTGTAATGATTACTTGGGAAGACAACTGCCCTTTAATCCAAATGTTCACCACTCTCCTGCTTCCCACCCCAGCTTTACATGATAAGCATGATGTCATATGGTATGGAATGTCCCTTTGGACATTTGGGGTCAGCTGTCCTGGCTGTGTCCTCTCCGAATTCCCAGTGTACTCTCAGTAACAATAACATTTCTGAATCATCAACACTGTTTTCAGTACAAATCCAAAACATAGTTCCATACTAGCTACTATGGAAAAAAGTAATTCAGACAAAACCAGCACAGTACAAAAATAGTTCAAGCAAATATAATTTTCTATATGGCAATGGATGGAGTGTCTATTTATACTGTCTAGATCCTGTGGTGATCAGATTTTTAAAAAAAAAAGGTTAAATGTAACATGGAATCCGTAAATCACAGGTGGAAAAGTCAGTTTAAACTGCTTATTTTACTGTCAAGACAGTCTTGCTCTTTAAATTATGTCTACTGAGCAGAGATTCAGATGTGTAAATACCTTGTACCATGCACTGAGTCATCAGTCAGGACACAGCCAGAGTTTACATATCTAAACAGTTCCTATGTTTCACTCATTCTCATTTAAGCACCTCAGATGATGATTTGTCAGCTTGGTCTATCAGCTAATATAGAAGTTTTGCAATTCAGTCTGATATTATTGTTCTTTTTCTGTGTTCTTACATCTTATCTATTCAGAAAAAGTTCGATCCTATTGTCTGGAATGGATGCAAAAGACTATTAGGAGACTAACAGACCTCTCATAAAAGCTCAAGGAGCCAACCAAAATCTGGAAAATATAGGTTCTCCTTACTACATTAACCCCTGCATCTTGCAGGGTGAATTTTCACTTCTTCCTCTCGGCATGTTTTCACATTATCTGTCTTATAATGTTTGTGCCTCAGTCTCATTCTGATGAAATCTACTTCAACTTTTTTCTTTGGGCATGCATCACCAAAGTTTTAATATTGTCTTTGACCTCAGATTTTGTACCTAACCAGGTCAACTGGGACCATGCCAAGATATTTTCTTCAATTAGTGATTTCACCTTTGTTTCCTCAAAAGACTTTTGCTATGCTTTAGCACCAATTTTCTTTCTCTCATTTTTTTCTTCTGCTGTCTGCCTTACAGTGTATTTTCATTTAATTCCAAGTGTTCAAGCATGTTCTCACACAGATAACCTCAGCAACACACGTTATCCATCTAAATTCTGCAGAAAAATACTTCATTTTTCATGTATTCTCAACAAATTGTTGATTCTATAATGCTATTCTGGTAACTTTTCATATATTGTCTAATAAAATGTCTTTACTATCCACACTTAACCCATTCAAAATGATGTTAAATTTCTTATTTTGTTTTGGTTAAGAATACAGTTTTCCCTTTTTGTATTAGACTGCCTTTATCTTGACCCATACCCTTGCAATTCCTTTCGCCATCCCACCATAGGGAGTAAGTGAGTGGTTGCGGGGGGTTAGCTGCCTACCAAAGTTAATCCACAAGAAGATCTTACCAGTGTTCAGGCAAAACTGGTACTTTTGATTTAGCTATCAAGGGCTTTGACCAGAGTTCCACACAGAGAATAGGAGGAACATATAGTTTCAGAATGTATCTGTGATGGATTTACTTTTGTATGCCCTGGTGCTAATGGGTGAAGACAAAACCATGTGAAAGGAAGGAAAAAATTACAAAGAAATATGTTCTTTCCTGGAAGAGAAAAATAAACCTCCTTAATTTCATTTCTGAGAAAAATACAGATAATTTCTGGAGGAAAAATAAATAAAATTACAGTTTATCTGCATTGCATCTTTCACAGAACTGTGCCATGATCATGCTGTAAGTTCTGTAGAAGAAGTGGAGTGGATGGTCTCATACAGATATCACAGTAATTTCCATACTGTTGAATGGAAAATGTCAAGGACAGATCCCTGGTCCATAGGCCAAATTGCTTAGACTGGCTCCCATCCACAGTATTTAGGATTAGCCATGCTTTAGAGAAAACCAGGCTACAGCCCATGGCAATTGATTATCTTCTGGTGCCTTATGGCTTCCCCTAAAGTATATCTTTTTTTTTTTTCTATCTTTCTGCAGTTCAAAGCGTTTGAAACAACATGAAAATTGTGTAGCAGGGCACCAGAGCTGTGCTTTTGTAGCACAAAACTTGTTGGGTGCCATAGCAGGTGTTACAGGGGCAATATAGCAGCATGATGGAAGGAAGGAGCAGCTGAAACTAGTGCAGATTCTTCTGTGCTAGCTTTTTCTTCCTTTCTGCCCCCTCCCCCCCTTTTTTTTTTTAAGAGGAAACAGAGAAACATGACTAACCCTTGTCTGGCATAAAGCTAATTGTAGTGATCTGGATGACAGCCGGGAAGCAAGCTGACAATTAAGCAGTATGGACAGGCAAGGGTTCAGTGCCTGAGTTTGCTCCCTGGTGAATGTAATTGTCATTGTAGATATACCCATCTACCTCTATCAAAATCAGCCGTGTGGCATGTGCCACCTAAATGGAACATACCTGCAGAGGGGGGTATGTAAACATCAATTCAAAAGTACATTTCCCATACTAAAACTGTTTTCATAAAGTCTGAACCTAGGAGAATGCTGTCATTTAATCTATACACACTATACCTGTCATTCTTCAATAGCTTTGTACCTACTGATGTAAGTTATGCCCAACCTAATCATCTGGAACAGCTGGTGCTAAGGTACACTTTGTTTCCATGTGATTTCTGAAATGCAGATACCTTTCCATATGGCTATCACTTAGTCACGCGCTTTGAATTTCTTTGTCCTCTTCCCTTTAACCAGGAGGACAATAGTGCTAGGAAATATTTTATGAATTTCATCTTTTTTCAGGTGACTCTCAGTGACAGCTTTCAATGTAAGCAGCATTCTAGGGAAAACTTTTTCATTCAAGAGCTCTACAGTTTTTGTTCTTCCCTTAGCAAAAATGCACTCTGAAAGCAGTGGGATCTGTTTATTTATGCTATAGCATCCCTGAGTTACACAGGGGTCAAATTTATGCCACATATGTAAGCTCCCATGAGGATCTTCACTGACATTGTAATAAGACAAATTTCACTCTTAGTGACAGGTATGATTAACGTGTGCTGTGATCACCTTTTTACTGTTAGCCACTGATCTGTCACCAACTTTCACAGAAAATGGGTGAAGAATGAGAGAAACAGACTTAAGCAGATTTGATCACATGAAGTTGCAGTGAAAGCACACACATCTGTAGCAAGTTTAAAGTGGTGAGGAAGCAGTTCAGCTTTATTAAAGCAAAATTCAAACACTTCGATGGTGAAGCTGTAATATGCGATGTCACATGAATCTATCACATGCCAGAAGGACAAAATGTATTTCTAAAATTCTGTTAATAATTGCTTAACGGTGCTTTTTAAAATGTTAAATTAAGTAACCCAACAAGTGTAGTGTCATCCAGTTAAGATTTTATCTACTCTCTGCAGAATTTTTGCTGTGTATTTTTGGTAAATATTATGGATATGATCATATTACCAAGTGCACTTGCATTTCCACAGCTTAACAAGCTACTGCCTAGCAACTGAGACAGCTGACCACATTCTTGATCTTAATCGGCACCAATTATAAGTCACATACTTTGGCCTCTATTTTATTTCTTTATATCATATAGAGCCAAAACAAGTTTTGAGATTGTAAATGCACTTGCAATAAAATGGAGAAAAAAAGATTTTATCTTATGAAAGAGGTAGAGCCATTTACATGGCTAAGCCGAGTATCCACTTACATAGTTTTTGTTTATTTAAACAGATAAAAATATTTGAGCAAAGTCTTTCAAAAGCTTGGGAAAGTAATGTGGTCTACTTTTAGGTAAGCTTTGTATTAGAAGAAGGGTCTAACCTTTGTAAAGGTACTTCCATGAGTAGTAAGTAAAAATTTTTTATGAGATCGTATATCTATGTGAATATAGGAAGTAATAAAGAACGGTAACAATACTACGTGATTGTTCTATTATTTTCCCCAAGGCAAAAAAATAGTATAATTTAATGACTGATAATGAGACAAAATATTTCTCCCACATTTAAGCTTAGAAATTATTCTTCTGTATCATACACCAAAACTAAGGAAATATATGCATAAGAAAATGCATCTTTATTTCACATTTAACTGACACAAGTGAAACCCCCTGCCTGCCAACTTCAAAAGTCTACTCTAAGAGATATCATTTTCTCCAGTAAGTGGTGAATAACTACTGGAATTTTAAAAGGTGATATCTAAGGCAAATATGTATTTGTATATATTATTTATGAAAACATTTTATCTGACATTTAGGGATATGGTAGTACAATGAATGTAGAACATGGAAGGCAAGTAATCGCTTCTCCTGAAGGTTTTTCTATCAAACACTAAAAGTTTAAACACAGTTTCAAAGATCTTCACTTTGTAGAAAAGATTCTCAACTATTTTAATAAAAAAGGCTTTAGCCATAAAGATTTTACACCACTTATAGGATTATTATATCTGTGACTCACATGAAAAGTATTACACAACACACATTTTATTTTTACCTTAAAATTGCTATTGATCAACAGTATTTTCAGCATGCTGTAGCACATTCAATCCAAAGCCAGAGGCAAGAATAGCGAGAGGCAACAGGGCATGTGTGTTCTAAAGGAAAAGTTCTCTGTTTAAAAGGAAATTCTCATCAAACCAGGAGGCTAAGTCCTTGTTGTACCTGCACTAGCCCTTCAGCTTCTGATACATGCATCTTTAAATCCTATTCATTTTCTTTAAACAATGGTGTGTCATCTTCATTTTCAATCAGTTGTGTCAGAGTATCAATCATCCTTTTGTTTATTTTTTAACACTTTTTTTTAATTAATCATTTAACATAGGCTTTTAAATATTTTCTCTATAGTTCAAGTTGCTCTTCCTTCTCTGTTGCTGTTTTATCTTTTTTAAGGCATTTTAAGTACAAGAGCACCAAATGCACCTTCCTCAGGGTTTTGGTATTTGTTTTCCATCCATTTTTTGAGCTATATTAGTAACATTACTTTACAATTTGGCTCTCTTAAATCTTGAAAGTTCAACTGTGTCAAAACCAAGTTTTCATAAATAAACTTTGAGAGCAACTTATATGGTGTGTTCAGGATCTCCTCTGCATTCAGTGATGATCCCTCTGCAGCAGAATTCTCACTCTTGTGCTGACTACTTTTAGGAGCTCCGGGACAATTTGTAAAGTCAGCCTACATCACCTCATTTCTATCTTTTTTATGTTAGAGTAAGGGAGGTGGAAGTGGCAAAATAAAGCGAGTAGTGCTATAATTTGCTGCATCCAGATCTTCAGGGCTTGGCAGGTCTTTTACATTCTATCTGAAAGCAGATTGAAAGGCTATTACTATTATTGTTATAACGTTAGAGTGTTCAAGGAATTATAGTCACAGAATTTTAGCCAGCCAAAGAATCACAGAATCACAGAATTACAAGTTTGGAAAAGACCTTTAAGATCATCCATATTTCAAATGTTCATTAACATGGTAATTAACATGGCTAATTAATCAACTCTTCACATCCCCAATAACCACCAGTTCCAATCATCTTACCAGCATCCAGTTACCTTTTGTTACTACTGATAGCATAACTCTCCATCTATATAATGAACTCTCAGAAGAAGAAATAGAGGCAGTTTGGATGAACAGAACTCCTAGAGAAATGTGACTTATTGAAATACAGTATATCAATGCTTTTAAATTAAGTAATCTCTCAGGTAATAAGTGTTCTGATATTTGAAAATTACTCTCTTGGCAAAAGGCATTTACCTTCCAATTCAAACAAGATAAAATTCTACTAACTCTAAATATATTGACATAATGAATGAGGTCTTCTTTTAAAAGAGGATGGGCATTTTTTAGTCTACTTTTTTGAGGATAAGACTGCCACAGAACTGTTCAATGTTAATGTAGATAGATACACCTGTAAGGTACTTTGTAGGGTCCTCTGCTTGGAAGACACCCTTTGGACAAGGATCTGGAGGGAAGGGGGCTGAGGAAAGCTGGTTAATATTCAAGGATCACCTCCTCCAAGCTCAAGAGAATTCTATTCCAAGAGACACAAAGGCAAAAATGCCAGGAGGTCTGCATGGATGAATGAAGAGCTCCTAGCCAAACTGAAACACAAAAAGAAAGCATCCAGAGAGAGAACTGGCATGGTTCAGCCTGGAGAAGAGAAGGCTCAAGGGGAATCTTATCAGTGTGTATAAATGCCCAAAGGGAGCATGCAAAGATGACAGAGACAGGTATTTTTCAGTGGTACCCAGTTACAGCACCAGAGGCAGTGGGCACAAACTGAAACACAGGAAGTTCCCTCTGAACATCAGGAAAAAATTTTTCAGTGTGATGGTGACTGAGCACTGGCACAGGTTACTCAGGGAGGTTGCAGTCTCCCTGCTTGGAGATGTTCAAAAGCCATCTGGACATGGTCCTGGGCAACTAGGTCTATTTGGTCTTTCTTGATCTGGCAGGTTGGACCAGAAGACCTCCAGAGGTCTGTTCCAACCCCAACCATTCTGTGATTTTCTGATAATACCTCCCTGACTCATTCTACCTTTTTAGATAAGGCTACCATTTCCCACCTCACAGAGAGGAACTATGAACTTGGACCATATCAGCTGATAGAATCCTTTGTGGTTTTTCAAATACTCTTTAGAGATGTTTTTCCACAAATTATAATTCACTGTACATCTGTCATCCGACAAATTAAAGCAGCACATAATCTACTTTCTGAACTACCTTGCCAGGTCATAACAATGGATAATACTTTTGTCTATAAAAATGCTCTTAGCCAGGCAGGAGGCTGAATCTGTATCTCCCCACCAAGTACACAGTGCACCAATTGCTCACCTGAGCTTCTTCACCCAGCTCCACCTTAACCTATCAGTCAAAAAAGTGAGGTTGCTCTTAATGGGGCACAGCCATTCCTTCTTAGCAAAATAGCACATCATTCAGGCTGTTCCTCTCAGTTACTTAAATTCTAGCTTAATCCCAGTTAAAGGACCTCTTTTTGTTATTTAAAGCAGAAAGAATTTTGCTGTAATGACTTGTAACACAGATCTGGTGGGGTTTTTGGGGTTTTTTTTGTTGGTGTATTTTCTGGTTGTTTTTCGTTTGTTTGGTTTGGTTTTAGTTTGTTTTTTTCCTCCCTCGGTTCCTTGGTATTCATCATGTGTGGTGTTCCCTTCATCAGGTCTTCTCTGGAAACCAATATAGTTGGTTACCATGTGCAGTCCCACAGGGCACCTGAGATGACAAAGAATTCCTGCTTTATGCAACCACATAGTTATACTGGGGGGGACACACATGACACGGAACCAAACCCTGTGATGTATTTTTCCACCTTTGCAAACATAAAGATATCCTTGACAGTCACAATTTGATCCCATCATTAAGATAAAGAAAGCTGGCCATGGCAACAGATTACTGCATCTAACATTTCTAGTACCTCTTAGTCTGTATCTTTGCAAATATTCTGTGAGTTGAGGCCTCCAACATCCTCATAAATCATGTAAATTTCTCATTTGAAAGATGAACAACCTTAGGCACAAATATCTCAAAGGATTTGCCGAAAGTCACACGACAAGTAAGTGACAGAGAATAAAACCTCGGAATATTGATTTGCAATTCTGTATTCTAGCCACTAAACTCACTCTTTCATTTTGATGCACCCAAACTCAAACACAGTAAGACTGTTGACCTGATTAAATTTGAAAATACTCAAGTTAGATTTATGTTCTTCTTTATGTGTAACTTTGTACATTCTGTGTGCACTCAAAACCCTTACTACGGTACTTTTTTTATTAACAACGTATTTATGTCCTAATATGGGGCTTTTGCAGAACATTAATGTTACATAAAAGTGGTTGCCAGTAGAGTCCTGCTGTGAAATACATGTTCCCTTAAGCACGAAAGCAGTAGCAGGTTCAATTTTTTGAAGCAAATGACTTTGCCAAAGATATAGTTTAGTTTTTGAGGGCCATTTGTCCGTCACAGAAAAAACATTTTTAACACTTCCATTGTGTGCTGTGTGGAGAAGCATTCCATACTTCTCCCAGTAGTAATAGTGTATCAGCGTGAACATTCAGATAGTTATTTTGAAGGCATTTATTTTCTTCCTACATTTTGCAAGATTATGGCCATTGTACTCCAACTTTAACTTTACTATAGCGGGTGTTATTTTTTCCAGTCATTACTGATGCTTGAGCCAAGAGTTTTTAGGATCAAACTCATTAGAGTCAGAAAATTTCAGAACATGGTAGGAAAATGCAAGTTTATTGGCATACCTAAATAGATAGTGAGACTCGTGCAGTCTGACCCTTTTTCTGCTGAGCTGCAGCCTGGATACAATTTGAACAAGATTTTCTGTGACTTTTTTTATTTATTTTTTTCATTTTCTTTCTGTCTTTCTGAGGAGTTAAAGCACAAAATGACGGGTTTTCATAGTTCATGTCTGAGTTAGCAGTGTTCTGTCTTCTACAGCACCTCACTCCTAGGAACGGAACATCTACATTTCTCATCAGCTACAGCAGGAGAAACTAGCTGTCCCTGAAAAGCAGTAGAAATTATAAAGTAACTGAATCATACCTTTTTGGTGAATTTCAAATAAGATCATGAATGGCTCAGTCCTGCAGTTTTTAATTTCTCAGAACAATTGTTAGCATAATAATAAATTAAATGTGTCACTTTCTTTTCACATTAAAAATCTTAAGAGTTTGCTGACTATAAAAACAATACGCCGTATGAACTAGAGTAATGCTTTGTGACAATTTTTTTTTTTAGCTTTTCATTATATTGCTTTTCATTTACTTTCTCATTTACTCTATTCCCAAATGGCTGAAAGGCAGGGAATAGGAAGGTAACCATCTGCAAAACAAAAGATATTTTAGGCAGAGATAATATTTTATTTAACTTCCTTTTACTGAGAAATTAATGTAAATGCTCACTAGTTTGTTCTTTGCTTTTTTTTTTTTTACCAAAAAGCAGAAGCACAAATTTTATACCTCCATAATAGTTTTAATTATTTCCCTGCTTCTTTTATCTACTTCATTGTTTGAGGCATTTGTCTCTTATCACGTATGACCTCAGGAGGGTATCGCTCTTTCTTAATTCCAAGAGTATTTTTATCACAGAAAACATGGAGGTGAGCATTGTCCCTGTATTTAGGAAACCATGATTTTTTTAAGCTCTTAATTTAGCACCCATTTCATGGCTAAACTATTTCTTAAGACCTGCAAATCTTTGGCATTTCTTATCAGTAGAACTCAAGAAGAAAAAAAAAATTGTTTTGTGTTTGACCTGGGATTATCTTTGATTTGGCAGGAAAACCCTGGTTACTTTTTCATTGGTCCCACAACTATGTGGGTAAAGTGCTGTTAACTCTCTGGTTCTCAGACAAATAGTATGTCCATTGTGATATTTAGGGAGGAATCCTGAGAAAGCAGGTGCTGCAGTCATGTATGCCAGCAGATGCATTCTCTGTTTCACTAACGTTGCCAACTACTGTAAAATTGCACCAAAGGGAACCTGGGGAGTTTGCACTGAGTGGTGCATAATTTAACCCTGCCACTGATTATTCATTATGTGTGTGAGCTCAGCATGTGAGGTCTTTGGATAAGGGACCGTGAGATATGCACCAGTGTTAGAAAACAGAACCATTATCCCTTAAGCACTATAGAAAGACATTCACAGATCCTTTTTTGAGATTCATAAACCTTCATTTCTCTTTAGACTCCCTCGCCTTCCTTCCGAATACAATTAAAAGAGGATCTGTGGTTTTGTTTTGGGTTGTTATTTTTTTCTTTGTTTCTGTAAAAATGCTATCACATCCAGACAGAAGTAAAATATGAAATGCTTTGAATAAGATATCCTACTCTATCCTTCTATTATAGTCCACTGCAAAAGAAACTTGTATGTGCATATGGATTAAGTTGCCTGACATTTTCTTATTTCTTTCTAGGGAGTGGAAAATGTTGAAACATAAACCTCTGAAACTCAGGGAATAAAGTCTGGAGGAAGGTGGCTGAAACAGAAATGGTGCATTTTTCTGTGGCATAGCCACCACTGCTGATTCTTCAGTCATGTCCACATCTTCTCACTAAACCTCATTAAGATATGTGCAATATCAGGGTTAGTTGCAGCAGGTGTCATGTACTTGCAGTGTCCTCTCACAGGGCTTTCAGCTCAGATGAAAAACAGGCTTAAAGCTTCCAGGCCTGTTTTATGGGAGAGGTCAGAGTAAACGATCACACTAGTCTCTTTTGACCATAAAATCTAGGAGGCTTTGAACTGTTCCTTAACATCTCACAGCAGCTCTCTCCTTCATTTTCCCAGCATATCCTCCACAGCATAGGGAGTGCTATAATATTATGATCTCCCTGAGGAACATCATAGTCTAATGATCAAAGGAGGGCAAAATCGGAGGAAAATGTTAGAAACCATACAAAGAGTGTGAAAATGAGTTAAGATGTATAAAGTATTTAAAAGATTCCACTGCACTAGCCTTCCTGACATTTCTTTTACTTTGTTAGAAAGCGGTATTTCTGTGGTCTGCCACAGGGAGTCATTGGGGCATCTCCAGAAAGTTTCTGCCTTCCTACCTCCTTCAAGGATAAATGCAATGGGTTTCTCTCATCACTTTTCTCTAAAGTTATCTATAAAAGTTTTATGCCATATTCCACAGGTAAATAATGACACTAACTAATGCTGGCAAAATCAGCATTACAGGACCAATGGTGATGATCAGCACATAGACACACACCCCCAATAATAAAATAAAAATCCAACCCAGATTATTTTCATCCAAAAGAGACCTCAAAATATTAACAACACATCAAAAATGGCAAAGGCATAATAGTAGACTTGGAAGTGTATGGTCCTTGGAGGAGAGACAGAGAGTGCAGAGGAGGCATCTCACTCTCCTTGAGAAGCACCCAAAGGTTTTCAGGTTGAAATTTTGGGCACCATGTCTTTGACATTTCAAAAATAATATAAAGGCATTTTATGGGAAAAAATGCACAGAAAATACACGTCCTGTGAAAATAACTTCTGTAGAAATCTCTTCATCAATTTAAAAAAATAAATTACTACGGGGAATTATCTAAGAGAAGAACTTCAATTTTTCCTTGTTATTATATTACTATAAAAAGGCAAGCTTAAAAAAAGCTAAAATACCCTAGGTTATATCACTTTTTATTTGTTACAATAGCCTTATCAAGGACATTGTGCATAAAAAGGAATGATGAAATTAGAGAAACTTTATGGAGAATTAAGTCTATTTGAAGTATTCTGGACATTAGCCCTTTGAAAAACAACTCATCATAAAAAGAAGCTGTTGCTAGGATACTATAGCCACTGTCATCAGGATAATGTGGTGGGCTTTTTTTTTTTAAATATTTTAAACAAGAAATGTTGATTGATGAACACAGCTGATTATGAACACAGGTATCAAAGCTACCCGGTGTATTAAAGACTGAGTAGAACATTCGATTTCATGTTGAAAAGCAAAGGGAAGTCTTCAAAGTGAAACCCATCAAAGAATGTCAGAAGAAATGAATGGCCACAAGGCTTGTTAGCTGCTTGAATAGAAGAACACAGACACATATCTCAGAAGTAAACTGAGAAGATAAGCCAGAGAGACTAAAGAAAAAGAGTGAACAGATGTTGCTGTGGAGGTGAGGGAAGTGTGCAGCCATTTCATTCTGCTGTAGTCAAAGACAACTAAAACCATAAGGAATAAAAGTGACCGTAAGTGGGTGCTGAACTAGACTTCTGATTTGAAATGGCTAGTTAGTTGAAATAATAAAAGTAGAAGATCATAGGAGTATGGAAACTATACAGACCTTAAGTCAAATTAGGTTTATGGGCAAAATTATGACTCTATTAAAGTACCCTCAAGTAGAAGAGACCCTTTGATAGTCTTCTATGCATTTTTCTGTCAAAGAAAGTGTTCAAGGTTCTCCAGGTTATTCAGGTATCTATGCTATCAATTTCAGCGCAGTTTTGCCTTGGAGAGTCTGGACCTACAGTCAGAGCAGAGCAATTCACAAAGAAAATCAGCTTGCATGACAAATTTCCTACTCTGCCTGAGGAAGAGTGCAAAGGTATTCTCTCCTAATTAAAATATGAATGCTGTCATCTGATAATCTTCCTTGTGAGAAATAACAAGCTCGCTAATTAAATGTGCAATTTCTTGACATTTAAACAGGTCAAGTTTTTTTTTATGTGTCTGATCATTTATTTGAGGTGCTTCTTCCAGGCATGTTTATTATACTAACCATAATTAATAACCAGCACAACAGACCCTGCTAAAACAGAAGGGTGAATAATGCAGTTTTTTCCTTTGGCTCAATTGAAATTATTTTTAAATAGCCAATAACTATAATTAAATAGAGGATAGAGGTTTTATTCTTTATTAAGCCCTCAACAACTTTCTGGGCTTCCCGTATCCATCTTCTGACATTCATATTCCATAAAACCACCTCTTTGTTCCTTTTGGTTTTAATGAATAAAATGTTATAGCATGAAGCTACGAGAAGATGGCAAGACAGTACAGCTTTACTTTACTGACATTATACCAGAAAAGAGTGTGGCTGCATATAGATTGTAAGTGGTGGTGTGGATAGAGTGGACGACCTTCAGTTATAGACCTTTTCTTTCAAGAGCTTATGTGATTTCCACAACCATAATAACTAAACAAAAAAAAATCTTGATTTTTAGCACAATAGTAAGAACATGGTAAATCATATTTTAAGTGTAGCTTTTGACAAGCCAGTCCAAAATTAAATTTTCTGTTTTGCAGAAAATGCAAATATTTCTGAAACTTCCTTTAATCTGAATGCAATTGAAAATTATATTTTTTCAAACATTCTGAGAATCAAAAATTTAAAATATTTTCTTATGGAAATAGCAAGCCCAGTCCCTGTGAACTTACCAGGTTATTCATTAAATCTAAACCACATATTTCATGGAGTTATCAAGATGTATGAGAAAATGCTGTGACTTCTGGACTTAAGTTATTTGAACTAGGGAATGACCTTTATCTCCAACTTTCTAAAGACAATTTGGTATTTATTAATATCTGGTTTGTTCTTCTGGAATATGAAGTAAATTTATGTTGTCCTTCTGTTAAAAAAAATAAAATTATACGACACTTTATTGCTTTGATATGGTTTGAAGGGTTTTTTTGCTTGTTTACTTTTTTTTTTCCCCCACCATGTGAGATGTCTGACAAGGCTTTGACCTGTTATCTTTATATTTATGCTATGATTTACTAGGGGGTTACAATATTCAACTGTTTCTTACCCTACTGACAGAGGAGGCAACATCTCTGTTATGTGGCATTGCAGTTCTCAGACCTGGATGATAATTGCGACCAACAATTGCATATACCAATTCATGTACCACGTTATGAACTGCAGCAGTGAGAAACAGATGCACTCCCTGAATAGGACAGAGAGGGAGGGCAATAATCTTATACACCGCACCAGTGGAAAATGACAAAACATGTCAGAGCTCTCAGAAATTATAATTTTCTATGATGTGCATCTAAGGTCAACAGCTGACTTTAATATAATGAAGAATTAATTGCTCAGAATCAAAATAATGCTTTCCCTTGATATTTAATTCCTCTTTTTAAATATGTGATAGCAAACTGAACACTTCACCATCTCTGATATGCTTCAGAAGTATCACAGCAGCAACAATGTCCAGAAGGTGTTTTGACAGTGTCAGTGATTTAGTCACTTCAACAGTAGATTTTTTTCATCCAACAGTATTGCCATTAAAGTGGTTATTATAAAATTGCAATTTCTAGCTTCAGACACTTAGCTTACAGAAGTCTTTTATTATAATTAAGAAGTAGAGGTGTGTGTTGTTTCTATTCTTTTGGGAATGCATTTTCTTTTTGCTAGAATAGAAGTGGGGGGAAGAGGGGAAGGGAGAGAAGAAGTTAATTGACATGAAAATTTTGCCAAAAAATACTTTTAAAGAAAACACTTTACATCTTCTAAATTGACAGTTTGGATTGAATTTATAAATTTACTGTTGATAAACCACTACAAGTAATTCTACTTTACTTTTTAAAAAATAGCTATAAAATGGGAATTTCTCTTGTCTGTCTTAAACTATCTAAATGTGTACAAATATATACATATATATATATATATATGCTTTAAAGCATAAAACTTATCTTAAACTTTCAAGATTTGGAGAAGTCTTAATTAGATGGGTTTTCTCTATAGTCGGGTAACTCCAGAAATAGTTAATGACAGCCTAAAGCACATATCCAAATTGGCAGAATAAACCTAATAAGTAAATGAGCACAGGCATGTGCTGAATTGTACTTAAGTCTCTATCAACTATGTTTCATTAACCATCCTGGCAATTGAATTGGTAAAACCAATTGCCAAAATGACACCTATTGCCATTTGAAATGTCCTAAATTGTCTGATATGTCTGCACAGGAATAATATATATGCCACATGAAAGAGGTAGATATCTAATTTAGGTATCAACTTTTAATTGAATGCTTTCCTTGTCTTTCCAATAGCTAAAGTTAAATGCAATAAAGTCTATCTGAAAAAAGACAATACAGTTGACTAAACCCAAATCTCTAATGCCACTTGCAATATCCTAGGGTCTCCAAAACATCTCTTTCAAAATCCATAAAAGGCAATGCATGTTTGTAATCCATATATATCAAGTAATGTTCCTTTATGTCTAAGAAACCCTACTTCATACAAGGTTAAAGAAATAGTGATTTATGTATCTCTGAGTATTTTATTCTGTATTCTTGGTCAGTTATGTCCGTATTTAATTTAATTTGTTAATGATAAATGGTATTGTTCAATATTTCTCTTCACTGTGGAAACATTACCAGTAAAGGTAAGGGTCATAGAACCTGACGGAAACATTCTGGTCACTAATAACTAGGAAAATATAGTCTTAGGGCAGTTAATATCATATGGAATGCACATGAATGCATATTTCTGGAATTTGTCAGCCACACTGCTCCTATAGAGTACAATCAGTATGACAGATAATGAAAAGAAATGTGGTCTTAAAGATAACTATGATTCGGGACATTGAATATCTGAAAAATAAATTGGATACAGAACTGATGTGATTGCAATATACTTTGGTCATTTGTGGGAATATGCAAAGGAACTGTATTAAAACCTAAGATAAAAATCAAAATAATGTCTAAAATTAGAGGTTGATTCTATGTGCATGCATATATACAAATACATAAGTGAGGAAAATCATGTGCCTCCAAAGCAAGTCTGATTTTTATCACTAAGGTCCCTGTGTTAATCTTGATCTGTAGTTAATTCAGATTTAAAATTGGGAATGCCTCATTTTGTAGGATTATATTTTGAGCCAGTATTAGTAATAAATAATTAGCTTTTATAGAAAATAAAAATATGCTTAACTACATGAACCCACCTTCCTAAGTACATTGGTTTTATTTTTAAGTTATGTTCTTTTTTACAGCCTGTGACACTTCTTTGTCTCTCTGTCGGTCAGCTATGGCATAGTAATATTGAAAGTACTTTTCAGTCACAACAGTAATACAAAGAATTATTGTCACCTTTGGACCATGTTATACTGTGTGGAACTGCAATCCAGGGATGCATGCAACTGACAGTTTGTGCACATGATTCTGTCTATAAAGTTAGCTCATTCTCTTCAGTGATGAAATTACATTTATCTGTGCCACCCCAAAGAGGGGCCAAAATACTTTATTCCTAGTAAAACAGCTACTGTGCCTATTTATTTCTAGTTGAATACAAAAATAGGAAAGCAACTGAAAGGAATTGAATTATGTGAGTAAGATTACACCTCATTGAGCTACTAGCCATCAGATACTGCCAGACATTGCTTACTAACCAATACCCAAATTTATCTCAGTCACACTCACTAGAATGCTAATACACAAAATATATTGGAGTGATTTGATAGTGGGGTTGTCTGTGCACTAGAAAGAATCACAAGAAATGGGCAGCGTAAATGAAACTGTACACAGCTGCAGGGATGCCCATCTCCCAAACAAAGGAGTCAGACTGTGCTGATTCCACTACTAGATTTTAGGGTCTTTATGAGTCTAAGCTTTTACTCCATTTACTTATACTGTCAGTATTTCAACATTCTTGATATTCACATGCTATACATTAAATGAGTTCCTAGACCAGTGCTTAAAGGGAACATCCAACATACAAAAACTCTGTACATCTGTGGCTCCTGGACCTTCTAGCTGGAAGAGTGGAAGGTACAGCTGGTGGTGGGATTCCTTCCCTCCAAAGCGTACTTCCTGGGTGATGAGTACTTCCTCCAGTGGGCTTGCTAGCATTGTTGCTGCTGCTGTGCTATTCGGAGGGAGAAACATGCCTTAGTGAGATTTTACCTAGAGCTGCAAAATCCATGAGGGAGCGTGGACCCCCACAAAACCCAAAGTCTGAGTTCCTCCTGAAACCCTTCAGTTCTTTAAGAGTGTGCATGAACATATAGGTATGTGCAGGCTGGGAAACCTTAAAAACTTATAAAAAACATTTATGAGGACTGATGCAATATGCAGTTTGGCCAATGGATAAAAGATTTAAAAATAAAACATGTTTGGCAGTTTCCAGTTCCTATTTGCCAACTTGGAAAGGAGCAGAGTGATCAGGGTAAAGTAATTAAACATTTTTAGCCTTCATTTTCCATGTTATTGTCTTCATTTTGTTGCTCAGTGTTAAGCTAGCCTAAATATTGCTTCAAAACATGAGCTCTGAGGTCCTCCCCTTCTTGCACTCACACTGAGGGTTCTCAGCCACAGTCTCTAGTTACCATTTGTGAGTAATCATGGACTGGCACAACTACCATTAAACACAACAGAGCACAAATCTGGTTAGTAGAAAAGACTGCACTTTATAGCCTTTAGCTAAGCAATAAGATGTTTTTGAGATTCCTCCTTGTATAGTGCATTGTAATGGGTTGTGTGATTAACAAGCACCACTGCCAGTAGAGTCAGACACCAGAGCAAAACACTTCTCTGCTCTTGCCAAGCATCAAATTTAGGGACCAATTCATTTTGAGTACAGCCAGTTTCCTTACTACAGAAGCTGGCCATGATTTTTACTGAAATAAGCCCTTTGCTTTCAGAATGCAGATGAGAATTCAAGACAACCTAATTAAAAACATCAATGATTTTTTTTTCCATTGGTGCTTGCTGCTGCTTGACATGATTTAATGTCAGGTAACTGTGAGCATCAAGCTCTTCTAGATGTGTGTCTGCAGAAAAAGATTCTTCATCCATGCTACAGACACTTACTGCACTTCCTGCTAGATGAAATTCCATTTTTCTTTCTTTTGTTTTGTTTTAGTTCTACAAATGTAAATCACTTCTTCCAAGATCATGTTCCTTTTCTTTTATGCTGCTGCTTTCTTAAATATGCATGTTGTCTTCCCAGCATAATAATAAATTCACCTCTTAAACTACGAAATATTTTTATAGTCAGTTGGTTTGGGCATCATTAGCCTGGTACATAAAGACTTTACAAGCAGAATATGGGTAACTCAGAGTGCAAAGCAATTATTTATTGGCCGAGGCACATAAAAGACCACTGGTACTACTGAACTGTGAGGGTAAGCACTGGTGTGCCCACACTCCAGTACTGCACCTGGAGAGCCTTCACCAGCTGGGCAGGTGTCAGTGAGGAGGGACGGTTGGTGGCCACAGCTCCCAGGAGCCATCATGAGGGGTGCAGAGCTGTTGCTTTCCTCCTACTCTGTCAGCGCTGACAGTCATGATGGCTCAACCCCAACCTGGCAGTTTCTGATAGTCCCCTACTAGACCAGCCTCCAGCTACTCACTTGGCATTTCTTTTAAGATTTCATCTTTTTGTGTTGATGTTTTCTCACTTGAATCCTCGATCTCTGAGCAATTGCAGATCAGCAGTCCTACCACTGCTGTAATTTTTACCTTTCTTATCTCTGTACAGACAGTTGGTCTCACAGCTCTGTCTCAGCAGCCTGAGTCAAGGTTACACAGCTGGGGCATATCAAAGCTGGACCCCTTACACAAGCAGCTAAAACTGCAGCAGTGGGGGGTGAATTGACAGGGGAGGGGTTACAGAGAGAGGGTTACAGTGTGCCACACCGTCATCTGTGTTTCTTTCTCGGACATCATGTCATTCCACTCAAGCCTCAATACTGATTACTTCCCTGATCCTTCTGACTTTCTGGTTTGGTTTTTTTTTTCTTCCCCCACAATAGAGTTCTGAAAGAACAAGCAAAACTGTTAGCTTCCTTCCAAATTTCTCCAGTATTGTAACACTTCTTATCCAGAGTTGCCACCAGTTATTGTGTTTCAAACATGTGGTATTAACTTGTGACCTACTGTTCATAAACCCTTGCAACAGAAACAATGCTTGGCACAAATTTCTCACCATAGAGTTACAGTGCACTGTCAGTTAAGAGGGGATGTTATTTTTGACTTTTCCTCCCTGTGAGTGAACGGAATTTTAGCCAAGGAAATATGTTTAATTCTCTTTTAATCCTCTTCACAGCAAAACTCAAGAGCAACGTCCAGAAAGTACACCATATGCTTGAGAATATGCCATCATATACTTTGTGAGCCCTGTAGTTGTTCCTGCCCTTTAGTCATTAAAACTGTAAATAGCAGTGCATCTACATAGCCAGATTATGTTTACTGCAGTGCCCAAATCCTGTATGTCCAAACTGCCTGATCATGAAACACAGCAGGCAATTCTTTGAAACCTTTAGCCAATCATCAAATTCCTCTTTCCTGGGCGGGAAAAATAGAAGGAAAATTTAAAAAAAAAAAAAAAAAAATAAGAAAAAAAGAAGAAGACACCATGCTTTAAACCCAAATGATATATTTGTGCTTGTAGGAGAGCTTCCAACCTGTGTTGTGTAGTCAGCCAGGACATAACACGTATTCAGACAGGGTAATATTGATCCGTAGTGGTGCACTGTGAATCCAGAAAATTGTGGCTTACTTCCAGCATTTCAGACATAGAGCTACTTAGGAAAAATACAGCTTATATTCAGATGCTTAATTCAAGAGTCCAAAAATATTCCGGGTAGAAGCAGTAACAAAATCAACCAACTGATTTACCATTCTTCCTCAATTTCACAATATTGTCTGTGCACTCTTCATATAGAATGCAAAAAGAGTAGCAAAGACATATACAATGCAAACATAAAGCTGAACTTATGCCAAAAATGGACACATAGTGCATAAACATCAGCCCCTTTCTGACTGTTTTGCTCACCTAAGCAGAACAAAGCAGTTAGTAATACCTTTCAGGAGCAACATCCATCAGTTGATATAGCACATAGCTATCACCATGGTCTAACCTGAAGGTCATCTTCATCTGATTTAAGACAGAAAATTCATGTGTTCATATCTGCTACTTTGGGGCCACCCTAAGTACTTTTAGGAATAGACCTTCTTTCTCTTTCCCTGCTTGCTCTAATCACAAACAAAAGAAAAATTAATAAAAGTTTGTAAAAGGCTAGAAACTATGAACCAAGAAATTGCACAATTGCTATTGCTGCATTTACGACTTTCAGTACATGGATAAAATCCAGAGATGGCAGGAAGGGCCACTAGACATCACTACTTTCCATTTGGACATTCCACATAGTGCTGAATTTGAGGTATGGCCAGCTGTTGGGAGTTGATCTAACGTGGTTTTATTACACAGATCAGCTGTCCCAGGCTTTCAAATAAATTCACAATTAACCCCATCATTCAATATAGATGTAACAAGAACCTTACATGAGTGTGGTTTTGTATTGGGGAAGAAATTCTTTTCAACAGCATAATCATTTAAATAACCCATTCTTTTCTCCCCAAATTACTTCTCAATTTAACTGAAATTTCCCCTGTAAATTTAGGTGGAAGAAATGAGAAGAAAAATGAATCAGATTTATACATTTCTGGAGGACATTATGGTATTTTCTTGTTCTGTGGGTAGAACACACTTTCAGGAGCAATAAAAACTTTCAGTTCCCTTTTCCAGTTGAGGGAATCTGAAACCACATCTCACACTACTTATATGAATTCCCTAAACACCAACTGATTGCTTAACCATTGATCAGTGCAGGAAGATGAACCACAAGTTCCTATCTCTACACTGAATGTGCTCACAAGAAAACTGCTTACTACTATATGGCTTTCCTCAGACACTGAAGTGAAAATTGCTCTTTAAAACATACCTAAATATTTTTTAGATAAATTGCAAATATTATCCTGTAGTCCAGTACATAGAGTGTTCACTTTGAATGCAGAGTTACATTAACTACTTAATTATTTCAGGATACACAGAGGAAACAAGTTCTAACCTTTATCAAACACTTAACAAGACTAAGGAAACTTCTTCATGTTTAGAACTGCTCACTAAGTTAACAGATTAACGAAGCAGTTCTGTATCACTTGGCTTTATGCATCATTTGTGTGTATTGTCAGTATACTACAGTACTGAGTGTAATATTAATTTCAAATACTAGTTTCATCACTGAAAAATGAAATATTAAAAATGTGCATCCTTTGTTTTGTTCCTAAAGCAGAGTTTAACATTTTATTGTCTGGAAATCCACAGAAATAAGAGAATTTTCCATTATTTTAATATATATTCTTCCAAAACATTCTATGTACATGCATATTTAGGTTAATAGATGACAATGAAATAAATCAAAATTTAGAGAGTTGTGGTTTATGATTTCATTGCTGTGTGAAGAGCTAATGAAATTGAACTGTTGTGTACTGTGCCATTTTGCCTGCATAACGTAATAACTGTTTTATGGAGAATATGTTGAGAAACTCATTACTTGACCTAGATTTATGGTGGAATTCTTAAATGCATTTGCTTTCAATAGATTTGACAGAGATTGACCACCATCCTTGTAAAAATTTTGATAGACATACTATTTTAATGGCACCTAATTACAAAACATTCAGTGCAATACACTATTGAGATCAAAATTCAGAAATAGTAGCAACAGCCAGATTTAACTCATGCATTTATTTTATGGAGACCAGAAATAGCACTTCTCTCTTCTGACATTGATATTAAAAAAGCTACTCAAAAAAAGATCAGAAAAAAATATCTGAAAAGGATAAAATTCATCTCATCTGTCTATCTAAAGTATTCCTAAAGCACCTACTTCCATGATGTCAATGCGTGTAGAGCTCCCCTGCCTGTCTCATCAAGAAATCATACTCTCCTAAGGAGATCATACTCTTTCTGTTACTGGGTGATGCAGATTGGTATGGTCTGCAAATGAGCCATCCCTGGAACAGGAAAAAGAGTTCAGGTGATATATTGCCTGTTATATAAGACATTGCATTAAGTATTACATATTCTGTTGATCACTTCATTTCCTCAAAACCCTTTTCCTCAATTTGTTTCACAGTGTGAAGGTGGAGTTGAAGCATACCCCCATTCCTCATTGCAGCTGTTATCTCTATTAATGGGACTAGTGCACAAAGATCAAAGCCATGAAATTGCCTTTTGAATTAAATCTTTTTCCTAGCAAATCCTCAGTTTTATCAATATTTAAGATGCCAGATATAGACAAAATTCCAAACTGGTAAACCAGCTAATAAGTGCTGTATTATAAATTTATTTCATCAAGTGCACAACAAAGCAGCATTAACAGAAAGTTAAATATGTTTGAGGGATGTACATAAAGATGTTGAAGTAACAGCCTTTAAAACACACTTCAATGGCATATGTTTAAAATCCTTTATTGCATCAGTTCATGGGGGAAATCAGTAACTGACAAGTGTTTCGGCGAGGGGAACACTAATTCAGATGTTCCAGTTTCTTTATTCAAATGTTACAGTCATGTCTACCATGGGTTACACAGACTGAATGATCAGGAGTACTCCAGGTGAATATAGAAGTAATAAAGAATGAGAAGTTTTAACATGTGATAAAAATATAAAAATAAACACGGGCATTATTGACTGAACTTCTTATGACATTTATCATATACCTTGTGTTTCTTGCACTGTTTAGGGACTGGATTTACATTAGTCTGAAATTCATAATCTGTCCCATCAAGTTGTAATAGATTGTCTTCACCCTTTATCTTAGTTAAACTAGTGTATCTTATGTACAGATATTTTTATGCAAGTTTGAACGTAGTTTCATAGGGACAGATTCTAATGTTTAACTAGACCATGACTAATCATGGGTCTAATGACACCGCTGTAGCTTTGTGTGTAGATTAGGCCTTAGCACTTTGAGGACTTTGTTCTAATCCCACATCTTCATACATTACAGCTTTGTTTAGGGGACATTCACCAGCTCTGGCATGGGGTCCTCTACAGGTTGCAGGGTGGATATCTGTGACACAGTGGACCTCCATTGACTGCAATGTGACACCTGTGACACCATAAACCTCTCCATGGGCTGCAGGGGAATCTCTGCTCCAAAGCCTGCAGCACTGCCTTCCCCTCCTTCTTTACTGACCTTGGTATTTGCAAAGCTATTTATCTCACATATTCTCATTGCTCTCTACCAGCCACAGTTGCACAGAAATATTTTCCCTTCCTTAAAAATGTTATCACAGAGGCAGTACCAACATCACAGACTGTCTCAGCTTTGCCCAGTGGCACAAGCTGTCTTGGAGCCAGTTGGATCTGGCTCTCTCTGACATGGGGGCGGCTTCTTGTGTCTTCTCACAGATGCCACAGCTGCAGCCACTCCACTACCAAAACCTTGCCACATGAACCCAACACTTATTTGCTTCTTCAATTATTTCCTCCTTACATAATACAGTTTATTATGCAATAAAACTGTTTAGAAAAGCCTACAATACACAAATTCATAGACTGTAACGCCAGACAGTATGATTATTTCATGCAGTCTGGACTGCCAGTAAAAATGGTCATATAAATTCATCCTTTGCTGTGAAAACCCGTTACTTAGAGTTAATCCATTTGCAAGTCGAACTTACCAGCTTTTTCATGATTCATTGTAACTAACGACACTGAATTATTACCAGTGAATTCTGACAGCAGCCAAGGCTCTCAGATTCCTCTGCAAGCACAAGGAACACTTCCCATCTTGAAGGACTGATCTCACGTAAGTCTAGCTGGCTAGTCTAGTGCTGGACATAGGAGCTTTCGGGCAGGAGTTTATCAGTCTTAAATGCCACAGGCTTTATATATGTCTCCTTATCTTACAAAATAGTCTATAAGAATAGCTTAAGTAAGGTGACTAACTTCTAAAGTTTTAAGATTAAATCCATAATAGGGATGGGAAAAAGCACTCCTAAGTGAACACTAGCAAATCAGTGGTCCATAAAGCAAATTATTTTAAATCTCCCAAGAAAAATATTACAAATGCATTCAAGTTCATATGTTACCACCAAAGTCCTGTGGTGAAGGTAATATTTTTAGTACATTCAACAATAAGCTGTTACTGGCAAGTCTACTTCCAGTGTAAGAAGGCTATGCAGATTTGCAGCAGATACATACACCATGCAGAGTGTGGACCACCCAGGTGCAGAACTGAGCCACAGAACTGTCCAGAAATATGGAGATACCAGTGACTATAGAAAAACATGGGTATTTTGGGTCAACATTCTTACACTGTAGAAGTTTGAATACAAGCCAGTAGAACTGCAGGCCAGTAAGGCCCTGGATCTCTATTATGAATACCTCAGACGTATTAGACCTAATGTCAGCATGGGTCTACTGTGTGTTTGATCACTAAAACCCTTTAAGAGTATTAGGCATAATTCCACAATTCATCTAATCTATGCTGGAGTTTAATGTAAAGCCTGTTATGTTCAAAACATCCATCTCTTTCCAGCCCTTTGCACATTAGGATGACTAATTTCAAAGTTAGCATTTCCATCTAACAGGCAGCATAAGTAAGAAAGCTGAAATATGAAGGTGCACAAATCATTCACAAAGGGTTTACACTGTAATATAATAAGTGGTAGGAAAGAGAGAAACTTACTTTCTGACACTTTACCCTTATTATGTTCACAGGCATTACAAAAATTTCCCTGGTATTCTATTTTTACCATTTAGGCTAAAGATTAAAGACTAAAATCAAGAAAGCCATTTTGATAGCTAAATGAGCAGAAGTTATGTGCTAAAGGGGTACAAGGTACTTAAATGCCTTGCAGATGAGACCATGCCCACAAATATAAAAGGAAACAATTTCCACAGTTCTTTGAAGCTTTGAGTTCTTTCGAAAAAACATAAATTTTATTTCTCCTTTCAGATCATCTATGTGCTCACTGAGAGTGGTATTAGGTATTTCAAGACTGCCCCATTCTCCTTAGCCCTCGTTATCATTTACCATCTTCTGCATCAGTTAAGCAAGCTAAAATAACTCACAAAAGAACAAAATAATATGGAGTTAAACTACTTCTAATGCTTTTAACGGTTGCTTCCTCATGCCTGCTGCTTCACTGTGCCAGCCAATACACTAGGTGCTCCTGGAGATGCCTGATGGGTTCTATTTGCAGGGCTTGAACTCGAGAACAGAATCAGTCACACACAGGACTTTCAGAAGTTACTGATGAAAAAAAGGTAAACTTCTGAAAATGAGAGTTTTACCTTTCTTTAGGAAGACAACAGAAAACTGAGGACTCTTTATACCTGAGGAACCTTTATCACCCCCATGTTGGTTAGCCATCCAGCACTCACAGTATGGAAAGGTGCACTTGAAAGCTCTAGCCAAAAAGAAAGTGATCAGTGCAGAAATCTTCTTGTGTCCATTTTTAAATAGTTTTCCCAGAATCTTTTTTTTTTGCATCCACCTAAAGAGAATTTAAGTTAGCTCATTTTTCATGCAGCTAATCTTCAGTTTTAAAAAAAAATTGATCTTGACAATTTTGAAAATATCTTGTTTGGAAGTAAGTTAACACTGGAATTCCTCGGTCTATTTAAACTTGTCACCTTCAATTGTTCATAGTGACAGATTTCCTAATGCTCACCAGGCACTCATGCATTTTATGTTTGTTGGAGTGTGCATCTTGTAATGTTCACAGCTGCACTGATTCGATCATTCCTATTTTTGTTACTGATTCGGAAAGACTTCACAGTATGGGGGAGAATGAGGGGAGTGAATCGGTGATGCTGATTTCATCCAAGCATTCTTTCAGGATTCATAAATATACAAAAAGCTTAATCTCACCATTTTCCTGAAAGTGATTTAATTTTCATCATTCCCTTGTCTTTTATCAGATGTCGTTTTATTATTATAAAGCACTGATCTAAAAAAAAAAAAAAAGGAATAAAAGAATGAAACAGCCTTTAAGCTTTAGATAAGCATCTGTTCAAGCTGTTCAACTTTGTCTAAATAGTTCCATACCTATTTTTTGCAGAGACTTCAAAGACAAAGGCATTATCAGCCTTTGCCCCTGCCCCTTCAGTGACTATATAATCCTACCTATGAAGTGAAACAATCTCACCCAGAAAACACAAGAGTTTCAAAACAGCATGAGTGCTAAGACACCGTTGAGAGTGACTTGTTCAAATTTCTAGTCCAGAGTTTTTCAGTCTTTTTCAGTTTGTTTACCTGCATACATTTCCCAAAGGAGATACGGACCCCTTCAGAAATTTCACGTCTGTACAGTTCTACAGCATATGTGGACTTGCCATTTTTTATGTGCTGTTTCGAAAACCTCAGGGGTCTACAGAGCAAAGGCTGAAAATCACTGTTCTGGTCTAAATCAGGCATAGCAGAGATGCAAATATGCATTTCTCCATTTACACAGCAGTGCCTTCCTCATCAAATGTTCACAGAGGAGATTGTGCATGAGGACAAGATTGTGAATCAAATACTCAATGGGCAGGGAAGAAACTGTGGTTTATGCAGCAACTGTGAGAGAAGAAAAATATCCTCCCAGTTTTGTTTTCCTAAAAAAAATAAACTCCAAAGGTTGTAATTTCCTCTGATTAACAATGGGAAAGTATTTATATCTTTATAACAACACATGGATAGAAACCTGTCCTTCAGATCTAATGATGATCTTATCACATAATTTGATCTGGTGAAGGCTTAGAAACTCAGAGATACCCAAGGACAAGAAATTTATGGAACATATTGTGGTTACAGTATATTTTAAAGTATTCCTGGAATTTCTTTTCAATTTCATTTGTTCTACTTATGGATTTTTTTTTTTTTTGAGGGGAAAAAGGGAGAGAAATAAAGATCTGGAACTGCATGGAAAAGTAACGGTGACGTATAAAAACAATGCATCTACATAAAGACATGAAAGCTTCACCAGCATATTTTTATCAATGTGGTGTTTAGGTTTGGACTTTAAACTCAATCAAATTGAGACTTTTTCACTTAAGATGCATATACTTGTCATTCTTTCATCTGAAGACACCCCTTAGGATCTATCTTTTTTCTTTAGACTACCACACAACACATGTAGACATATGAGATGTATCGTGGAATGGAGCTATGTGGAATATGTTTTGATTCCATCAACAGGAATCATAAAGGAGACTTTTGTGACAACTGTGGCTGTATTACCTATTTTGAGAGCTTTCTCTGAGCTTTGATTTCAACCATTGCACATATAGGTCCTTTCTGAATTCAGATAAAATATAAGACCATAGAGTTAAGATACACTCACAACCATGGAAGTAATTTCTTATCTGTCTAAGTGCCTATTATAACAGTAACTTTCTTTCATACAAACAAGCACCACTAAGATGTCTCCTACCTAACTGTACAAAACTCAGGAGAAACAAATCTGAGCAAGGCCTCACATATTGCAAAAACAATAGCATGCTCATACTACCAGAACAATAAGAATAAATTAACAAAAGAATGCTACCAAATGAAGTTGTGGCATTGCGATGAAGTTCCCTCTGGCTGGAAAAATGGGAGACATAACCGCCATTTTTAAAAAGGGAAAAAAGGAAGACCAGGGGAACTACAGGCAAGTCAGTCTCACCTCTGTGCCTGGAAAGATCATGGAGCAGATCCTCCTGGAAACTATGCTCAGGAACACAAAAAGTAAGGAGGTGATTGGTGACAGCCAACGTGGTTTCATTAAGGGCAAATCCTTCCGAACAAATTAGGTAGCATTTAACGATGGGATTATAACATTGGTGGATAAGGGAAATGTGTACCTGGACTTGCGCAAGGTATTTGATGCTGTCCCACACAACATCCTCATCTCTAAATTGGAGAGATGTGGATTCACTGGAAGGAACACTTGGTCAATAAGGAATTGGCTGGAAAGTTACACTCAAAAAGTTTTGGTCAATGGCTTAATGCCCAAGTGGAGACCAGTGATGAGTGACATTCCTCAGGAGTCAGCATTGGTGCTGGCACTAACATCATTTTTGGTGGCATGGAGAGTGGTATTGAGTTCAACCTCGGCAAGTTTGCAATGAAACCGAGCTATGTGGTGCAGTCAACACCCTGGAGTGAAGGGATGCCATCCAGAGGTAGGCTTGGGAGATGGACCTGTCTGTGAACCTCACGAAGTTCAACAAGGCCAAGTGCAAGGCCTTACATACGGATCGGTGCAATCCCAAACAAAACTACAGGCTGGGTGGAGAATGGATTGAGAGGAGCCCTGAGAAAGACTTGAGGGTGTTGACTAATGTCAACTGAACACGTGCCAGCAATATGCACTTGCAACCCAGAAAGCCAACTGTGTCCTGGACTGCATCAAAACCAGCATGACCAGCATGTCAAAGAAGGTCATTCTGCCCCTCTACTCTCCCACCTAGAGTACTGCATTCAGCTTTGGTGTCTCCAGATATGGAGCTGTCGAAACAAGTCCATAGGAGGGCCACAAAGATGATGAGAGTAGCACCTCTCCTATGAACACAGGCTGAAAGAATTGGACTTATTTCACCTGGAGAAGTGAAGGCTGCAGGCAGAACTTACAGCAGCTTTCTAGTACCCAAAGTGGGCCTACAGGGAAGATGGAGAGGGGCTTATTTATCAAGGAATGTAACGACTGGACAAGGGATAATGGCTTTAAGCTGAAAGAGAGTAGATTTAGATTAGACTTTAGGAAGAAATTCTTCCCTGTGAGGGTGATGAGGCACTGGAACAGGTTGCCCAGAGAAGCTGTGGCTGCTCCTTCCCTGGCAGTGTTCAAGGCCAGGCTGGATGGGGCTTTGAGCAACCTGGTCTAGTGGAGGGTGTCCCTGATGGTGGCAGGAGGGTTGGAATGAGATGATCTTTGAGGTCCCTTCCAATCCAAACCATTTTGTGCACTTCCATGATTCTATGACCATAATCCAATACATGTATCATACACAAGGCAGTGTAAATATACATAGCAAATTAACAATTGTCAACCAATAGGTTGTGGGTTTATTTAAGAAAGTTTACATGAAAGGAGAGCAAGATATGTTACATAAAACTTTGGTGTTTAAAAAAGTAAGCTTGTTATTTCCAGGATGCTCAAGCAATATTTTTTCTTTCCCCATATTCTTTTAATGCATACATCATTAGGACAGTTAAATGTAAAGCAACCTTTAAGGGAGTAAGATTCAGACAAGGAGTTAATGAAAAAAAGCCAAGTATCTAGCAAACAGGAGAGCAGTAAAAAGGAAAGATTCATCAGGGATCTTACCTAATGAAGATGGAAATGTCCTTGGAGTACCTGGAGTAGCTGTTGTTTGAGGTTTTCAAGGACAGGTTAGTGTCATCATTTGTCAACAATGACTGAGGTACAAATGATAATGCTTTCTATATAGAGTTTGCATTAGATTGTCTCCTATAGCTCTTTCTAGACATCTTTTTTGAGGAATCCATGAATTTGGATTGGAAAACGACCTAAGAGTCTTTATGTCATAACAAAAGCTGAAAAATATTTCAACAATGTTGTTGTTCTTGTGCCTGTTAGTACATTGAACAAGGTATTGGAACACTTGAGAGCCTGATTTTTCATCCGCATCCAAGCAGGTCTCAAGAGAAGAATGGCTTAAAATTGCACCAGGGGAGGTTTAGGTTAGATATCAGGAAGAATTTCTTTACTGAAAGGGTTGTCAGGCATTGGAATAGGCTGCCCAGGGAGGTGGTGGAGTCACCACTCCTGGAGGTATTTAAAATGCATGTAGATAAAGTCCTTAAGGAGATGATCTAGAGGTAGACTAGTTAGGGTTAAGCTACGGTTGAACTTGATGATCTAAAGGGTCCCTTCCAATCCAGGTGATTCTATGATTCTATGATTCTATGTCAGGAAAACAATTGTGGTTCTGTTATCCTAGACCACCACCAATGAAAAGACAGGACTGGACTGAGTTTCTAGATTCAAGTTAAGTGTTGACCTTGAGAGAGTATGCAAGTGTAGCATGACATGTCATGAAGTCCCTCCTCTGTGGTGGCTCTTGGACAAGATAATGCCTTTACACAGTCTGTCCCTGGCAGAGGAGGGTAAGAGCTAGGAGAATAAATGAGCTATGCCACCCTCAGCTTGGATCTTTTCTGTGAAAGAATATAAACCCTTTCTGTTTCCTCATGTTTATTTTAATTTATATTTACTTTAGAAGTACTCCCCCATTTCCAAACCAATTTTCCCCAGGCATTTGAATATTTATGAAGCTATATAAATAAGAATATATGGAGATTGAGCATTCCTTTACACAAAAGCAGTGGTAGGATTGACAGAATATTTGTGGTTTTCAGTGACTGATGTTGAGAATTGCAAATATAATTTTCCCAGAGGGGCCATGTGACTCCTGAAAAACTTGCTAGTTTTATACTTGTCATTTGAGGGGAAAGAAACCTAAAATAAATAAATAAATAAAACCAAGGTGTAGGGAGGAATGCATGAGACACTTCGTGAGGCTGCAGATAGAACTCGCCCTTTCCCAAGCACTTTTCCTCCTGCCATTTGAGAAGCAGAGGCTGCACTGCCTAACGAGTCACACTGTACACGGTTACACCAATCACCATCAGTGTCAGGCTTTTCAAGATGACAGCCTTTCATGTCATCCTTGTTAGCAATAATCCAGCAGTACTGCACTGTGTGCTACAACTATGTGTGTGGCAACAAAACTACGATTTTATTTCTTTTTTCCTTTGTGTTGCACCTTTAAATATCTACAAGTTCCCTGCAACTATCTTCCGGTTCTCTCCAGTGCTATCTAAGCACCATGTAAAGTGTTCAGCTGCCATTTCATTCTCAGAGTTGCTGCTGCCAGAAATTAAAGGACACAAATCGTGCTCACTCTTGAGCTGCTAATTTAGTGCTGGTACAATGCTAACGACAGGGTGAGTTCCCCTGTAGTTAGGACTCAGGAATTTGTGCACTGTGCTATGAAAACTCTATTCTTTTCCAGGGAGTGCCACCACTTAGGCTTTTGCTAATAACAGTGCTGAAAATTTGGCACAAGGTTTGTTCATGCAGATGCAGCCACGGAGACCTTGCTTTCGTGCTTCATTATTGCTATTTTCCTTAATTCAAAAATAAGTCATTCTAGATGGAATGTAAATGTTTTATTCTTTGACTACAGAAACAATGAGATGACAATCCAAGACTAATCACATTTTCAGTAACAATAACTGAATGAGTTTACTCAGCATGCATACATTTTAAAAGACAGTTTCGTAACTGCATTTTACTAGAGGGCAGTAAAACCTTCTGCTTCACTGAGCAGATCCTGTGTCCAAATCTCCATTTACATCCCTGTGTGGGCTGTAACACTGCAAACTTGGATTTGAGTGCACTTTCCTCCCACCTTCATCTTCTCCCAGCCATTAAAGTTTATCTGAAGAGTAACACTAGATACACATTAAGCTGGAAGCAGTATTGCTGCTTGTGGGCATCTTCTGTTTTCTTGCAGTCTTAGTTAATCTATGTACATGAATGCATCTATTTTTAATTACTTTTGGTGGTTTGGTGATTATTTTGTTCTAAGGATCTCAGTGCTGAAACACTATTTTATGAAATTCACTTTTTTTCTAAAGGCAAAAGTATCTGAGAGCCTGTCTTAAATATAATTTATCAGAGGGGAGCAAGCATCAGCTTTATCTGCACCACATGATGTAGCTAAAGAAAGAAGGGAGTCCTTTTTTACAAAGACAGCTTACTGCCATTTGCATCTTGCTTCTAAAATGTTGGGCAGTTTTATTCAAAAACAGATTTTCTGATTAAGTGACTTGTAATATGCTCCCCACATGAATGAGACATCCTCAGTTATGCATGATAATCTTCTATTGTTAAGATATTTTCCCATTATGCACTATCCAGTGTTGCATCTCCAATGTAAGTATATTCATTAGCACAAAAAAAGCAACCCAGTTTTATTAGCGAGAGAGATATTTTGGAAGCATTTGGTTACTTAGCAACAGCTTCAGGTATTAAAACTTCTTTTACTAACCCTCCAAAAAAAAAGGATACTGCTTACTACAGTACATTAGATCAGCATGCTTTGTGTAAAGGATTTTAACAGTCAAGAGATGTGACTGTGTTTAAGATTCCTTTTTCCAGTCACTAGTTCATTGTCAGCAGCAGCTACAGAGCAGCTTTATGTGCATTCAGAGACAGCCAGGAAATTAGTTCTGCATGACTGACTCAGCACTGTAGCACTGAGAACAACTCTCACCCATTTCCTTAAACAATTGTTTATTTCTTGGTGTGATAACGATGTTAAATATCACGATTCTAGAGCAAAAAGCTGAGACTTCATTTACATTCAAGGTAAAAAAGTACTAGCACTAGCCAAGTGAAGTCCTAGGTTATTTCTGGCATTAAAAGGGCTAGGCTTTTTTCTTCTTCTTTTTTTTTTTTTTTTAATAAAAGGTTATTGGAAGTTCAGAATAACTCCTGATAGCTTGTTTAGTGTTTTCTTTGATGCTAAATGGAACTGAAAAGCAAAACGTCAGCAAACTGAAATCAAGTTAAATTAATAGAGCATTTTTAAAGTGAGAAATCTGAACTGAAATAAAATCCTTGAATCAAAAATAAGGTTTATTAGGCTTTTTATGACAGGAAAACAAATCAGATCTTTTTAAGGCCTGTATGCATTGAGAATTAAGATGATTCATGGTAAAAGTGAAGACTTAGGGGTTCAGGAGACTGATTTTCAACACATTCTTTTTGAGTTAACTTTTGCTCAAGATGCTTGGGATTCCCCGACCCAGGTGTTTAGCCACCTGCCCCAAGGTAAGCATTGAAAGTCCTAGGCAGGACTTTGGCACCTTTGAACAGGTTTTGGGAAGGCAGATTGCTGTTCTCCAAACACAGCATGAAACAAATCTGTCTCTAAGAAAACACCAAGAACAGAGTGCACCTCACTCCTCTACCCACACAAATTAATGAAGACATGTGAAGTACTCAGCATCCATAGCATTGAACTATATCCTTGATCCTTCAGCACCGGCAAGGCTCACTCATTTCTTTCAAAATCCATTCAGAAGAAAACTTTTGTTTTCTACTATCAGGATAGAGGTTACAATACTCATTCAAGGAGGTGCAAAGGCACAGCTCTTAATTATTTGAAATCTTAAAGAAAGAAAAATAAGGTGCATGCAAAGTTTATGAAATTCTAAAGCTAAGCAGCAACTGAGTGGTTTCTCAGCAACACTGTTTTGGAGTTAGCCTTTTTAAGGTCTGCTTAAAGAGCCTGACCCTTTTATTGGATCCTAATAATGTCTGCTTCTTTTCTATCTATGAGGAGAAGCTGAAAATACTGTTTGTCAGTGTTCTGTATTCCTCTTAAAACAGAGAGTTCTTCAACCAAGAGTTTGCTCTCTATGACAATTTCCATAACGTGTTAGTGGATAGCGCTAAAGGACCAGTAAAAGCAGTGCAGTTTCTAGTAAAGCTCACTATTACTGAAATAGTTTTGGCCCAGCCAGGTACAAAATATTCTCCAGTTTGCTGCCTAGCTAAAGCAAAAAAGTCTGCTCTTATTTATGGATTTATCTATTCAGTTGGGTACATTTGTTTCCTGTAGCAACATGCACTGTTTATTATTAGAGAATGAAAGAACATTGCTTGCTGTTGTGATAATTCTGCATTTTCTTTGATGTCTGATAAGAGATTTTTTTTCTTATTAACCTCTGGGAGAGGAAGACAATTTCATGCTGTCAGTAAAATAGTGACAAGATTTGGCTCAGAGTTTCCTTTT
Source organism: Hypotaenidia okinawae (assembly GCA_027925045.1). Taxonomy (NCBI): domain Eukaryota; kingdom Metazoa; phylum Chordata; class Aves; order Gruiformes; family Rallidae; genus Hypotaenidia; species Hypotaenidia okinawae. The sequence continues at coordinate 122,050,344 of BSDF01000003.1, forward strand.
TTCTCCCCTCTTTCAAAAAAGTAAAAGCAAAATAAAACAAATCTCTGATCCATAAATATAGATTTCATGAAGCATAAAGGAAATTCCATATCGATTATATGCAGGGAAAAAAGATAATGACATTTTAGTGGGGGTTTTTTTAATGTATTTTACTAGTATGAGTAGCTGAGTAACTTCAGTTTTCAGTCTTGAATGGGTCAGTAAGGAATTCTAAAGTGATGGAATAAGAGTAATATGTGAAGGATAAAGAAATGTTTTAGTGTAAGAAAGACGTGTTCTGTAGCAGGAGTGAAGCTATCAATTTGCAATTTATATCACTTTGTCCAGTCCAAAACGTCTCTCCTGAAATGTGTCTATAACATGCCTTCCTTCAGCAAGGAAGACATGTCACTACAACCAATGTGACCACCATCACAGTTATTGCAAGTAAATGTACCTCTCCAGCAACATGTCAATAAAAAAGCCAGATGGGAAAATAAAAACTTTGTCAGCTCATCATATTAAACATTAAAGCTAAAATATTTGTGCTGTGCAAGGTTCACTAAGATTATACAAAAGATGTAACTCCCCTAAACCTGACACATTCTTTAGAAACTGACAACCCTGGGAAAAAAATACTGTTGTTTGTAAACATAGTAATGGATACCTCTCAGAGCCAACCCTTGTTGCAATTTTGGAGAGTATAATAATGTCATTTATGAATTTTATCACAAATTAGTAAGATGCTATATTTAAATAAATTACATTCTTAACTAAGCATCCCACTATAATAAAAAATCAAGAAAATGAGTCAGCAATTTGCTTTGAAAGAAGGTTAGTCAACAGCATCCTGGGCTGCATTAGGAAGAACATTGCCAACAGGCTGAGGGAGGTGGTCCTTTACCTCTGCTCAGCACTTCACTCAAATCCAGAGTACTGGGTCCATTTTGGGACTCCTCAGTGCAACAAAGATATGGACATAGTAGAGCAAAACTAGTGAAGGGCCATAGAGATGATTAAAGACTGGAACACCTGACATGTGAGAACAGCTGGGACTGCCCAGACTAGAGAAGAGAAGGCTCAGGAAGGATCTCATCATTTATGGGAGAGAGTGAAGATGAAGACACCAGATTCTTCTTTGTGGTACCTGTCACAATCCACAACCAGGTAGACTAATTTGGCAGAGGTTAAACCCTGTTGCATTCCAACCAATCTCAGATTGCTCTGGATGGTTGGGGGCAGCTGGGCTTAACCCCTGAGTGATGTCCAGTTATTAGGTGTTTTATCATGAACAGGTCTTTGCAATTCTTGGGAACAGAATTAAGACTCAAAACAGAGTCAAGTGTCAAGTCACTTTATTTGGCCCACAACAAGCATGCAAGAGAAGGGGGAAAGAAAGAGAAAAGAGTGGAAAAGAGAGAGAGAGAGAGAGAGAGATTGCAATAGCTGCCACCACAGAGCTGTGACATCCCATCAGTCCAATGGGGGAATGTTCCTCTCATAATGCAATAGCTCTTCATTGGTCTTTCCTTTTTACAGTGTTGTCCCATTGCATAGTCAATAAGTCTATGGCACAGCCACATTGTCCACCTGGTGATGGGGTGGTGGGGTACTCCAGAGGGTCCGTGAAAGTTTGAGAGGGTCCGAGCCCACTCAAGGGGATCCAAGCACCCCCAGACTTTTGTAAGTCAGTTGACTCAGGGCCTGGGCACATAGCAGAGGACTTGGGTTACATTGAGATATCCATCCCTGACAGGTGGAATTTGGTGGAATTTACTTTTTTCATGGTGATGAGGTTTGGCAATTGTTAGAGTGATTGAGAGAGAAGAAAGAGAGGGAGGTACAGTGACTGACAGAGAAGAAAGAGAGGGGGGTATGGTTCTGTAAGCAATTGTTACAGCATATCTCTAATCTCTTACAGTACCCAGTGATGTGTCAAGGGGCACTGGTTGCAAACTGAAATAAAAGAAATTCCATTTGAACTGTATGTATGTACATATGTATTTATATATATATTTATTTCTTTATAAGGTGATTGAATTCTAAAATAGGCTTGCCAGTGAGATTGTGGAGTCTCCATCCTTGGAGATATTCAGAACGCAAGAGGACATCCTGCTGTAGCTGACCCTGGGTGTGAGCAGAGTGGTTGGACTAGGTGATCTCTAGATGCTGCTCAACCATTGGAGACATATTTTTTCATTACGGCCTGTAGAGATTTTACAAGGGCTAAAAGTTTTAAACTAAAAAAAGGTAGATTCAGACTAGATATGAGGAAGAATTTTTTTATGATGCATTCTTTTTTATGAAGAATTTTTTTATGAATGTGGTGAAACACTGGAACAAAGAAGTTTTAGATTCCCCATTCCTAGAAGCATTCAATGTCAGGTTGTACGGGGCTCTGAGTAACAGGGTCTAGTTGAAGATGTCCCTCTTCAGTGCAGAGGGGTTGGACTAGATCACATGTAATGTACCTTACAAGACAAACCATTCTATGATTCTATGATTCTGTGACTCTCTGAAAATTTGACCTCAGCTTAGGGTATCTAGAATTCATCAGTCAGTTTGAAAGTTAATAACAAATGCAAGAAAATATGCAAATCATGACTGATTTCTACAAACTACTAATTGTGCTAAGCTAAGAAGTTGTTCTCTGACAGAGGAATTAGACCCTGCCAATCTGCAATTAATTGGCTGACTGATATCTTAACTTTTGTCTTCCCGCTTTATTTTATATACACAATTATTATACTCACTAGTTTTACATATTTCTGAGCTGGTGTTGCAGATGACCTTTTACAATTCAGAATGACCTGAGGTTGCATTTGTATTTTCATATGACATAACATAGAAGTACAGCCATTCATAGTTTTAAAAGTGTTATCAAAAAGGAACACTTATTTTACCGTGTGCTGGGGGTGTCAAATTACCTCTTCCTATTCTGATCTAGGAAATCTTGTAAAGGCATAGAGAATCAAACCACAGACAGAGGCAGGCATCCCTTTAGAATGTCTGGCCTATAATGGGTGAACAAGAGGAGCCTTTCAGAGAAGAAGAAGAAAAGCAAAGAGCTGGACAATATAGTAAATTTCCATGTTTATCTGTGTGCCTGTTTGTGCTGTATGGGGTTATTTATGAAGCCTCAGTTCAGACCCTGGTTTGATCTGTATGTACAGGAACCCCGCCATCCACATAGTAGCATGACAATTTATGGGGAGACATCAGTTACTTAAAGAGTAATGCTCAGGCCACTTATTTCTGTGAGGTACTGGGGTGCAATTATTATAAAATGCTCAAAAAGGCTTAACAGCTATCACAAGAGCACCTTTTGCAAAAACAGTTAATCATCAACAACAGCAGACCAAATGGGAGGTAATGGGCTTTGTAGTAACTCAGAGTGTGGTCCAGATGGGAAGCTGAATGAATTCAACCCCAGGAAAAAAACAAGCAGCTTGACTACACCACAAATAATGGTAGACAATGATCCTGAAATGTTTTTGAAGCATAAAATGCTTTAGGTTGCAAGGACTTTCACCAAATCATTTAGTCTACATGCTTCTTAAAGTAGCACAAACCCCAAAGTTAAGTCAGGTTTTTTAGAGCCATGTCCAGTCAAGTATTGAATACTTCCAAGGATGGAGTTCTCACAGGTTCTCTGGGCAGCCTGCTTTCCTGTTTAACCCTCCTCACTGTGATTTTTGATTTTTTTTTCTTTAATATATCCAACTGGAAGGTTTCCTACTGGAATTTGTGTCTCTTGTCTCTTGTTCTTTCCCTGTATATGGCTGACAGAAGTCCGGTTCTCTTTTCTGTAAACAACATTAACTTTTGCTAGACTGCAGTTAGATGTCCTTGACCTTCTTTTCTCCAGCCTGAGTAACTCCTATTTAGTCTTCTTCACCTCCTGCCCCTAATCATCTTGGTAGTCAATTGTTGGACTTTCTGAAGCTTGTCAATGTCTCAATAGTACAGAAAGGGGTGTTACCTGAAACAGGAGCCTATATACTGCCTCAAAATATCAAAAAGAAAAGAATAATTGACTTCTTGAGTAAATAGCTACTAATATAGTGAGCAGTTAGCTCTTATTGCAGCAAGAGTATTTTGTCCACAAGGGCTGTACAATCCTCTTCTGCAGTGCATTTTCCTAGCTGGCAGACAGTAAAGTTCCATGAGTTTATTCCAACACAGATGGCAGGAATGTTACTTGTTTTTGATGAATTCTTGAGATTCTTTTAGCCTTTATCTCCAGCATATCAAGGCTTCTCTGAATGGCAACCCTGACATCCACTGTTTCAAGTATTCATCCCAGTCTGAACTCTTTCTTACATTAACTTAAGAAATGTTCAGTCCCCCTTATCAGGCTGTTGATTAAGATGTTAAATAGAATCAACTTCAGTAACACCCAAGAAACACCACTTCCTGTCTACATAGGCAAGTATATCCTCTGGGTGATGATCACCTTCTTTCAGACCAGCCTTAGGATAATAAGATCTTAGATTATAGATCTTCTTTATAGTAGTCATGAGAAGTATGACTTCTTATCTATCTCTCACTTATTTGTGATTCTAGGTTTTTTTAATGGTAACTCTGAAGAACTTCTGAACAAATGGAACAGAACATGTAATTCTCTCTCAATCCACATAAAAATCTCAGCTGAAGGATCAAACTTTACCTGCAGTCACTGTAAAATTAAAAGAACAATTACAACTTTCTCCTGGCAATTCTGACATAATATCCTTTTTAAGTCTGTAACAGATGTGCTTTAAACATATCACAAGAGAAAAGAAACAAGTTTCCCAGGTGAAGTTTAATTTTCCTTCATCCTCACTGAGAAACAGCTGGAATGCAGAAAGTGTACACTCCTCTAGTTTCCTATATGTTGTCATTATGGTTAATGACCTAGTCAGGACAATTTTTAACTTCATGTATACTTTGTACATATAGCCACGTCTTAATTTTCTCAGCATTTCCTAAAATGATTTGTATCTCTTTTACTTGCAAATAAATCCTTACCTGGTCACAAAAAGATCACATCTCAAAAACAGCCCTGTCTAGTTCTATTATGATAAAAATTATTTCAGTTAAATGAATTAGGATATTTAAAAACAAGTAAACTGAAGCTTATATGTATAAGACTTAATTTAAATAACCTGTTTTCTTCAAATCATTAGGCTCACCTTGATATCATTTTCATAGATCAGTGATTCAAATGGTATGGAACAGAATCATGAGATGCATACTGAAATAGAGGTGCTGGCCCAGTCATAGGGCAACTGAAAATATCTGTTTCATGATGTTTCCTACTTATGGATTTCTGAACAAACATAACCATTTCATTCTATGGAGCAAAGTTTTTTCTGATTCCTTTCCAGCTCCTTTGAGACAATTTATAGCTGCAGGGTATACTAAAAGCAAAATTCAGTGAACTGTCCAAATGCATAATTTAAACTGCATAACCATAGGATTTTGTACAGGGTCATAATAGTGGTGAAGTATTTTACCACTTGGATCTTAAGTGCTTCACTGGCTTAGATTTTATAGAACACAAATGTAGAAAAAAAATACAAAAAGAGGGAGTTGCACTTACTGTGACAGGAAGTTTAATGTTTTGACAGTGATCCAGAGGTGGCAAATCCAACATATACACATATGCAAACGCAAGAAGGTACAGCATTAAATATCATAAAGCTAATCTGGAAGCAATGTAGAGGTCAAGATCAAAGAAAGTCCTAATGGTATTAATCTCATAGTCAAAAAGACTTTATCCTATAGTACCAAATAGGAATGTTATATGCAGTCAAACAATGAAAATGAATGAGGTACATTCTTGTGAAAATGGAAGAAAAGACTAATTAGAATTGAGTGTAATGTTATTTGACTTCCGTACAGACTGGCTGTGCTTTATCATAAAACAACCAAAGCTGAAATGAACAAATGAAGATGTTTTACAGTAGGAAGCATTGAGAGGTAGTGTAGATGAGAAAAATCTGTAAATTTGCCCTTAAATTTATAAATAATCATTGAAACAGGTCAGCATAAAATTCAAAGTACGAAAATAATTTTTGTTGTCTTTTAAAAATAAGCAAAGGGAGAAGAGTAGCTTTGAATTTTAAAAACATTAAACAAGTATTCTGACTATCTCTACAATGAAATTAGATCTGTATTTTATGAAAACTCAGTTGTCACATTCAAAATTGTCTGGAAGATGATCCCAAAGCACTTATGAAAACAAGGAATGGCACTATTTCTAATGATATTGTAAACTTGCTTGAAAAGGATAATTTTACAATGCCACAATCTCACCTGAAAGATTATAGGAATAAAAATGTACTTGCTTATAAGGATATTGAATGAAGTTAAAAGATAGCTAGATATATTATAATGGTAAGCCAAAGGAAAAGTGGGATCCTTACCTGGTATTCAAAAGGGAATTAGTGATTTGTTAAATAAGATTCAGAGGTCATAAGTCTAAGGAGGTGTCTGAGGATCAGGGAGAAGCAGGGAATTTAGCAAAAGGAAAGTTGAGTTAAAGTGAACGGCCATTAAATGGGTTACTCAGAAACCCTCCACTAGACCAGGTTGCCCAAAGCCCCATCCAACCTGGCCTTGAACACTGCCAGGTAGAGGCCAGCCACAGCTTCTCTGGGGAACCTGTGCCAGTGCCTCACCACCCTCACAGGGTAGAAATATCAGGAGTGAGGGGAAAAATCATATGAACTGTGACATACTGATGAATTCTTGCCATATCAACTTGCTGCCAGGCAAGCATTTTAACCATACACATCCAGCACAGTTTCCAGTTATTTTGCTCACATATCAAAATTGCCTTTTTATGATAACATTGATGTATTCTACAGGAGTATGAAGTATAAAGTTAAATTAAATGTTTTCCCTTGGAAAAATAATTAAACTTCTTATTCATTTTAGAGCATATCATGGTGCATTTTAATTTGGAAAGGAAAAAGGATAACACCAAATTACACTAATAACCAAAGTAATACTAATAATTTTGAAATTAAAAAGATAAGAGTTCATTGATTGTGAGCAATTAGTCTATAACAGCAGGTAGAAGAAGATTTAATTTCACTGAAGAACTCCTATTTTGTGCCTTCAACAGATTTAGTTTCCTATGTTTAAATTAATTTTTAAAAAATCCTGCAGCATCATAACATATATGCACATAATGCCACCGTGCACCTTGTCCCAGTTAGCCTCCATTTCCTGTGTGACCCTGACCATATATGGCACCCAGCCAGTACAGTTCCCAAGGAAGCCCCTAATTTTTCCTGAAACAGCTAGTGCTTACACATACATGGGTGGTATTCCTGGACCTGAACTCCAAGATATGTGCACTTGGACTTGTAAAGACCACATATGAAATATTCATTCTCTGATGGGTAGCTGCAGACCCCCATCAGCCTCTATCTTTCACTTCCCCTCCTCAGTAGGACAGAGGGAGAAAATAAGGTGAAAGGCTCATGGGCTGACATAAGGATAGGGAGGTCAATTACCAATCGCCTTGTGGTGGGTGGGTTGGAGTTGGGTGGAACCAGCTGTGTGTAGCAGAGGGCAGCCCCAGCCTCTCCTCACAGTGGGCACCCTGCCTGCAGCTCCTGCCACTGCCTGGATGTAGCATCCAGCAGCAGCTCAGAATCGAGCACAGCTGAAACGTAACTAGTTTGTGCTCCAGGATTTCTGAAGTCCTAACTGAGAGCAGTGGGTTCCCAGCACTCCTCCATCTGGCAATAACAGGATCTGACCTGTTGGCATTTACATGTGGGCAGTGGTCGCATACTCCTTTCTAGCTGTTTCTTCAGTGCAAGACATAGATGCACCAGCACAGATTCGGAAGCTGTTTTGTTATCTGAACTAATCCAGCTGCTTTGTGAGATGTTTTGACAAAATACATTTGTCTTTCCTAAGGCTTTCTACAGGAATATTTTGAGCCAGTCCAACTGAGACACTTCCAGCTCAGCATACAATTCTTCCTTTGAATCCAGCCTGTGTCAAGCTGCAGGACTAGCTCAACTGATGTACCCTTCTTATTTGTGGTTCAGTAGTTATTATAGCAGGGTGTAGGAAAATACTGGGGAAGACGTAGAATATCTCAGTGGTATTTTCTACTTCCAGTTCGTTAAGAAGAATTCATTCATGCTTACAAAAAGAACGTCATGACTTTCCATATGCAAACTGGAAGGCTTGAAGAGTGAACCCTGCGCTGATGGGTGAGACTGCACCATCATAGTGACTGCAAGTAGTCACTTGAAATAGAGCAACATTTTTTTTACATCCCACCCCTACCAAATTCCTCAAGATATTTTAATGCCCAAAGATTTCAAATGCTTTCCCCCTAAACCATGCTGCTTGCAGAACTTGCAAAGGTAAATAAAGTCCTGCTGTACCCTTCTGTGTGGCACAACCACCTCTCACAGTTGCCTGGCTCATCTCAGCAACCCAAATGATGGCTTCATTTTCATCACAAGGTGGACAAAAAAAGATCCTTCTCTAAAGTAAAATCATGCTTCCTTTCATATCTCCAGCAATTGTAATATTTCTGACTATCTCATGCAGCTGAGCTCGGAGTTGAAGCACATGCACATTGAACAGAAGGGTTTTACATGGAGGCAGTTAAGAGGAAGCAAAGAATAAAACACGTTAGAGCTGCGGATAAGCTTTTATGGGATATATGCCTGCACATGACAACACTGTAGCAATGGTGAGGAGAATGACAGATGTACTGCAGTGACTGGGAAAGAAAATTAGCTTCCTCTGGATCTAATTTGAGTATGCTTGTTTGTTTTACCAGAGCTATGTTATAAATACATTCTGAAGAGTGCCAATCACTTGTAAAGCAATCTCAGAATGATATGCATTCAATTACAAAACAGTGTCCTGGTGTGAAATCCGGAAGACTTTTTCTTAAACCATTTAAAACAGGTCTGTATAAATACCTAGACACCACTTTGTAGAGAGAATTATACCCTGAGAAGAGCATTACCTTAATGACCCAATAGATGTTTTGATTTTCTAATTTGTATGACAGAGCCGTCTCCTAGTGTACATAACTAGAGGGCTGTAACAAATACATGCATTTTACTTACTATATTTAGTAACAGCCTCTCAGGAACCTGGAAATATTCATTTCCTTATTCTTCTATGCTTCTGAAATGTTTTTCACAGTATTTCAAGGGCTGTATTTACAAATGAATTATCTAGATCTAATCTACATTATTCCAGTGAGAAATTAATTCCCTTTTTACTAATAGCAGCATTTAAATGTTTATGGCACTGTTACTCTTTAGCCAGTGATCACAATCCTTAAATTCTTGTAGCAAAGACAGAAACATAGAGGCAAGGTCCAAGCAATACAGATGACCAGACTAGGGCTACAGTTAAAGCAATCTACTTCCTTCTCTTGCACAGCTGTGCTGCTGGTATTTTCATTTTTTTTTTTTTTTTTTTTTTCTTTTACATATATTTTCCTGGTGGCACAAAAACCACTGCTGGTACAATAACCACTTCACTGCCTTTACAGTTAAGAAGCAGTGCTGCATAGCAGTAGGTTGGTAAAGCTAAGCAGGTAACGCTGGGGAACTGATGTTGATGTTACCTGGTTTGGGGATCGTTATGCTAAAACTAGTTTGTTCCCACAAACTGGGCACTTTTAAGCATCTGGAGTGCCTGGGAGCAGCACATGGTCAGGTTGGTGTCATCTTAAAGGAGTTCCACTTACATGCAGAACGGCTGCTCAGTGATACCAGCAAGTGCCTCCATGACACCAACAAGTATAGTAAAGGAGCTGATTGGGAGATTCATCTCAAAAGCCCTTCTCTGATCTACTCCTAAAGGGAACACGTCCTCTCAGAGGCTCCTCAAACCGAGTTTTGGGCTTCTTTTTGTTTCTATGTGACAATATCATATGGTGACCAGTAAATTTTGCATTTATTTCATTCAAAACATAATGATAGTTAGGGAGTATTAGGGTTCTTCATGTACAAGAACATATAAAAGAACTTTGTTAGCAGAGTGTGATAGCCTGATATTTGTATTACGAAAAAGCAATAAAAAATGCAGTATCAGATGGGGTCAGCTCCATGAGTATCCAAGATTAACACAAAAAAACCTCCTCATGATCTCTAGGTCAAAATAATCCTCATTCTAACCTGCATTGCAAATGTTACTGAAACTCAGAGACTGCAATAGTGTCAGCAACTGCTGGAGGGGAAGCATTAACAAGTAGATTCTGCCTCTAATACTTCTTCAAAGGCCTGTTGTGCAGGGAATTTCTGTGAAGTTGTGAAGCTGATCTCGAAGGGGCAAGGAGATGAGCCGTATAACCTTAATAACCCTTAAACTACTAGAGTGAACAGCTCTAGGTTAGTGAGTGTTTCCACAAGATGGAAACAAGGTTAAGATTTGTCCCTGAAGTAATAAAATAATATAGAAAGTTACTTCAGTATGTCAAAGGCTAGATAATGAAAGCAAGGAAAAGAACAAAAGAGGGGAAGTGGGTTGATTTCTTTATTTGGTTTTATATTTTATGTAAACAGAAAAGAAGGATTTTTCATGTTCTCTGCAGCCAACGCTGATAAGGCATCAAACCCAAGAATTTCCACAAGAATGATCACCTCAGTGTTTGCACATTTTTCAGATCGAGAGTGAAAGCAATAGGACTTCCTTGCCTAAATCAGTAAATATAAAGATGTTTCTAGAAAGTAAAGTCTCTTAAAACATGACATAGTAAGATACCTTTGACCTATCGCCATCCTCTTAACATTATGCTCTATTACGTGCTATTATACATGTGCAGCTATACATACCTACACAAATACACAACCATGTAGTACAGAACTATATAATATTTTGCTCCTGCATTACAGATTAATGACTACAAGATGTACCTATTCACAAACGTTTATGAGTTCAAAAGTTTCAAACCCAGTCCACTTTCCTCCAGACTCTTTATTTCTCATGTGGAATTCCGGTTCAGTTCTCAGCCAACACAGGTGTGATCTATGAGAACAATTCCCTTTTTCTCTTTGGTAAAGACCCTGAAGGACAGCCCTTGCCAGATATGGTGTGAGAATGTGCCTTGCCTGAAAGGTAGGTGCTGCATAAATCTGCTCCCCTATTAATCACAATCCTTATGTTTTCTATGTCACAGAATAAAGTCCTTTTCTAAAAATGAAAGGCTATAGTTTTTGTCCAGTGTAGAATTCTTGTTTTGCATTATTAATTGTCAATTGTAAATAGAATTTTAAGATTCCATGTATGCTATTAACTCAGTAAAATAGGAGGAGTTGCAATATTTGTATAAATTCTTTAATGTTTGTGGTTGTTTATCTGGCTTATCCATTTAGCATAAGGGATATGGATAATTGTGAAAAGGAGTTAGTTAGCAGTGGGCTGAAAGGCTGTAAATATTTAGCCTACATGTATTCTACTTATGAAAAGACTGCCAAAAAGGAAACATAATATATAAGCATCTCTCCTATTACGTATAGTGGCAAGCTTTCATTCTGAAAGCACAGTGGTTTTAAATTGTTAACTATAATTCCTTTCCATTCTTCACAGAATAATGAAGAGCAATAAAAAGATAGTTCTGTGAAATATTTTAATTTATGCACATTTTATAAACCGGTTTGGTAAATGAGAAATTGCAAGACATCTTTTTCAACATATTTTCCCACATCTCCAGGGCAAATCTGGTGCTGTTCATCATCGCCATTATAATTTAACACTTCCTCTCTCCAACTTTCTCCATATTTTACTGTTTTGAGTACATACGTAAAGTATGTCTTAAGTTTGCTTCTTTTTCACTCATGCTATTAGTCACTGCAATGAACTCATTCATGGCAACAACTCCATTTTCTGTCCTGTTGCAATTATTCCAATTGCATCTGGATGGAAAGAATTTGAGTTCTGAATAATAATGCTGAGAAGGTTTAAGAGCTTATTTTTTAAATATGGAAAGAGAAATCACGGAGAAACTATTTAGAGACAGAATTCAATAAGAAATTTGCCTTTCAGTGTGTGGCATTCAAGATATCTATTCCAGGAAAAATGTTTAGGATAAAAGACGTTAAAAGAGGAAGAAGTATTTTCAAAAAACATGCTTGAAGGATTTGGAGAGCCTGAGGTAGATAAAAAAAATAGAAGAACTGTGTTCTTTATCTGCAACAATATTGTAAGAAAGTGTAAAGACAATTTGGATCACCTCCTGAAAAGTCTTCACCTACAAATCGAACAGATCACAGGTGCTGAAATCAGTTTTTGAAAGAGGCATGGTACTTTACGCAGCCTTTGAATTTTGTAAAAATTCAGACAATAACAACTTCAATTAATGACCATCAAAGGTGAAAACAATCAGAGAACAGAAAATGCAGAAAAAATCACATAAGTACTGCAACAGCTTGTCCTCCGATTTTTGCATGTTGTCATTTTAGATTTGGTTTGCAAACAGGAATTAAGTGGATTTTTCCTTTGAAGATTTTTATTACAAGAATTAAGTAATAAGGACTAATCTTTCAGTGCTTAAACCCTTGAAAATGGAAATCTACATTTCAGGTTTCCACTAACAAATAAAAATAATGAGAGACACACACACGCGCATTTCTGTAGAGTTACATTCACTCTTAAATGCAATGAATTTTATCTAATTTTTTTCAGTAAATTGAACTTGAAAAATGCCTATTTGTGTAATTTCACTATTAATCCTTTCTGACCCTTCACTACTACGAAATTACCCTATCATCTTTTGCCCATCTCATATTAACACATAGTAACCCAACAAAGACTCCAGTAGATTTTTCAGTAACAGATGTTGCAGTCAGTTTCCCATTAAATAAAAAATTACAAAAATGTGCTGCTTTAACATAAGGTTCTGGAATTTACCACAGTTAGGATGGTATCATTAACAACTCTTATTAACGTTGTTAAGTAGTTTTTAATATTTCTTCAGTACCAAAATTATCCTGAGTGTTTCCTAGTCAACTACCAATTGCTAATTCATCTCTCCATGACGTATAACTATACACATTCAGAGAAGTTGGCTGAATTATGGAAAATTGAGTCATAAAATTATACATGAACACCTATGCTTTTATATCTTTGTTGTTCTATAAGATGGTTTTAAATATGTTTTTTATGACATTTTACCTACCCTTTATAATTACAAGAACTGTTTTTAGAAAAGAATACCTCAAACGTTTTGTGAGGGGAGGTTTGCGTTGTTTTTTTTTTAATAGCTGTTTAACATTATGTTCCTTCTTTAATCAAACCAAACTTATAATTATAATTATAATCATGCAGATTGATGGCAAAAGAGGACAACACTGACATAATCTCTCACAAAATTGGTTATACAAGCTGCAGTTCAAGGATGCTTCAGTTCATGTAAATTCTTAAAATCTACTAAGTCATTTCAGAAAGAATGCATTTCTACAGTTGTAATTGCTGCTTGCTGAAAATAGTATTAAAGGTTTGTTAAATTGTATTCTTCAGATTTACTCTCTTTCACTGTAATTGTGGTTTTACAGATGTGGGGAATGGAACTGTTGTGACCATGATAATCTTAAATTCATCAAAGACAATTTGGTCTTGAATAGAAAAAAAAAATTACATTCCACTGTGTAGGCTGTTATTATCTAGGCTTTTTGTTTGTTTTAATCTGTTAATGAACGGGTGATTTTTAAACTATTACTACTAAAGCCATATTATTCTGCAGACTATTATTAACAGTATTTGGTCAAAGGTGCATGCAAAGGTGCATGCTGCAAGAGATCGCATCACAGATCTGACTAATTTGACTCATTTTAGAAATTATTTTTCAGTTTCATTCATTCAGTAACACATCATATATTTTTTATCCACTTAGTAAAATCTTCTGGATGCTAAAACATATGGATATTTTTAACCAAATAGATATTTGGTAACAGGGTTACCAAATTTGAGGTCAGTTTCAAAAATACCCTGATTTCTATTACATGTAAAAACATAAATCAAGGGTCCTTTTTGTGCCAATTTATCCTGGACTGGCAATTACCAAAATCCTTTCCAGGGAACTAATAATCAAAATCTTGTTTCTTTTTTAAAAATTAGATGACATCCTGGATATTTTTTATTAATAAGTTCCTGCTTTGTGCAATAATGCACTAAAACTGCTTGAATGGTCACCTCCTTCTGCTAACCCTCTAATGAAATGATCAAGATTGGTCTTTATTGTTAAAAGAGTAGCTCACTCTATTGCCCCCAGTAAAGACATAAAACCTCAGCTGAGACACACAGTGCAACTCCGGGTGGATCTCTGCTCCACCATTAACCTCCATTGGCTACTTGAGGACAGCTTGCCTCACCATGGTCTCTTCCATGGGCTGCAGGGCAATCTCTGCTCCGGCACCTGGGGTGCTTCCTTCCCCTTCTTCACTGACTTTGGTATCTGCTGGGTTGTTTTTCTGACGTATTCTTACTCCTCTCTTCTGTCTGCAGCTTCTCCCCTCAATACGTTATTCCAGAGATGCTACCACTGTTATTGATTGGCTCAGCCTTGGCCAGCCATGTATCTGTCTTGAAGCCAACTGGTATTTGCTGTATTAGACCCAAGGGAAGCTTCTAGCAGCTTCTCACAGAAGACACGCCTGTGGCCCCACTTCTACCAAAACCTTGCTAGCCCACCGCATTGTCTAAAGACATCCTGCAATTTTTCTATATGGAAACAATAATTTCAATATGTAAAATTAAAACACAGCGATTCTTACTGAGTCTGCAAAAGCATTCATATAAATTAGGTGTATGACAGAATAAGGTGCAGTAGGAGATTCAGCAGCTGACCCCTATTTGCATCCTATTTTTGAGCTGTTTCTTTTTCAGGGTTTAAAAGTTCCAGTATTTGGTTTTATATACTTGTAAGTCTATATAAAATGTTCAGTACTTAAGACCAACAAGGGCACAAATCTAATAGTATTTTCTTTCATGGAACAAATGCTTCACTACTAATTGAATGTTGTTTAGAACTTAGGTGTGCATGTTATTTATTTTTAGCAAGAAAAGCGATGAATACTTGCATTTAAATGACTTTTTTTACTGGGAAAACATCTTGAAGTAAAAACTAAAACGGTAACCTGTTAATCATAGAATCATAGAATTGTAGGGGTGGGAAGGGACCTCGAGAGATCATCGGGTCCAACCCCCTGCCAAAGCAGGCTCCCTAGGACATTTCACTGAGATAGGCATCCAGACGGGTCTTGAATATCTCCAGAGAAGGAGACTCCACCACCTCCCTGGGCAGCCTGTCCCAGGGCTCTGTCACCCTCACTGTGGAAAAGTTTTTCCGCATGTTGGTGTGGAACTTCCTGTGCTCCAACTTGCAGCCACTGCCCCTTGTCCTATCTCCACAGACCACTGAAAAGGGGCTGGCTGATTTCCCCTGCATCCCCTGCTTAAGATAATTGTAAACATTAATTCGGTCCCCCCTTAGTCTTCTCTTCTCAAGGCTGAACAGTCCCAACTTACTCAGCCTTTCCTCATAGGGGATATGCTCCAGGCCCTTAATCATCTTTGTAGCCCTTCTTTGGACTCTCTCCAGGAGATCCCTGTCCTTTTCATACCAAGGAGCCCAGAACTGGACACAATAATCCAGGTGGGGCCTGACCAGGGCAGAGTAGAGGGGGAGGATCACCTCCTTTGACCTGCTGGCCACACTCCTCCGGATGCACCCCACGATCCCATTGGCTCTCTTAGCTACCAAGGCACACTGCTGGCTCATGGCCAACCTGTCACCCACCAGGACCCCCAGGTCCTTCTCCACAGAGCTCTTCTCCAGCAGGTCATCCCCCAGCCTGTACTGATAGAAACGGTTGTTCCATCCCAGGTGCAAGACTTTACACTTGCTTTTGTTGAGCCTCATCTGGTTTCTAACTGTCCAGCTCTCCAGCCTGTCCAGGTCTCGCTGGATGGCAGCGCAGTGTTCCTGCGTGTCAGCCACTCTTCCCAGCTTTGTATCATCGGCATACTTGCTGAGGGTTGATGCTATTCCCTCATCAAGGTTGTCAATGAAGATATTAAACAGGACTGGACCCAACACCGAGCCCTGGGGAACACCGCTGGTCACAGGCCTCCGGTCAGATTCTGCTCCACGAATCACAACCCTCTGGGCTCGGTCTGACAGCCAATTCTCAACCCACCTCACTGTCCACTCATCAATCCCATGCTTTCTCAGCTTTGCTATCAGGATGTCTGGGAGGCAGTATCAAAAGCCTTGCTGAAGTCAAGGTAGATGACATCCACTGCTCTCCCTCCATCTACCCAGCCTGTCATGAGATCGTAGAAGGCTATGAGATTGGTCGAGCGTGATTTCCCCTTGGTGAATCCATGCTGACTACTCCTCATGACCTTCTTCTCTTCCAATTGCTTGGAGATGGCATCCAGAACAAGCTGTTCCATTACCTTTCCAGGGACAGAGGTGAGGCTGACTGGCCTATAGTTGCTGGGATCCTCCTTCTTGCCCTTTTTAAAGACTGGAGTGACATTGGCTATTCTCCAGTCTTCAGGCACTTCTCCTGTCCTCCAGGACCTGTTGAAGATGATAGAGAGCGGCTCAGCAATCACCTCCGCCAGCTCCCTCTGCACACGTGGATGCATCCCATCCGGTCCCATGGATTTTTGTGCATTTATCCCTTTGAGCCGCTCCTGGACCTGCCCTACCTCAACCAGATGGAAATTCTTCATTTCCCAAACACTCCTATTTACATCCAGTGCCTGTGGGTCCCGGGGGCCTTTGAGGTGAAGACCGAAGCAAAGAAGGCATTCAGTATCTCCACCTTCTCAGCATCCCCCGTTACCAGGACACCCTCCTCATTCAGCAAGGGACCTACATTATCCCTGGTCATCCTCTTGCTATTCACGTATCTAAAAAAACCCTTTTTATTATCCTTTATGTCTCTTGCCAGCTTCATTTCCAAGAGGGCTTTAGCCTTCCTAGTTGCATCCCTAATATGCACTAACTCATATTTTATATGAACTCAAATAGAGAATGGAGAATGTTTTACATTTGGACTGTAAGTTCACATAGTATCTTCTGACAGCAATGGGCACCCTGTGTACATATGTGAAAAAGTAGAAGGGACAATTTTGTTTCAGATGAAGGGGTCTTACACACCAAAATTCTAACAGAATTGCTGTACTTCTGAGGAGTACTATAAACCAGCATTTCAACAAAGGTCTAGCTACAGAGCTGTGATATGGAAAAAAAAGACAAACACATGCAAATTAATACTTTTCAAGTGCAAAAAAGGGGCAAAAGTATTATACTCTGACATAACACAATAAGTCTTATCAACCTATTGTGAGAGCAAAGAAAAAAGCTTCTACAAACATACCGTTGCTAGTAACCAAGAAAATGGCACAAAGTTCATTTATATTCATTTAGAGTAAGGAAATAGAATCCATAAATATTGAGATCCGTTAATATAGTTGGTTCTTGCATATTCTCAAACTTTCCTTAAAAAAAAAAAAAGCCATCAATAAAGGTCAAAGATAGAGATAGTACAGTCATCTAAACTCACTTTGCACCATGAAAACCAGAATCTCCTCAAGTGACACAAAGCCAACAGAAATAATAAAGGTTCTACCCATATCAGGCACCTGAAGCTTTACTTTTTGCAAAGGAATAGGGTCAGAAGAGATTTTTTTTTTAATTTCCAAACCTTCATGGATTTCCAGTCATAGAATCTGTTTGTACCAGGGGTAAAAGATCTTGTGGACCTCATCCTGCAACTGTGACTTGATCTGGAGTCAAGCAAGTGGTGCCTATGGACCTCTTTAACACATTTCCACTGAAAGTAAGTAAGTTTTCCTTCAAAGAATAGAATGCATAGAGATACAGGCAACTTCACAGCAGCATTTTTCTCTCAGACATGCATATGCATGAACATAAGTACCACTGTCATCTGAACAAAGCACATTTTCCCTCTTTCTCCTAGAATTACATCCATTCATAATCACAGAGCTAGTGAAGTTCTAAGTACAAAAAACCTATTACATTATTTAAACTATCCTTTTGCCAGTGCTGGCTTGTACCTTATAAATTATTTCCTTTTTTGTTTCAGTGTTTCAGGGGTAGGGTTTTTGTTTTAAATTTTCAACTCTAGTTGATATCACCTCAAGAAAACTATTTCTCTTCTTCCAGACTAAATTCTCATTTTCTTAATTTCACACTTTCATATCCATTTATAATTTCTGTTGTTACTCTTTTGAGGTACTTTTTTCTATTCATTTATAACTTGGAGACAGGCAGGATGTCTTTCTTCACAGCTGCCCTTAAAAAATTCTGGAACAAATTCATCAAATTTGTAAGAAACTAATGTTTGGGAAAGCTGTGAAACAGCAACGGACTTTGGGCCATACATAGGACTACTTCTTCATAGTCAAAGCTTGACTGTTACAATACTTAATTTTCACTTGTCTTTGGTCTCGAGTCATAAATTACTGTATCTCTCTACAGAGACCTTGTGGTCCATACAAAATGGGAGGATTTATTAATGCATTATGAATGACATATGCCATGATTTTGCAATGAAGAGAAAACCCTCTTTAAAAAAAATGGGAAAAAAAAGGATGATTTTATTTGATCTGATCAAAACACAGCTTGTATGTGAACTGTTGATCCATCACATTCTGTCATGCTCTGGAGAGCAAGGGAGTCTTTTTATCTTCATATCATCTGCATTTGTGATGGCAAACCTCTTAAAAGGAATACAATTTGACAAAAGGTAAGGGAATTTCGCATAAAATCTTGTCCTTGTGATATCATCTGAAACAGGCGGATCTGGAACCAATTTATTGAGTGTAAATTACTGCCAACTTTATTTGGAATAACAAAATGCTCCAGAGATTTCTGAGATATGTAGCCACAGGGAGCTGTCTGGCTACATGAGAGGGTTTTTTTAACACATCTTTCAACTTAATCAGATACACAAAAGCACAACCTAGCACTCAGGGAAATTATGTGGATTTGTCATACTCCCTGAAGGACTTTGGGATCCATGAATCAAAGAATGGATTACACTGAACCATTAATGTAACTTGTTCATCTGTAATAGATAAAATATTTACCATATTAATGTTTAAGAATATCAGAATAATAAATAATTATACTGGAGTTTAGGTTAATTCATTAAAAATTAATAATATTATCTCTATTTACCAATACAAAGTATGATAGCATAAATTGTATGTGTACGAAAATGACTGTAACAAACCGAGCCTGTAAACTGTACTGCTTAATTATTACGCCTCTCCGAATTGTAACAATTAAAAACCTAGGTTGAAACATAAAGGTGAATTCTCTATGTGTTAAAATTTCTGGTACAAAATGCACTGAAAAATCTTGTTTGCTTAGTTCACATTTAGCATTTTTTATCACTCAAATAATACTAATCATAGTCATATACTAGTCTAGGGTATCAGGGATGAAAAAAAAATCTATCAAGCCTGTTCCATGTCACACAGAACGAGACATCTAGTTGACTTTTTAAAAGCATATAGCAATCTGATAGAAAAGTATTTAATTGGCCAGCAGATTTTATTTTTTTAAATCACTGAGAAAATTTTTCTTCAAATAGACTTATGGATTCTTCAAGTGTTGAGAATTTGCATGCACAGATTTTAACACAAGAGGAAAAAAAAAAGAGAGACAGAAGAGAAAGAAGTAGCAGCCCTGAAGTTATGATTGCATTCTTGATCATAAAAATCAACATTTTTCTCTACTCCCTGATGTTTTAAGGGTTGGTATAACAGAATTCATAAAACTGTGTTAGCAATATGGCGTGTGGCTTGTGTTTTTCAACTATTTCTTGTTTTGTTTTGTTGGGTTTTTTCTCTATGCTGGTCAGTGATTTTTTTAGATAATTTTCTACAAATGTTATTAAGATTTGCACACTGAATGTTTTATCTGTGCATTTTTTTACAAACTAGTTGTCCATATGTGTATTTACACTAATGGTACTTGTAAAAATTGAGTCACTACATGCACTTTGTTCTACTACATGTCCAGTTCTTTGGACTCTCTCCAGGAGATCCCTGTCCGTTTTATACCAAGGCGCCCAGAACTGGACACAATACTCCAGGTGGGGCCTGACCAGGGCAGAGTAGAGGGGAAGGATCACCTCCTTTGACCTGCTGGCCACACTCCTCCGGATGCACCCCACGATCCCATTGGCTCTCTTAGCCACCAGGGCACTCTGCTCCAGCAGGTCATCCCCCAGCCTGTACTGAAATGAATGGTTGTTCCTTCCCAGGTGCAAGACTTTACACTTGCTTTTGTTGAGTAATATTAAAATTCATGAGTGATGAAGTTTTATCAACATTTCTAACGTGTTGGGCTTGCTGCAGATCTGAGCATCAGGATCAGGCTAGAGCTGTGACTGTGGTCCCATTTATTTTATTTTTTTTAAGGGAGCCTGTAAGCCCTCCCACCTCTGAGCAGCCATAGAGATAGGACAACGTGGCATTTAACTGACAGGGAATGTGATTAATTTTGAAGAGATCATGGTAATTCAATTGAATTTTTTTTACATATTAAGAAGTTATTATGAATTTATAGAGTTAATAGAGTAATTCAGACTGGTAGATCTGTCTTAAATTGCATTGTTTATTTAGATATTGGTACCAAAAATGTATACACACTTTTTCCTGTCTGAGGTAAACTATCTATTGGCATCTTTCAGATGTACAGTTCTGGATCTAGTTTGAAGTAAGCTAAAAAGGCATTTCTGGACATAAACAACTGGAATACATGTAGAAAACAAACATCTCCCATATAAATACCCTTGGTATTGTACTGCACCTTTTCTATTAAAAAACCTTAAAAATGTCTAGTAAGCTCTAGCAAAATACTTCAGCAAAAAATAACAGTCCTCATCTCAAAGGAATGAAAGAATAAATAAACGTATAATATATAGAGAATATAAAAAACACAAAAAGGCAATAAACCTCACAAAAACCTAGAATTACATGAAAAAATAATTGACTGTTAGTATTTTTTCTCTATGATCTGGGGATAATGAACATTTAGAACACAAGCAACAACAAAAGAAATATCTAAATTTAGACCTCAGATGTAAATAAGCAAACCTTGATAAATATTGATCTGAATCACTAGGGAAAAAATCATTTGGGAAAAAAAACCTCTTTCAAACATGTCAATGAATAGAATGTCATGTCCCTAGGGCAGGGAGGAGGTCTTAGTGAGTCTAAAGTATGTCATGCAATAAATAAGACACTGGCCAAAATTTTGTAAAGTGCACCAGATGTGCTTCCTTTTTTTATCAAAATTAACAGTCTATGAGATAGGTTTACATAAAGAAAGATGGTTTTTAAAGACTTATGTTAAAAGGTCACACGTAATATATTGAATTGTATTCAATGTATCCAATTTTAAAAGTCTGAAACCACCACAAGGACTTAAACCTTGGTATCTTAAATATGAGACAGAGCTTCTTTTGAGAATGCTCCAGCCTACAGGAAACACAATTCATATAATAATAAACCTCAACGCCAAAAGCTAATTGATAGTAACATAACACAGGAAAATCACCTAATCTGTCTTTCAGTAAATCTAAGATGCCTGATAGAAAGAAAAAGAAAATACAAGTATTGGGTACTGCTACTTGCTTTAACATCTTCACTTTCATGTAAAAGTCAAACTACTGACAGGCTCTGGGCAACAAACATTGGACAGCATTACAGCTGCTCAGCACCGAGGTTGTGTCTGACAAATAGGAGAAGACCAAGAGTGGCCTCCTTAGAGGAGAGCTGCTGAGAGGAGGGATTAGAAAAGCCTCCACTCAAGTCAGAGCTCCAACACCACAGCTCTGGAGAGGAACTCTAGCTAGCACAGAGATGGAGAGGTGACAGAGTGGGAAGGATTAACTGGGGTTGATTTTTCCCAAAATCACACATTTTAAAAAGCAGGATATTTTGTGGATTCAGTGTCAAATCAGTCAAACCTGAAATATAGAAATGTGTTATTTATTGTTTCTTATATGAATTTTACAGGTGTTTTATCATAGCCTTTTGTCTCTTCACCTGGAACAATATTTAGTTCAGGATTTTTCATCCTGCTGTTTCCAGAAATAAAGAATAATTAATCCTACAGAAGTAAGAAACAGATTGCCTCTGGAAGTTCCTATGGAGCTTAGAACTCAACAGGATCCTGAGCCCAGAAGCTATGGCTGTTACAGGAACAAGTTTCTGATTTCCATAGGAGTAAGAAATTCACGGCCTCCAGCTACCAGTAACCAGCACTTACAGACCCCATGCCACCCTCTCAGATAGGATTTCACCTATGTCAAAGCAGGTGTCTTGGCTCTCAGCTCTTTCTGACTGTATTAGTAGCCAATTCCTGCTGAGTTTGGAGACATACCTGCCTTTTTTTAACTTCATGGCCTGAAGGTAATGTACAATGGGATTAAACCAAGCCAAAATTGCTGTAAAAATACCCAAAACAAATTGTGGCTCAGAGTACATGTTTTTATGTTTTGAACAGAGACGGCAACTATACAACAGCACTATTCCTTCTTTGATTTATGAGACCGAACTACAAAGGACAGGCTATGCAGTCTTAGTTAAGGTGTTGCTCATCTTAATTGTGTAAACAATGTCAGCTAGGTGGTAAGTAGGAGGCCTCACTCCTCCTGTTCTTAAACCTTTGTGCAATCACGACAACGGAACCATCAGGACATTCTAAGAATAGTGCTCACCTCCTCAAAAACAGTTAGGTAACCATGGCCCTGTCTCCACACTATCACAGTTAAAAGCAAGGGAAATAATTTTATTTTTACCTGTGATCTGTAACAAGTCTTTACCTGTGTATTTTACCTGTATATTTAATTTAGAGCTGTGGTTTTTACCTGTAATCTTGGCTGTGGGGAAAAGAGGGTTTTAACACAGTCTCAGCTACGAGATCCAGCAAACTATTTGTGTTGATCTCAACACTTTGGAGATAGGCTACAGATTTTTATTTCAGCAATGAGTAGCAGTTAACCATTGATCCAACAGAGAGAAAGCTGCTATTTGGGGAAATGCTAAACCATTTGCTGATAGAATTCTAAAATTCTTCAGAAAAGAACTGAGGTGATGCCTTATTTTTCAAGTTCTCATATACCCAGATGACATATACCATGTGTAAGAGTTGCTTTTTAAAGACCGAATCACATCCTTTAGAAATCTGACAGACAAATGTGTTTGCATATGTGTTCATAAACACACATGCAGGCATGTGGGCTGAAGTCTATAAGTTATATTGAAACATTATATATGCATAGATATAAAAACAGAGAGGAGAAACCTGTGGAAGCAGAACTGACTAAGGCATGGCTTACCTCACCTCACTTCAGCCGTCTAAACCGTCAGCAAGCTAGTTGCCTGGGCTACCACTATGGTGACAGGAGCCAAGGGAAGGGACACATCCTGCACTAGGACTGGTATTGAAGGGAGATAGGGTGAAAAATGTAATGTGGGTGACCAAGGTACACCAGACACCCAATTTTTCCTGGACTCCACCAGGGTGATTCCCACCCACTTTGTTCCCCTAATTGCAAGCACCGTTTATTACCTTGGTGTAATTGTCATGTTTTCTAAACACATAAAATATTTACTATTTTTCTTGTAATGATTAACAGCCAGTTATCAGGGGTTTACATATACAGTATCGCACCTGATACTTCCTTAAGCAGGGCATTTCCAAATGCTGAACCGTGTTTGTACTGCATCCTTGGTTTACACTAGCATTCAGGAAGAAAAGAATTGTAATAGTTTACCTAACAATGCCTCAGCAGGCCTGTTTCATTGCACACACCTTTAGCCTCTCTACCAGAGCGCGCTGTTCTCAGGATGGATGAAGGCCTCCATCTTTCGGCTCCTAGAGCATTCTCCCTTTATCTTCCTGACAGCTTGTCTCCCTAAGCAGTTTGTAACAACTGACCTTCGCTTTACTAGAAATCAAAACAAATAAAGATATTTACTAACTGTTTTATCACTTTGAAGACTATCTCTGTCAAACCAAAGTTCGCACCTTGTCAAAACCGGAATCGCTGACACTAAGAAATTGCAATACTGTCCTTCACTTGTGTCTTGGGAATGCTGACAGGGATGGATTGTGCACTTAGTTATTTATTTATTTTTGCTTATTTTGCACACAGCTGCCTATTAAGTTAATCAGTATAATACTACAGGGACTGATCATTACTCACTCACCATGGATATAAAGCAAATGGACTTCATTGTCTGAGCAATTTGATGAAATAATACAAAAATAATATGAAATGCCACCAAAAAATGCAATGTCTGATAATTTTAATCTGTATTTTTGAGTAATACATTAATACATAGTGATTTTATCTGTCATAGCTTTCAGTGTGCTTCTAAATCACACATGAAAAGCGAGCTTATAAAAATCCCAGCCAACGTCCTCAAAAATCCAATTTTGCAAAGCTTTCATTATTATAGATATTTATTAATAAGGTAACTTTATAGACAAAATTGTGAGTGACTTGATTCGGTTCTTATCCCCTCAAGTATGGCTAATCCCCTCAAATGCTGCAATACTGTGTCCCCTACAAAATCACTTTTACATCTCACCAGGGGTCATAACAGATATTCAAAATTATGGGAAACTTATTTACAAAATTAATCATAATCAGCAGTTTGGACTGATTTGTTAATTTAGGTTTTTATATTAATTTAATTGCATATGAATGTTGTCATGTAGTATTTTCAGGGGCTTTTTTAGTAACTGTGTACCAGATGATGTTTCATTTTAATGGTACCCATTTTAATCTTTTCAAAGGTAAATTCAGTTATACCAATTTTTACCTTGAGAAATTGGCTCACAAAATATATTAAAGTAGTGAAAATAGGGAAATTAGCAAAAATCAATGAGAACTCTGTAAAAAGACTGAATATATACTTAAGACTAACTTTTCTGTGGAAGGCATCAAAGGCTTTGATGTATTATTTGTTTTAACTGTTAACTATAAACTTCCCATACTCACGTATTTTCATGGTGCATATTATATTTTATCTCTCTGTTTTCATCTGTCTCAGACCAAATTGCATTCATCTAGTACAGACAACAAGGACTAGCTGTCCCTTTATCTTGTAACAGTTCTTTATGAAGGATAGACACTAGGAAAAAAAATTACAATCTTATGTTAAGAGTATGGTCTCAGAACGCAAACAGAAAACAACTATGATAAAGTTAATGTTGTCCACAATAACTTTGCAACCCAAACGCACTTAAATCTCTGTTTCACTTTATGCACCAAATGAGTAATCCTATTGAGTTCTGAGAAATTACTCCTATGAATAAAATTAAACTTGTGCATAAATGTATAAAGAGGTCAAGGCATTCATTTCTTTCCTATTACAGAAGATTTTAATTTTCTTAAATGTCTTCTGTGAATACATCCCAGCTTTTTTTGCATCTGATGTTATGGTTCAGTACTAAGAGCACCACAGGTTGTATCTGAAGGATAGAGGAAGGAAAAGGTTCTGTTCTCATTTTTAGTATTGTTCTCTCCTTCATTACCTTCGCAAAGTACTTTAATATTTCTTTGTCGATAGAATAAAGATAGCTACTGTGACATCTTTTAAAACACTTAAAATCTATATTTGAGAAAGATATGATTATTCAATATAGTATCATAAATACATTATAAGAGTAAAGAGTGAAATGACAAAAAAAAAAGAAAGGAAAAATAGCTAAAAATAAGCAGGTACAATAAAAACTTAGAGGCAAAAAAAAGTAAAATCATGCAGGTTTGCTTCATTTACAGTGTCTGGAGACTCCCTCAGTCATGAAAACAAACTTTAGGAAATTTCTTCTACTCCCCACCTCTCATTCCTATCAGAGAGATATTCATAACAAAAAAACCCACAGAAAACAACAGAACACAAGGTGACTATTTCGTTGGCAGCAGAGATATACCAAATACTGAAAAAAAAAACCCAACCCAAAACCCAAACCAAACACACAAACAAAAAAGCCAAGGAAAAGGAACTCTTTATTCAAATTAAATGACAGTCCTCTCAGAGGAAGAGTGTGCATACATTCATTATTCAATCAACCTAGCCCATTGTGTATTATCCCTATCCCTGTAAAATCCCTGGTTAGACTTTTTTGTACAGAATAGTACATCATCTGGGTTGTCTGTGACTACGTCTATAGCATCTTTAAGACACTTCCAAAAAGCAGTCCCATAAGATGGGTTCATTCTTTTCAGGCCTTCATGCTCACACCAGCACATCCACTGAGCATAACAAACAAGGAGTCTACATACATTGTACTTCTCCTACCAGCTCCCACAGGGTGCCTGAAAAAATCTGACTGACCTACCCTGATTCACGTCATGGGAGGCACTATTTAATTTTGTACCAGCATCTTTGAAGCGATGTGGCAACACAGGAAGGAACCTGTGTTGGTGATAAAATGCCTGAATACTAAGCAGTTGGAGAGACTGCTAATCCGGTGATTTCCAGATATTTTAATTGGGCATAAGTGTTCTCAATACCTTAAAAATATTCATGTCTTTCACTGGTGCTTTATAAACTGTTCCCTGAAAATGCACCAGAGTATTTTCATTTACTTTTATTTCTGACTAAAGACACCTGTACCATTTTGCCTTGTAAGTCTTTCAGTACAGGAACTCCATGAATCCAACGGTCATCAATTTATTTGTCCACTGCTAAGGCTTAGTCAATCAGCAACTTTTAAACCAATTGGTGAAACACAATGCTTGCTAATTTTGCAGCATGGACTGAATGTGCAATCCTGTCTTCTCAACTGCAAAATGCTTTGGGGAAAAAAAAAAAAATATGACATTCTTACTTAGGTGATATATTTTGATACTCCTTTTCCCTTCCATTCCAGACAATCATGTCCCTTTCCTTCTTCATTTATTCCTCCATCTCATTTACCCAGAAACTTAAAGAAATATTTTTTTCTAATATGACAAAGCAAGTACCATAAAATGTTGTCTGGTAAAAATAACTATTTCATGAAAAACTGAGCATGCTATGACATTCTTTAAAAGAAAAAAAAAAAAAAAAAGAAACATAGGTGCAGTATCTCTGATCTGCTTTATTAAATGGCTCAATAATAGAAGCATTAGCAATTCTGTTGTAAATAAATGCATGTGATTCATTACGGATCTTTAAAATTATTTTCCTTTTGAACTCATAGAAAACATTGAGTTTTTTTACATAGTAAACTTCCCTCTATTCACCTTTCTTTGCACCAAGTAAAAATGTTAAGTTTTTTAGTATACATCCTGTGTCCAAAAATACAACAGGAAGAAAAATCTTTATGAAAATTAAAAAAAAATAAAACATAAGTCACATTAAAAACACAGAGGTAGGACTATAGTGCAAAAGTTCAGTTTCATAATTAATGCCAGTTGGTACCTCACAAGACACACCGCCCACATCCTTGTTTCTAAATGCCTAATAACAGTTACTCAATTGAAGGTAATTGCTTAAAAGAGTTTTGCATAATAAAGATCAGATCAGAGAAAAATTTCCAAATTCACAATCATAAAGAGTTTATTAATCAACAAATCATTTAGACCAGTATCTACCACTGCATCACAAACAAAACCTTTTAAACTACTCCCTTGGTGGTCAATGGCTCGAAGTCCAGATGGAAGACAGTGACAAGTGGTATTTGTCAAGTGTCTGTACTGGGACTGGTGCTGTTTAATATCTTTATTAATGATATTGACAGTGGGATTGAGTGCACCCTCAGCAAGTTTGCTGATGACATCAAGCTGAGTGGTGAGGTTAATGTGCCAAAGGGACAGGATGCCATCCAGGGGGACCTGGACAGGCTGGAGAAGTAGGCCCAGGTGAACCTCATGAGGTTCAACAAGGTCAAGTGCAGGACCCTGCACTTGTGTCGTAACAAGTCTTGTTATCCATACAGGTTAGGAGTTGAAGTGCTTGAAGGCAGCCCTAAGGAAAAGGACTTGAGAGTACTTGTGGATGAAAAGCTAGACTAGAAGACCTTTCCAAGGTAATGCATTCTATGATCCTATATAGAAAAATGAATGTATGAAGTTTCTCCTTTCTATCAGTAACATTAAAGTGTGAAGATTATTACTAATTACAAAATGTGTAGTTAGCAGGCCAGACCTTTTCAGCCAGTGCAGTTCGTTCTGCAAATATCTGTTCTGCTCTCAACTGGACATTTCCAACTGTGGCCATCTATGGGAGTGGAGATTTTTATTGTATCTCAGTCGTATTTTTAAATTTTATTCTAGCATGGTAACAATTACTTCTACAGCACTTCTCAAATGTTAACATATGTCCCTGGCCTCAAAGGGTTCATACCTTAAAAGAACCTTGTCAAGACATGTTGGAAGAGAGTGACTCAGAAAAGGAGAGAAAGGCAGAAGAGCACTGTAATAATGAAACCAAGCTGAGAAAAGAAAGTGAACCCAGAATATCATCAAGGTTTCTTTGGACCATCAACAACAACAAAAAAAAGAACATTGACTCCTGCAACAGTGGAGGGTAGATATTGAAAGACTGGGGGTATGTGGTTTCCTGTCTTGAGGTATGCCGCATCAACTCCTGAATTCAGGGATGTTTGTAAAGTCTCACCTTAAAGCCTAACAACTCACCTTCCCAAGCAGGTGATGAATTTTCAGTCATCTATACTTACAATTTTTTTTGCTCATTTATGGGCAGGACTGCAGTGGCAGATTGTATCCAGGCATGGAGTTTCGATCCCAGAGCACAGGCTGACTTTTCCCACACATTGCCAAGCTGTGGGTGACACAAGCTACTGTTGTACCTTTGCATGGCTTGGTTCTGGTGGAGAAGGGGGGTGCTGCAGGGGTGGCTTCAGCAAGAAGCAGCTAGAAGCTCTCTGCAGCCCGAGAGAGCAAACACCAGCTGGCTCAAGGCTGGAGTCATTGCTGACCAAGTCCAAGCCCATCAGTGATGGTCACAGCACCTCTGGGAATCACATTTATGAGGAAAAGCCAGTGAAGGGGATGAGGATGCACCCCAGGTCACAGAGAGAGAGATTCCGCTGCAGTCCATGGAGAAACCCATGGTGGAGCAGGTGTCACCCCAAAGCCCATCGAAGAGGACAGGGAGCAGAGACCCCACCTGCAGCCCCTGGAGAGGCCCCACACTGGAGCAGATGGAGACATACAGGAGATGCTGCGATCTGTGTTAGAGCAAGCCTCTGCCAGTACTTGCAGCCTGTGAAGAGAGACAGAGACACAGAGATGAGCAAGGAAGAGACATCCACATCAGAGCAGGTTGTTGAAGGGAGGGTTGTGACTCTGAGGGGACCAGGCCGGAGCAGTCTGGGCCTAAGAGACTGAGAGACATTCTAGGCTTTTATGACTATAGAAGTGACCCATACTGCGGCAGCTGGTGAGGAGATAAAGCCCTGTGGGAAAGGATTTGTGTTAGAGAAGTTTGTGAAGGACTGTCTCCTATGGGTGGGACCCCACACTGGTGTGGGGTAAGAATGAAGTCTGCTAAGAAGGGAGGGGTCAGAGGAGGAGGTTTAAGATCTGGTTTCACTGTGTGTGTAGTGTAGTGTAATAAATTAGTTTTCTTTCCTTTACTCTGTGTTGAGTCTGTTTTGCCCATGAACTGATTGCAGAATGATCTCTCCCTATCCTTATCTCAACTCCTAAGCCTCTCAATATATATATTTTTTCCCCTGTCCAGCTGAAAAGGGAAGTAACTTTGGTGGGCACCTGTCCTCCAGCCAGGGTCAAACCACCACAGCTGTTTACAGGAACTGGATGGTGGTTTCCATTGCTTTGCAGGAGGAAGGGAGTCCAAGCACTGCAGTAGTGCAGAGATCCTACCTGAGCCTCAGCATCCTCCTGGTTTGTGCCAGGTAGGAAGCTGGCTTTCACCCCCCTGCCTGCATCACTCAGCTCCCTGTTGGCAGGAGTCGGAGGAGTCATCCTGCACTTGGACACTTAGACAGCAGCCTGTAGGAGGGTATGAGACCATGACGTCACTACTGTGGTGATACCCTAACCCATATTGAGGTGGGAACACTGGAAACACCAAGTGTAGAGAAGACAGAGAAGATAGAATCAGGATGAAGGAAATTATGCTGCTGAAAGAACAAGACATGGAGATAGATGTGAACATTTTTCTGATTGCTTACTAGGACTTGGGAGGATTCTTCCTCTCTCCCACACTGACAAGACTGGACCCCATATCAGGTCAGAGACCCTCCTGGACTGATTCTAAGGCACAATTAAAATATGTCTTGTTACAAATGGCAGCTCTCCAGCAGAGAAATTTTGAAGGTACAACTTCCATTCAAATTAGAGACAGAAAAAGACTTAGGGAAGGGGATACCCAAAGAAATCAGAGTCAAAAAGAGAATTACTTGTACCAGCCTACTATCCACTACAGGACACAGCAGAAATAAGGTTCATTTCATATAACTTCAGACATTTACATGCGAGCAGGGAAAAGTACAACAGTCAGCATGTAAATCATCTAAATTACTTCAGAAATATACAGCAAGATTAAATGAAAAATATTATAAAAGCACCTGTTTCTGCTTGCTGACCATACCAGAAAACTAAGCAACCCAGATATAGACATCTACATTTACCACATATTCCATCTGTCTACATTTTAGCAATCTGTCCAAAATTGGATATATTAATTCCAATCCATATCCTATTGATGGGCCAGTTTTCTGAGGAACTGTGGGGAGAAGAGAACAGAAAAACCTTCATCTTGTAGAAACAGTAAAGAAAGGAGCCTTGTTTTTCACTGTCTAATGTTTTCAGGTAAGTTAAGAAAGTTTCTATCTAAATAAACAATATCCTTCACTTCTTATCTGTATTTCTACATAGCTGAAACAATACTGTGGGGATAGAATCCAAAGAACAATTAATAGAGTGTAAAATTAGAATATGGAAAATATTCTGATAGTACAGTTGCTTATGAGGAGCTGGTAATGCTGGAACAACAGAAGCACACTAGATGAGAAGTACTGAGCAATGGAAATACATGGCTGAGGGAGAAAAATGAGTACAAGAACTATATAAGACAAATGATTAGGCAAGGCTCTGTAAATGAGATGAAAGGATTGTATTAGATATACTAAAACAGAAGCAGCCAGTGGAGTCATATAAAAGAAAGGAAGATATGAGATTAGAACAGCTTCTTGTCAGTATATTTGAATATCATATTTTAGTAGTGTTGCCATGAACTATTTCTCAGTCTCTTTCTCTCACGTTTACTGAAAGCATTTTACTGAAAATGGGCTACTGATTTTTTTTTCAACCCTGTGTCACTTTTGAATATACAGCATAAGTGTTCGAAACTATTTACATTTGATGGCTTCTTTTTTTGCATGGTGACCTACTTATTTTAAAAAGTCTTGTATGATACGCAAAAAATAAAGCACAGACAAAAATCTAGTACTAATAAGCAAAAATAAAGTTTATGAAGAATAGCATTATAAATAACTTTTTTTAAATGGATGAGTAAATACATGATACTTTTGATATAACAGTATAGCCTCTGATCTCATGTTCTCATGAGATACATATGTTCATAACCCAATTTCTTCTTGCAACAAAAGGTAAGCATTCAGATAATGCTTTCTTGCCTACATGTATTTATACATTATGTAGAGGTAATATATGTGTGTATATATATATATGAATGTTTACTTTGATAAGCAGAAAAATCCATGTAAATCTGGCAATGAACCTGTACAAACTAAAATAGGAACTTAAAGAACTAAAAAAGTTTCAAGAAGAATGAAACATATCCTTGTAAACACACCCACGTTAGGAAATTGTATGTGTGCAGACAGGCAGTTGAATCAATAAATAAGGTGCAGTTGCCTGTGAAAGAAGTCAAATTCTGGTATACGTACAACTGGAATATATCAGATTATGCAAAACTGATGGGAGATCATGTAATCATTCTGATATCTATACACTAGAAACTCAAAATTTCACGTGGAATCTAATATTAAATTTTACCCTGAATAGCAATCACGTCACAGAGACCAAGACAAAGTAAATTTTGAAGCTGAGTCACTCTGTGGGAAGGTGACACCCTCTAAAATAAATGAAATGTGCAATTAGGCCAGTCTGAAGGAGTCTATACTGAGACATCCATTCAGAATCTCTTGCAAGCACACAACTGTCTTTATCATTTATGACACTTACTGCCAGATTCCATACTGATTAATTCAGCATACATTTGTTGACTTCAGTAACACTACTGAAATTTACTGTAATAACAGTCAGCAATGTTCAAAGAAAACAGGAGGTTTCACAATACCAATAAATTTACAAGTTAATTTTTAGTTATATCTTTTCAACAAAAACTCTAGGATTCACTAATAGTGAAACAACATTCAAGTGGCAAGGAAGGCAGAAAGGCAGGAAGGAAGGAAGGATATTATTGGCAGGAGAAGACCAGAAATAACACCAGAATTTATGCAAGAGAAAATCCCATGGGTCTTTGCAGTAGATACAATATGTATATTGTAGCTGCTACATATAAATAAAGGGATTAATTCCCTTTATTTATTGCCCATTTTTGATCTAGTGGTAGTTAGCTATATGAAGTAATGCATCTCTGTCATTTAATTCTTCTCACCCACCAAAACACAGGGTTTTGTCTTAAAAAACCCAACCTACGAACCAATCAAAAACCTCACCCTCATAATACTCTTTCCTTGTGCCTGACAATTTGGGAAATCTTTTTCTTGCACTCTCTCATATTTTAGACAGTGTAGTCAGAATGTATCTCTCAGAATGATGATAGCCACCCGCAGCTCTTTACAGTAATACCCCACATTTATGAAGCGTATTCTACCCTTTGGTAATACAAATGTGTTCCTCTCCTCTCACTCTTCAGTGTGAGCACACAGTACATATCGAGGGTGTGATTCTATTCTCACATACATTTTACACTAGTATAAGGCCATTGATACAAGCTGAGTACTTACTGACAATCATCTGAGAAGACCTATCAATTTCAGTAAGCAGCATTTGACATTCATGCCTTCAGCTATCAGTATATGATGGTTTCTCTTTTGCAGATATTTTTAGATTTTTATAATTGATGTAAAAATGCATATGACCTATACATAAACTTATAAAGAAATTGTTTCAATTAAACAGTTTACTGTTACTAAGTGATTTGGTCAGAAGAGCATAAATTTCTCTTCTTCCAAGTATCCTCTTCCAAAATCATAAAGTATGTCACTCCGACCTATATGCAGTTATTTCCCATTCTAAAACATGTATTTAGCCAAAGATAACCCTTGCCATGTTCAATCAAATTTCAGGTACTAGATGATTTTGAAAAATGAAATAGCTCCTTCCTTTTCTGAAACACTGGGGAAATGCAGCTAATGGTAAGTCTATGTTGTATTCACTGTTACATTTACAAAACCAATGGAGTTCAGAATAAGAAAAAAAAAAGCAGACCCTGAGAATTTCCTTCCTGGGTATCAACTTGAATTGGATCTTGACTATATTTTTAATTTTTAAAGGTGTGCACTCAGTTTAGGCAATTATAGCACTCAGCCAATGTTTTCAAACTGAAATACCAATGTCTTGACATTCTGGACATCATTAACCAGTGCTTGAGTCCAAATTCCAATGATTTCCATGATCTGCACCTCTGAAAATCTACCTTTCAGTTTTTCAGTATTAAAACATACAAAAACCCTGAAAATTAAAATGGTCATACTAGACAAAACTAAAGGTTTATCCAGCCCTTCATTCTGCTTCAGAAGCAATTGTAAGTAAATGCTGAAACAGGAGGAAGAACAGGGCAGATTCTCCCGTTATCATATTCCTAACCTCCAGTTATTTCAGCTCAGCGAAAGCCTTGAAGTGGATATGATTTTTGCACACAGGCCCCATCCCTGGAGACATTCAAGGTCAGGCTTAATGAAGCTCTGAGCAACCTGATCTAGTCAAAAGTGCCCCTGATTACTTCAGGGGGTTGGACGAGACGACCTTTAAAGGTCCCTTCCAATCTAACACATTCTATGATTCTGTGATTCTATGATTCTATGATTGACACTCCCCTGAGCACCATCACTGGATTTCTCTTTCATATGCTTGTCCAGTCTCCCTTTGAGTCTGTGGGATTTTTTTAATGATGTTTTTAATATTAAAAACATCCTTTGGCAATGGTTTCAGAGATCAATTAGGTGCTGCATGTTCTTATGTTCTGATCATGACTTTTTTTAGCTTTATGTGATACCTGCTGTTCCATTTGCTAGAAAAGACAATCATCCAGTCTTTCCTTGCCACTCATGAATCTGAGGTGTCATAGGCTCACATACTTTCCTTTGTTTCCTCCCAGCCTGACATTTCCTGGCTGACTCCCTGAATAGTCTTTCCACAGAAACATTATTTAAGAAAATATTCTCCTTAAACACACATCATATAGTTTATTTTTATAAAAATGTATGCATTTGGATCAAAGAAGCAATCAGAAGAGGACTATGGTGAGACTTCAATTCTCTTTCTTTAGCATGGAATTTGGAAGTCTGAGAAAGGATGGTCTTCTTTACAGCAAGATTCTTAGGAAGCAACATTCTTTCTCAGAAAGTCAGCATGCTTAGCAAAGTGGTGAGACTGTATCTGTAATACTATGTCTAGTTCTGGGCCCCTCGGTTCAACAAGGATACAAAACTATTTGAAAGAGTCCAACACAGGGCCACCAAGATGATTAAGAGAGTGGAACATCTTCCTTATGAGGAAAGGCTGAAGGAGCTGGGTGTCTTTAGCCTGGAGAAGGTTAAGACTGAGGGGTGACCTTGTTAATAGCTATAAATACGTAAAGGGTGAGTGTCAGGAGGATGGAGCCAGGCTTTTCTCAGGAAAGCCCAGTGATAAGGCAAGGTGCAGTGGGTGCAATCTGGAGCATGGGAGGTTCCAAGTAAACATAAGGAAAAACTTTTTCACTGTGAGGATGATGGAGCACTGGAACAGACTGCCCAGAGAGGTTGTGCAGTGCCCTTCTCTGGAGACATTCAAAATCCACATGGATGCATTCCTATGTGACCTAATCTGTGTGATCCTGCTCTGGCAGGGGGTTTAGACTAGATGATCTTTTGAGGTCTCTTCCAACTCCTAACAGTCTACGATCCTGTGATTGTGAATATAGCTACAAAGGATCTTCCTGAAACCTCCCAAAAATTCATTTCAAACTACCACTTCCTGATGCTCAGGGAACACAGTTAAAAATTTTCTCCTCAAATCAGGTTCCTGGAAACTTTATTTTAAGGAAACAGGTAGGTCATACTTTGTCAACAGCAGTAATGGCAGGAAGGGGTCCACCATACTCCTTGTATTTCTACTCACCAGATTCAAGACATAAGGGAACAGAGAGGCACCTGCATTCTGGTCCTAGTTTAGAAAAATCTATCTGTATTTTCTGCTGAATAGACATCATGAACTGAGTCTCTCTAAATGAGGCCCAAGAGGAATAATAGAAATTGAGGATAACCTTGTTCACCCTAACAAAATGCTGGTATCTTTTTTTGCTGGCTTAACAAGTTATGAGAAAGAAAAACTGTATGTTTCACACTCTTAAAAAATTAATTTGAACCCAAGTCTTCAACTAAGTTCTTATTTAAACAAGATTCTGTACTGGTACCTTGACTAACATCTTAAAACAGAGATCATAGCTGAACTTGCTATTGAGCAAACAGCATATTTTGTGTATTGTAAATGCTAAACTCTTACTAACAGTGGGAAGTTAAGCTCTAGGATGATCAGTCCTTCATTTTCACTAATGCAAGGAAAAACTCAGCAAAAGACAACATCTTTTAACACTACCTTCTGTGATTAGTCATCTCAATGACATACAAAGTACATAAAATCATTCTTCTCCAGACTACATAAGCAAAACAAAGGACGTTAAAGATGGATTCAGCATTAACTCTGAAATTCTTTCCTTTGCATAAAGCGAGCCAAAACAACACAGGGCTTTTGTATTTATCACAGTTCAATTTGATTAATGACTAGGCAATATTCTAGAGTAGATTAATAACATCAGAGATGAAAGGGCATTTTAAAAATATTTTTCCTCCTCCCAGTATAAAGAGGATTTCAGTGCATTTAGATAATTAACATGAAAACCGTGGCCTTGTTTTTATTTTGATTTTCACATCAATATTCTCCAATTAATTTGGTAAAGCTTATAATATAGCCCAGATACAGGGACTTCAGTGAGTTCTTCCTAGCTTTATAATCATACAACAGTGTAACTAGTTAGAATTTCACCACAAAAGTATATGCAACCATGAACTAGTGACAAGTTTGTCTTCACATGACAATCATTATATATGCCAGATATAAAGTACTGAAAATATAGATGTCATAGATTGAAAGATGAGGAAAAAAAATGTTCTGATCACATAATAAACAAGAGCCAAGGAACATCAAGTAATCTACAAATGTTATTGGTAATGGGAATACTTATGAGTATCCATGAAAAATACGACCAAAGCACATATTCAGGAAAGATGCCATGGAATTACATCTAGTCAAAATGATAATAAAAAAAAATCCTAAATAAATATTTATGTTAAATTACAACTTAAAATAAAAATAAGTTAAATAGAAGCCTTTCCAATAGAAGAAGGCTTTATGTTGTAGTCACAAGGAAAGTGTTGTAGCATAGGAAGTTTACTGGATAAATAGTTTAATAAATAAAAGAACCCTACAGTGCTTTGTTGTAAATTATCCCAGAATAACAGAGTAAACCTGCAAGAAATTTTGCTCTGTAGGTAAAAGATTCGATAAATTCCAGTATGAAAAAAACCTGTAAGTGAAGAGGGACATACTTGAAAATGAAGTCCAGGGTGCATGATGGCATTTGCCAAAGAATGCAGGTCACAACTAGGATATTAAGTATGGAGTGTCAAAAAAGAACAAGCAAGAAAATGTAATGAAGCAAAATAATCATACGTATTAGGCAACCCGATTAGGAACAAATCAAATCTGTGAATGGCAAAGCTTAAAGATATAATTTCTCAGAACAGTAGGAAGTTACTTCTTGAAGCAGCACATGATTGAGAGAAGACTATTCTGAGAAAGGACCATCAGCTTGGAAGATACGAGATAGCAAATCAACCAGCTCAGCTTGATAAGCTGTGGACCCATATTCAAGTACAGTTCAGACATACCTTCAGGCTTCAATCACAATAAGCACAAAGAATTAATGGATTAATATTCAAGCTAATATGTAAATTGATACTAAAATAATGAGGTTAAATGCATCTAGCAAGAGATAAGATATAAAAGAAATGTCATGACACTAACCTTTGGACAGAGGTATTCAATAAAACAGATGTTTGTAAAAAAAATGCAACCCTAGTATCAAAATTAAAAGCTGTTGTCCTTAAATGTCCTTAGATGTGGCATTCGTGTTGCTCTCAAAGTTGAGGGTATTTCCATGGATAAATGCACATAAGGGAGAGGGGAGGAGATAAACAAGGCAGGTAAGTTGCAAACCAGTGCAGTGAAATGAAACTATTTGACACACTACTTGAGCTAAGCAGGGAACTGTCAAAACCTGCAAAGGCAGCATTCATGAAATGAGGAAAATGATTGCAAGCTGTAATAGTAGAGAGGTAAGAAGGAAAACCAGACAGCTAAGGTAACTGCTGAAAAGCAAACAAAATTATAAAAACAAAAGAATCTCCTTAAGTATATCAAAAGCAAGAAGCTTATAAGAGTCACTATGTCTGATGGGAACTTCAGAGAATAAAGACTGCAATTAAGGAAGAGAAGGACGTTGCTAGGAAGTTAGAAGATTTATTTGCATCAGATTTCACAATAGAGGATGTTAGGGAGATACCAACTCTTTGGTAATAAAAATGAGGTATTATCAGATGAAGAGGTGCTGAAACAAATCAATCATTTAAAAAGCAGGAAGCCACCAGGACTGAAAATTCTGAATAAGAAGTAGGTGAGGTATGCAATCTCTAATTGAAAAACAACTCCTGTACTGGAAGGTTAGAGAGTAGCAAATGTTTCACATATATTATAAAAAGGCTTTAGGGTGATTCAGGGAATCAAAGATTCATGAATCTTGTATATGTACCTGGCAAATTAAAAATAAGAAAATAAAACACTCAGAAGACCATGAGATGATAGATCTGTGAAAAAGAAGATGATGCCTCACTCATCTGTTCCAATGTTTTCAACACATCTGTAAAATACCACTGTGGTCAAAGGAGGATCAATTGACATCATTATTTAACCTTCCTTAAGTGCCTTGACAAAGTTTCTCACAGGAGACTGATAAAAAAGAAGACACATAGACAGCTAACTGAAGACCTCTGTTGAACGCAACAGCTATCAGAAAAAAAAGAAGCACAATATTAGAATGAATCAAGAACAGGACTGAGAAGATACACAGTGTTATATAAATCAGTGCTGCAACCTGATCTGAACTACTGCGTGCAGTACTGGTTTTTACATCTCAGCAAGACACCAGAAAACTAGAAGGTGTTTAAGAGAAGGGTCACAGGATTGACAGAAGTCCTTAAAACACATGGTTCTGTGGAAATAGATCGGAATAACTGGAATTACCTTAAAAAGGAAATTAAAAAGAAGCATGATGAAAATGTGAAATCATTTAAGAGAGTATTTAATTTCTCCCTGCCTTAGCATGAGAATATGGTGACACACAAATCAAAAGGCAGCAAATTTAACAGAAGTGATACACATCAGTTTTCACATATTATAAATTTATGCTGTGGTACTCGTTAATTGATAATGGTGAGCCGGGGGAAAAAAGGAAAAAAAAAAAAAGAGTAAGATTAAAAGGAACGAGATTCTTATGTGGATAAGAAGAATGCATAGTCAAACTAGCTCAACGAGTATTGCAGGAGAACTGAAACTTATCGGGATACTTAAATAGATATCTAAATACTAGAGACTAAGTCAGACTCTATGAAGCCAAATTGTCGAAAATATTCCTATTCTGGGTTTTTGCACTTCACTCAGGAGTGTTCAAGGGGCACTGTCTGTATCTGTAAGATGTTACACAGGCCTCTGATGTGCTTTAGATCCCTTTTGACCATGATCCTAGTGTCACATATTGCATGAATTTCACTGTTCTAGTCCAATAATTGTGTTCAAACAGCAACACTAAAATATTTAAACTGAACAGTTACTGAATAAACTGAATTTAAAGTTCTTGCAAAAATCTTCACTGAAGAAGCCACACAAAGAACGAAAACAGACAAGCAAGCAAGCAAATCACCAACCTTTCCAACTTGAAAACTGTCAGCCAAACAAAGGTTTGCTGGAAATTTGGAAGACATTGTTTTCTGAGGAAAAATCAACTTCCCAAAGGAGAACCAACACTTGCCCTGAAATTTTTTAATTTGTAAAAGGAATGTTTTAATCACCCCTACCCCTTGGTTATGCTATATATTCTTGAGCACCATCTACTGGTGCTGCATTATTAATTAACTAGTTATGAAAATACAAATCACTTCTCTAATTAAAATCAAATATAATCATATTTCAAGATATATTTAAAATTGAGATGGTAGATTATAATCTTTTATATACTACATTTGTACCTCCTCTTGATGACAGATAGAAAATTAATACTCGTGAAAGTCACTGAGCTCAGTAGAGAAATACAACATTTCTTGATGGTTTTTAGCTGTTTCCATCATTTTGCATAATAAGGTGACGTATCTAAGTGTCTGTAACTCTGCAGTCAGTTAAACATGACGTCAATAAAACAGAATTAAGTACAAAGTATGAAAGCCTTTGTTGAAAATCGTCTTTTGTGACTTTTGTTTTTAATCCAGTGGTGGAGATCGACTGTCTTTTATTTGCTTAAAGAAGAGACACTGCAGGCTGCAACAATGACCTTGACTTGAAAAGAGTCCCCCTAAGGGTGACAGGTGATTGAGTGAGGGAACAGTCCATTCTCCAAAGCCACTTGCTTTGAACTGTGTCCTCCCTTTTATAATTTGCATCAGAAATGCCAGTGAATTATAACTCCAATTGTGCTGAGTTTTGTGCTGTGCTCACTAAAACCTGGGCTGAAATCATCGAGCTGCTGTGACCAAGATACCAAAGATACCAAAGTACTAATGTAGATTGGAAGCGGGGGCAGTGAGGGGAGCAACTAAAGAAACCCTTTAATTTATTCCATCCAACATATTAAATTGGGTAAGCCTCATTTTTCTCACTAATATAGAAATTACTTAAAAATATTACTCTCCTCCCTCTTTCCTAGTTTGGATCAAGCCCAACCTTGCTGA
Organism: Hypotaenidia okinawae; assembly: GCA_027925045.1. NCBI lineage: Eukaryota > Metazoa > Chordata > Aves > Gruiformes > Rallidae > Hypotaenidia > Hypotaenidia okinawae. The sequence goes on from BSDF01000003.1 coordinate 122,090,659, forward strand.
AACAATCGCATTGAGTCTAGAAAGCAGCACTATAAATTTAGCATTCACTATGTTGTGCCTATCCCTACCACACTACTACTGAGCAACATAACACTTCTTTCAGTGCCTTGATACTTTCTTTGTAGTACAGATGGCACCACATGTGCCATGCAGTTCTGACAGCCCTCAAGTGAAAGTGTGGAATTGTATTAATACCTTACTCCTAGGTTTTAACCAGAGGGACTGGATCTACTCAATATTCCTGAACCACCTTTTGCTTTGTGTGCGCCCTTCAGACTGAAGTTTAGCACTAAATGTACCCACAAAATAGCACCATTCCAAACATAAAACTGAGTGCCCAGATTAAACAAATACATCGTTACATCTCCACTCCTCTCTTATTTTATAGACTTAACCATATCCTGACTCACAGTTCTAGACTAAAATAATTCCAAGCTTTTGTTATCTCAAATACAGCTGCATGACAACTGGCAAATAAATTGTTTCTGAAGTTGGCCTCAGTTCAGGTAGAAAGGCACCTACAAGTAGATCATGAATATCTGTGGTACAGCTTATTTTAGAGTTAGTCACAGTAATTAAAACATATATTCTTCAAGTCTGATTGTATCAAATCTTGAGAAGAAATCTTCAGGGCTTTGTGCTGTCATCCCATCACATCCCCCCCCCCATCGCATCTCTGTGTCTTTCAGTTCTCACAGTTAACCCAAGTATGGCTTGTGCCAACTTCGATCCTTTCCTTTGGTTTCTGGAAAAGAGGCCAAGGAGTCTTCCCTCCCAGGTTCCTCTCTGGCATTGCCAGGTATTCATGAAACTGCAAAGTGGAAACTAATCACCAGGCTGGGATACCTAGGAGGTTGCTAAAGACAATGGTTTACCATATATTGTGTATTTATTACTTTACATTTCCACTCACAATTAGAGAAGCTACAACTTGCCAGTGCCACTGGAATCAGGTGAAAGAGTTCATTTAGGATGATTTTTTTTTTCCATGACCTTCCCTCAAGTTTTTAATTTAATACAACGGGGGTGAAAAGGACATCTAACTGCTGCATTGTATGCACACTTTTGATTTGTTTTGCTCACATCAACCTGTCAATGAACCAAACTTCCCTTGAAATATTTCAAGCAACATGATGATCACCCACAGATAATGTGGAGTGTCACCGAATGCAAGGGAATGTGATTATCTCTAAGTAACAGTTCGGTTTTCGTTGCACTATATTTGCTGGGTGTAGATCATGCACATCTTTCACATTTTCCTTGGTTTGGGTAGATATTTTTTGTTTTATTTTGACAACAGGAACATAAAATATTTATGTTTGCAAAAGCTAGGAGGGTTGTGGTTTACAGCTTGTACCTATGGCAAACACAATGAAAAGCTATAACTGTCCTTTCGTTTACTTCGGGCAGAAGTGGTTTGTGACCAGTAATACCTCTGATCAGAATTTGTGCAGCGTGTAATTGTAATCATAAAGGCTCTGTATTACAGAAATCCAAACCTTTCTGGGGCTCAGGAAGGAGTGTACGGGAGAAAACTCTTCACTTGAAGGACAGGTTGGTTTGGATGCTGTCCAGAAGCTTGAACTTTCATTTCATCGGGGCGGGTGGGAGGGCGCGTTCAAAACCACGCGGTCGTGTTTCACGTGAACTTTGAAAGCGCAGAGGGGCTGTAACAGGGAGCCGGACCACACAGCCCCGGCAAGCCTTTGTTCTCCTTGCTGAATGGCAGTGGTGGGAGCGCACAGCAGCCAGGCTGCGAGCTGGTGACTGACAGCAGTATTTATTAAAATGTCATCTCCTAATTTTCACGCCGGATATCTTCTGTCGCATAGAGTGCCCCGATCTCTCACGCCAGCGGGAAAGGCCAGAGGACAACCTAACCCGCCCTGGGGAGCAGGAGAGACACAGCTGGAGCAGAGGGAGAAAACGAGTATCCAACCCTACCTCGCTGTACCAAAATAAAATAAAATATTAAAAAAAACCCAATTCAATAACCAAACCCCAAAGACCCGAAAACGGAGCGGGGGGAGGAGGGGGGAGGGGGAGTGGGGTGGGAGTGGGGGGGTGTGGGTGTATGGGCTGCCTTTCTTGTGGCAAGGCTCCTTCTGTGAAACTCCCCCGTCCTTCGGGCCCCACCCGCAGCTAATGGTACTACTTCAGTCGCTGTCTCCCGGCAAACTCCGCTAGCCAAGCGGCAGCGGGAGCTCCGCGGGAGGGGCCAGCGTAAGTCCCGCGCAGGATGCCCGGTACTGGGTACCCCGCTCCGGGCAGCCCCGCCGCCGCGCCCACCAGCTCCCCATCCCGCCCCGGGGTGGGCCCTGCCGAACGACCGGCCCGCGGCTGCCGGGGGAATGAATCGCAGCCAGGATCCGGGCAGAGCCTTATCTCTGGCAGGGAACAAATACGGCGTTAATTGCAGCCTCGCTGAGAAAATTGCTATTGTTTCCAGTCAAAGGCAGGCGGCAGTTTGAGCGGCTTTATCCTCGGAGCCTCGTATCAGTTAATCTGCATCGCGGTGCCGAACTGACAGCTCCTGGGGCTGCGATGGGGGGTGGGGTGGGGGGGTTGGAGGGAGGGTGTGTTATGCTTCAGAGAAAAGAACAAGAGGAAGGAGATCAAGTGCGGGCTTCCCCCTCCTCCCGCCCCCCCGTCCCCATTTCCCTCCGCCCGCGAGTTTCTCTTACGCCGGGGCACAGCCGGCCCCAGCGCTGGGAACCGAGGCCAGAAAAACCTCGCGGGCGCAGAAAACAACATTCCTGGGACGTGCTCGGTGCCGAGCAGCCGTGACGTCCTAACCGCACCGCGGGCTTTGCCTCCGGAGCCGGGGGAGGTGGGAAGAAGGGGGGGGGGGGGGAAGGGGGAAGCGCCTCACGCGCGCGCGCACACGCGCGGAGCCGGGCGCAGGGGCGCGCACAGCCCCCGCGCGGCAGGCCCAGCTCAGCGGCGCGCACGCCTCACGGAGAGATCGGGGCGCGCAGCCGCCCGCACCCCCTCCCTTCCCCGTTCCCACCCCCCACCCCCCTACTCCGTTTCTCCCGCGCCCAGCGGGCAGCGGAGGGGAGCGCGGGAGGGGGAGCGCGCAGGGGGCGCGCAGACGCGCGCACTCACACAACGGCACCCACGGCGGCTGGCTGGCTGGATCTCACACGCGCACACACACACACGCGCTCGCGCGCACACGCACACAGGCGCGCGCACACATACACGCAGCGGCAGAGACTCTCGCTCCCTCCGTACTCCCTGCGCGCCCGGCGTTCACACCGCTTCCCGACATCGGCAGCCAAGGACCCCCCCACCCCCCCCCCACCCCGCCGCTGTCCGGCCATTAGTGCCTGAGGGGGGAGGAGGAGGAGGAGGGAGGAAAGAGGAATAAATCTGTTAGTAATAACAACAACAACAACAACAACAAAACCCACCAACAAATCTGCACTAGCGCCTTAGTCCTTCTCTCAGACCGTCGCCTGCCTGGCATCGCCGCGCATCGGGCTGCTGTGCTGAGACTTTGTTTCAAGTTAAAAAAAGCAAAACCAACAAAAACCCAAACAAAAAAAAGCCTTCGCTTGCTCAGCCACTTCCATTTTTTTTCCCCCCTGCAGTCTCGCTGGTTTGAGATGGTTTTGGTGGTTTTTGGGTTTTTTTAATTTTTTTTTTTTTTTCTTTCCCTCCATGTGGTTGGATTTGTTGGATCCGGAGCCAAAGCTGCTTTTTTTCCTCGGTGGGGTGTCCGTGTGGCGTGCGGGGGTTTTCTCGCCGCGTTTTTTATCTTCTGCTGCTTTTTTTAATCTTGGTTTTGAACCTGAGCCGGGGAAAATGGGAAACGGTGCTTCCGACAGAAGGGGAATCTCTCCATCACTGTTGTTGGGACGTGTGCCTCTGGTGCTAGTGTTTTAGAGAAATAGCCTGACAGCTTTCGGAGTGGAAGGTAAGGGTGCCCGGGGCATTTCCATTTCCCATTTCCAGGGATTACGACTGGAGAGCTTTTAGTTTGGGATTCCGGGGAGGAGGCGGCGGAGGAGGGGGACAGGCTGTTGCTGAAGGATAGAGGGAGAGACAGCATATACGAAATGATCTCCGCATTTACTTCAGCGCTGCAGTTTAAAAGTTAGAGAAGTCCGTTCTGCGACAGGTCTGCTTCCCTGAGAGCTATTTCCAGCGAGACCGAGAAAACCTGAGGTTGGTGCACGATCGGGGTAATTTTTTGTAATTTTTTTTTTCTTTGGGGGGGGGAATGCTAGGTTAATAGCAAGTTAAAATAGGAGAAGTCAGCGGGTCTGCTGTTGGGGGAAAAAAAAATAAGTGGAGTGATGGCGCCGTCTATGTTCGGCTAAACTACAGTGTCACCTAGAAAATCAGTTTGGGGAATATCCAAACTAAACGTCCGTTTGCTTTTCAGCAGAAGAGGATTCTCCCCCCCCCCCCCCCTTTCCCAAATGGGCAACCTTAAGCCTGTGTGGCCGCTCTTTAACTCCCTCCTCCATGGGAAAGAAAGATCTTTTCAATATGAGTGCCTAATCCTTTCAGTGAGCAGATTCACTCTTGTATTTAGCAATACCGCAAACTAACAGAAATGCTGTCGGCACACTCGATTCGGGTGTGTGTGTGTGTGTGTGTGTAATGCACACAGGAGGGAGAGAGAGAGAGATTAAGACGATGTTGTGTTTCAGTAGCCTTGCATGAACAAACGCACAACTGAAATTAGGGCTATTTGATTACATTTCTTCATAGAAAACAGCCTAGCACTGCAGACGTCTTTATTTTTCTAGTGCAAATATTACACAGAATGGGAAAAGTCGGAGGCTTTTTCCCTTTTCAAATAAAAAAGCAACTAAGCCCCCTTTTTGCTTTCCAGATTATAAAATTAATCCTTTTTCATGGGTGGAATTCCTAATTTAGACACTTATTGTCACATTGGCTTTCAACGCCTACACTATCCTGAATAACACTGCGCAGAACTGCATTGCCTGCAAAGTGCTTCAGCAAAGGGGAAATTGTTTCCAGAATTCCCAATAAGTTTCTCTTTTTTTTTTTTTTAAACCTTAAATGCTGTACCAACCCTATTTAGAGAAGGAAGGACCGTGTTACTCACTGAGATGGACGCTCAGAAAGGAGAAAATCCAACCGTGTGGATAGACCCGTCAGCAGCTCTGCTTTTTTTTTTTCAACCTCCGCTATAAAGAGGGTTAGAGTTGGTGCTGCTTTGCCCATTTTCAAGATTCAGAGTTTGAATTAGAATCTAGGAGATACGAAAATCTCTTCAAGGGAGCTTAATCTGGTGATTTGCTGTGTGTTACGCAATGGGAGACAGAAGATGCCTTGCTGTTTGGTGAGGAGATGAAAAGCTGGGCAAAGACAGACATCAGAACTCAGTAACGGTGCCTGTGTGTGCATGTCTGCCTCTGCTCACAGAGCAACAGTGGAAGAGACTGCAATCTAGAGAGTTTTGAAATTAGCTGGGCATCACTTCTGTCTGCTTGCATTTGACAGCAGAAGGCGAAAAGCTACTCATTTGTAAGAGATAAGCAACTTCTCAGAGGTTCATGCTGAAAACGTTCAGTTTGATTTTTTTGGATAACGTTACGGAGGTAAATATAACTAAGGTTTGCTTTATTAACCTAGGCCATGGGTAAGAGAGTGAGCATGTGGAGGCTGTAAGGGTTGACAGGTGTAGTGAAATGGCTTTATTTGAGATACTAGCAGGGAAAATGTAGCATGCCTTTCCATCTTTCAAGTGCACATCTGCAAAACACAGCTAATCAGACAGTACTAGATAGTCGTAATAAGAGGGCAAGCGCAGTCCAATAGGTGCAGAGATTCCTGTGTAGCACTGGCAGCTATACAGAGATACTGGTTGTAGGTACTAATACAGTGATCCATTTTATATATCCTATGAGGTTGTAGCAGATTGGAATCATTGTCTTAAAAAGATAGCGTTTCCTGGTAGTGTCAGACCAGTTGTAGTTTCATCTGATTCTTTCTCCAACAGTCCCCAAATTTTATGGATACATTCATCTCAGTATTACCTGCCTGGGGTTTTTCTGCATTTTTATAGAGACTTCTGTATACCAGGTGGCTGGGGCGAAGGCATGTAGGCATATGAGAGATAATGTTCCGTCTGTAACAAGTAATAATTTATGCATTTTTAGGTTATGCCTGCAGTTCTTCACACTTCTCAGACTTAATAGAAAAAATATATATATATAAAACAAGAGATGCTGCTGGCTTCCTTTCTCTATTCCGGTGAAGTCCTGCGTGGTGTGCATGTTGCATGTGCACATACGTGACTCCAGCAGGTCACTCACTTTTTTTGAAGAAATAGAGAGACAAAACTGCCCTTTTCCTGCTCTGTCAGGTCAGGCGCCTAGATGTTTTGACCTAAGTCGAGCAGCCCTAGTCCACGCCATGATGACTACATCCTAGGCAGGAGAGGACATTCCTATTAATAATCTAATAGATGTTGTTTTTTAATTCGCCCGTGGCAGACGTGGCGGCCGCGATGCCCACGTGATGGCGCTGTGCACACAGCGGCAAACCCGGCCCTCGCGTTATAAAATAAAAATTACCTGCCCTTCTTTCTGAAAGGGGCTCTAACTGCAAGCTTGGAAACAGCTGGCTCGGATATTGGAAGGAGTTCGGTTTTTCAATGCGTGAGGAATTCTACTTGCATTTCTATTTCATTTCATCTCCTGCAGGCCAAATGACATAGGATGAAGGCTGTTCGTAATTTGCTGATTTATATATTTTCCACCTATCTGCTGGTTATGTTTGGATTTAATGCTGCCCAAGACTTCTGGTGTTCCACGTTGGTGAAGGGGGTCATTTATGGATCGTATTCTGTGAGTGAAATGTTTCCTAAAAACTTCACAAACTGCACTTGGACGCTGGAAAATCCAGATCCGACCAAATATAGTATTTACCTGAAATTTTCCAAAAAGGACTTCAGCTGCTCCAACTTTTCCCTCTTGGCTTATCAGTTTGATCATTTTTCCCATGAGAAAATAAAGGATCTTTTAAAAAATAACCATTCTATAATGCAGCTCTGTGATTCCAAGAATGCTTTTGTATTTCTGCAGTATGATAAGAATTTTATTCAGATACGCCGCATCTATCCTATCAATTACCCAGGATTACACAAAAAAGAAGAAGACCAAAAATCCTTCTTTGAGTTTTTGGTGTTGAACAAGGTGAGCCCAAGCCAGTTTGGGTGCCATGTGTTATGCACTTGGTTGGAGAGCTGCTTGAAATCCGAGAATGGGAGAACGGAGTCCTGTGGGATCATGTATACAAAATGCACCTGCCCTCAGCATTTGGGAGAATGGGGAATAGATGACCAGTCCCTGGTGTTGCTCAATAACGTGGTGCTGCCCCTCAACGAGCAAACGGAGGGCTGCCTGACCCAGGAGCTGCAAACCACCCAGGTCTGCAACCTCACCAGAGAAGCCAAACGGCCGCCAAAAGAAGGTAGGTGCTTCTCAGAGGGGGAGGGGGAGGGGAGGGGGAGGTGGGGGGGGGGGTCTGAATCCCACACCAGTGTGTACGTCCTGCTACTGGCTCTCCTCAATACTCACATTCATTTGACTTGCTCTCCACTCCAGCTCACCTCTAGATGAGGGGAAAGGGCTAGAGAAGATGCACACTCCCTCAGGGCAGGGAAGGCTGCATTTTCATTTCTAAACTGGCCTAACCTTCAGCATATAGTTCTGCTGAGCACTGTTGAAACTCCTCATAAGTATGATCCATCTGTTTTCAGCCCCCACTTACAGTAATGCCTACAGGTGGGAAGCCAGGATCCACTTTCCCCCTCACCACCTCTTTACTGCAACCAACTGATTACAAAATCTTTTCTGTCTTGACATGATCCCTTGACTTTGCAAGGAAAACATTTCCAAAGGCATGCCGGCAAGCTGACTAAAAGACCAGATTTACCATGGTCAGGACACCTAGTCCAAACTGGGCCACACCTCAGCGACCTAAAAACAAACCACAAGCAAATACATGTCTTCAGGTGAACCCTTTGCCTGTGATGCCTAAAGGTGTGAGGTGCCACAGGGAGTCAGCACATAGTGTTTGACCTGCTGGGAGCCTTGCTGTGCCCCTTCTCTGGGCGGCCTCGGCTGCAGGAGATGAAGGCTCTGAATCTCATAGCAGTATTAGCGAGGAAGGGTGGGTGATGTGTGCCAGTCCCAGCAGCTGCTTTGTGTCCGTGTTGGAAAAGAGAGTCTGTGGAAGGGTGGGAAAACAGGGATCCAGCAATTAGAGCGGCAGCCCTCTGCCTAGACCTTCTGCTTCATACCTCCTGCTTTGGCCTCCTGATATTTTGGGGAGGTCGGCAATGATTTTAGGAAGGAGATTGGATGGGGTGGGGTGAGGGCGGGAGAGGCAGAGACAGTGTAGGCTGAACCTAGATGTGGGGCTCTGTATGCAGCCTAAAGAGAGGGGGTCCTCTATGGCAGCCACGTGGGAATGGGGGAAGGGGAGAATGTGCCCCTGCGGCAAGGGATAAATCATCGAGCCCAGGGTATTGCATTTTAATGCAGGAAATGTTCCCGCTCTCCTTGTTTTCTGCATAGCCACAAAGCTCCCAGTCTGTGGCGAGGCAGCGCCAAGCTCACAGCCCCCCTAATAGAAGTTGCTTTGTGGAGGAATGTAACATTGACACGTTGTTAGGAGAGGATTTTCTTTAAGGGCAGCCAAGCCCCAGTGCTGTGGGAGAAGAAAAGCTGAACTTGCTCCAGCTGCCACCGTGCCAGCGGCCGCGGGCAGGGCTGGGGGGGGGGCACGGACGACCAGGGGGAGGGGAGGGATGAGGGACACTTTTCGGTGTCGGGCAGGTCAGCGCCTCGCCCAGCACCCATCAGCTCGGAGCCCAGGAAACAGAGCGATCGTGTATGACGGGGAAGCTCGTCTGCTGTAAAAAACCTCCCAGAGAAGCCCGTGCAACGGCAGGGATGGTATTTAACATCGTTTAGAGCTAATTAGTGCCCTGGGAGGACGAGACAACCCCGGCCGCAGAGCCCGGGGGAGGGGAGGATGGGGGCAGCAGGCAGAGCCGGGGCCGGGCGGGAGCCGCGGGCGCTGCGCGGGGGCGGCCGCCTCAGCCCGCTTAGGGCTCTGCGTGGGGGGGCTCGCCCCGCCGCAAGCGGGCCGTGAAAGTTAGGTGGGAAGCACTGCCTGCACTCCTTCCACGTCCGCTGTGAGTGTCGTGGGCCAAGGCACGGAGCTCGTTAGGAATAGAAACTTCGCAGACGCAGGGGCGCGTAGGAGACGCGCAAATGTAGCGGCGCATCTCCCCGCGGCCGCAGCGCTGCGCGGGTCACTCCCAGGGTGAGAGAAAGGCGCATTGCCCCCTACCCAGCCCCGATTTCTGTCCTAAGGTACCACCTCGGTGGTGGGGCTGAGTGGGTGGGGAGGGGTGCAAGCACGGCGGGAGGGGTGCGCAGGTTGCTGCTCAAAATACGCTGAATTCCATGTGGATACGAGCCTGCCTGCTGAAGCACCCATTTCTGAAACGGGCTCAGGGGAAAGGACAGAGGAAGCTTGTGGAAAGCACTGTTTGGGTTTTGGTTTGGGTTTTTTTTTTTTTAGGTTGGGATTTTTTTTTTTTTTTACCCTTAAAATTTGAAACACGTTTCCAACATTGCTTCCAATTCCAGGAATACTTTAATCCTTGCCCCTGCACGCGGGTTCTCCCGGATGTTAGCTTGAGAAACAGCATCGGTAGAGGGTGGGAATTTTGCTTGGTAGGTGGAGGGTTTCCATCACCAGTTTTTTCACTGTGATTAGCGCTATTTATTTATTTATTTATTTATTTGTTATTGGTGTTGCTGAGGGTTTTATCAGTAATATAATTATTTCAGTGTTTTATTTGATTACTTTAATGCACTTGGAAATTGTTCATCAGATTGATACTAGTTATGATCAGTTACCAAATTAAGCCTCATGGTACTTCTTCAGTAGTAGTACATTTTGTCTTCCACTCAGTGTTTAGAGCATTTTCCCCTTTTCCTCAGAAGGCTAAAAATCTGGTAGGGAGATGTGTTAGGTCTTTGTTTTCTGTAGATGTAGTTGCATTTATCAAGCACATCAGTCAGCGTATTTGTATGTTTAAAGCTGGTTTGTGGTTCGGTCAGAGGCTTTGTTGAGGGATCAAAATGTAGAATATTCCTGCCACAAAAATCATGCCATTCATGACTTGTGTCAGCAAACATTTAGTCAACAAAAGCAAATTTTGCTCTCACAGGCAAACTGCTTCAAGTTACATTGGCACAGGTAGCAAAAATAATGCTGGGCAATACCTAAGAGAAATGGTTTCTTCTTGTTAGAGTTCATAGTGGTGACTGAAAATCACTTTGGATAGTATAAGTTGAGTTTCAAAGGGAATGGCAGTTGCCTATCACTGTGAGGGTGCTCCAGACCTGGTAAGATTGTATTTTATGAATTTATGTATCACTTTGAGGTTTGGTACTGACATTGTCTAGCAAATGACTTTCGGAAAGGAATTGCAAAGGCCTGACAACTTTCTACAGGATTATGCAGCTCCCGTCATTTAGATTTGCTTTCATCAAGCTTGACTGTATTAAGTGCAAAATCTTTTAAAAAAAATTATTTCCAGTCATGTTTTAGATCCATAATGTAAATAGAGAGCATTTAGATTAGAGCCTACTGTTTCTTTCTTGAACCTCTGAAGATCTTTACGATTTTGAATAAGATAAATGGCTTAAGAAAATGGATGAAAGTCAGTATTTTTCCTTTGTAAAAGAAGTGTTGCATTTTACAAAAGATGTGACAAGTGTACAATGGATGATTGTGTTTATCAAAGTGCTGAGGAGTGTTGAACAATAAAAGGAACTAGGTCAAAAAGAAAAGAAGCTATAACTGTTATTTTCTGGATAAAATGGTTTGGAAATAGGTGGTTAAATCAGCATTTCTTCTGTAGGCTGATCATCTTTGGTGTCACTGATTAAAGCTATACTGAAAATCGCCACACTTTGCCTAAGACCCAGTTTCATTGTATCTTGATCCTTTTCTGCAGCAGCCTTACATCTGAGGTGCTTAGCCTGGATCAAAGCACTAGCAAATAGATCTCCATGAACGCTCTGGCAGGGGCCCGAATTTAAGGGCTCAGGGGAATTTGTCCTCTTGATCTTCACTGCTGTGACTGAAGTATCTCATGAAGTTTCTGTCAATAAGACAGGGCTCGGTTCCAACTTTCATGGACCTGCAGAGCCTTTGCATGTAGTCAATCAAAAATCAAACGATCTTATGAACGATGCTAATGAGAATGCAAAAATACATTTTCTTACTGTGACCACTACACAGCCTCATATGATTGTGGCGTTTTAGTATAGTAACTTAGAAACTAAGAGAGAATTTTCCTCTGTGTTTTACTGCCATGTCTGACAGGGGCCCTCATAAAACAAGGAAAATAATAATTTTACCCTCTTACTTTCATCCAACAAAAGAAAAGAAGATATTCACATTAATTAAATCTTGACATTTGGAGTTCCAGATTTAATCTTGTATATCTTGTTCAGCCAGCCTAAACCAATTTTAGTAAGGATTTTTTAAAATATGATATAAATGTAGCATTGGTCTACTTTGTCACAAATTCTGACAGTTCACTGTGTGCCAGTATCTCAGTATTCAGCATCTGATTTTATGGGTTTTTTTCCTGATTTCAGATCTGAAAACATCAGGGACATCTTAATGGAGGATTTACTGCAATAGATGATCCTTTAGAGTAGTAATAATTTATGACTCATTGTTGATTAATAGTAAGATCCAGATAGTTTTGTGAAGCTTTCATGGCATGTGTGCATTTATTTCTATCTCGTTCCATGAATGCCTACTTCCTGTTGTACACATTTAAGATGAATTCACAAAATTCATCACATATACCCAGAGGCCACTAGCTGGCTGAGTAGGCTGGACATCCCTAGTCAGAAAGTCATAAGGCAGTTATAACATGTTGTAGCACGGATGCATCAGAGGATTTAAACTGTTAAATCAGTGCAGGATTTGTCTAGGAAGATCAAAAATTACGAAATGGAGTCAACCAACCTTACACTGTTGTCCAGAATATTGGATGAGTACAGTAACATATGTGGAAGACTCAATTTTTATATCCTGCTGCCTGCAATGGCTCTTTTATTGATGAGTACAAGGGGAGAAAGAAGGTGAGCACTAATGGAAGAATAGGCTTCCTAATTTCGTGTGAAAGGTGTTTTTCATTATGACTTATAAAATATTGTTCAAAAACGGAAACTCCCTATGCTAAAATACCCTATTACCATTTAGGTTATCAGCAGTTTGATATCATGCTGCATTGTGCAGTTTGGTCTCGGTGAAAAAGTAGAATGTAAAGAGATATAATTTCACTTTAAATGTTTTTTTTTTCCATGAATATTGTTCCTCCTAAATTGTTCATTGCCAAAATCATCACGAAAACTTTGATAAAATCAGTTATAGATACTGTGTTTCTTCTTTTTGGATCTGGTCCCCAGTTGAAGGAAATGTTTCAAAATCTCTTATGGATTCCAGTGTGCTTCCTGTAACGACCTTTTTGACTTACTTGCTAAAAGAAAACAATCACCCTAAACATTTATACATATTTGTATCTTAGTTTGGATCACTCTGTACTACTCAAAATAGGATGGTTTATCAGAGCCATGTGAGTTTCATTTCAGGTTCTGGTTTTTGGGGGTTTTATTTGTTTGGGTTTTTTGTTGTTTGTTTTTGGTTTTTTCTAGTGAATCGCTGTAGAAAAAGAATAAATGATCGGGGTTTTTTTAAAAATCAATAAATCCTATCTTTTTTTTCAAGGACTGTATGCTATTATCACTAATGATTGGACTTCATTTTGAGGTATATTGATCATTTCCACCTGATTTACTTCAGTAAACCACAAAACTTCTTGTTTTGATGTAAAGTTTAACGTTTGTTTTCAGGAGTAACCGACACTTCACACATGATTACTGAATTTGGTGGGATTTGGATCAATCTATAAGTGAAATTTCTAATACCTTCAAAAAGGAACATACCTAGTTAAATTACATTATGGAAGGAAAAGCCTATCTAAATGGTTTTGCTTCAAGAAATTTATTAGTAAATATAGTTGCATATTTCTTTGGTATCACAGATTCTACCAGTATTTTGTTCAGCACTTCTCAGGTAAGCAAGATGGCATAGTACTTATTTTGTGGGAAAGGTCAGCCTTCAGCCACGAAGTTTTTGCCCTGCCTTCAGCAAGGTCACAAATGTACTGTATATGATTGCAATGCCAGGTTTTCAAGAGTTTACTTCTTGTTTAAAACATTCATGACTTCAATGAAATAGTATGTTGAAAGTCGTGTTATAAACCAACCCAGGATTTTGGGTCCCCAGACTTCCATTTTTGCTTGAATTAAACCTCTATTTATCGATATTATGGCACATCAGGTATTGTGGAAACCTGCTGTCAGCTGGGGACAAAGGTATAGAGACTTCCACATAAACAGAAACCAGTGATAAAGTATAGGGATGTTCTGTAAAGGAATTAAGTGTTCAGGCTGAAGTCAAAGAATATCCAAATTAGGAACAGAATTCTGACCCTTTTGCTGCTGGTTCCAGTGAACCAGTACCCCATAATACTGAGTCCTGTACTGTCAAATTTTTCAGACCAGTCACGCCTCCATTATTTGCCCTTCTCATACCAGTAAGCTGTGCCTTTTGTCTTCAAATACTTCTATGACACTTTTTCTGGGCAGTCAGAATATACAATGTATTTACTGGATTTTAGACCTTGTCCGCTAATTTGCTTGTGCTTTTGACAAATGTGGAAGTGTTCGTGTGTAGAACAGCCATTGGCAGAAGCTAATGGTGTTACTCTTTACATAGTAGAATTTCAGTTAGAAGATTTCAGTGACATTACATGGAAATATGACATAACGCTGGTACCACATTTCTTATTATTATGCAGTGTTTTATATAGACATATATATTTTATAGTTATATAATACAGTGATTATATGATCTATTACATTTAATAACTTCTGTGCTCTTTTAAAAATAATTCTCTTGTTTAGTTTTCTGTTTGCAAAAGTATGGGGCAATCTGCTTTGTGTGTTGGTATACTCAGAGGAATTTTCAGAGGAGACTTTCTTTTTCTCTTCTTAGGGAATTAATTTTATTCAGTTGTGTTTTATCAAAGAATTCCAACTTAAAGTTGCTGTAGTTCTCAAATTGAGGTGTAGCAGTTAATTTATAAATATGCAATAATTGTAATAAAACAAAGGTCACTGCAGAATTCCATTGAGCATTATTTGCATTCACTGTTAACAAGAAATATAAAATGTTCTTTAGGATAGATAAAGTTGTACATGATACAAAGTACAAATTTACAAATTATGTGTCATTTATGAGTATTTCAGAGTTTGAGCTCTTTCTGATGCTAGTTAAAACTCAAAAAGAAGACAGTCAATTTTTTTTCAAAGTCATTCTCAGTTTTGTTAATTCTCTACAGAAGTTCTAAATAAAGTTTTTATCAAATTACTCACACATTTTTCCCGATGGACTAGCTGCCATCGGAATTAATAAAAACAATCAGTACTAACAGTATATGAGACCAGTGTTGTTACTTTACTCTGCAAAGGCCAAATTACCATCCTTACTCAAGGCAAATTCCCTATGCTATCAATATAATTTGGTCTAAATGAAGATTAGATTAGAGACCACAAAAGAGATGTGAAACAGTGATAGCATGTGTTCCTTCTACCAAAAGCAAATTGTTTCATAATTTTTATTAATTCTGTTCTTTCAAACTTCTTAGGATTTTTTTAATGTAGTTTTGCATTTGAAACTCTCCCTGACATTTAGTAGAGTAAAGCAGAAAAGAAAGAAAAAAAAGTCAACTTTCTAACTGCTTGCTGCATTTCTTTCCCTTTGTGTGCTTTACTTCAGCTTCTGGGTTTTGTTCTTCTTCATTATCTTAAGGGGATACAAGGCATATGACATACTCAAATCAGTATTTTTCTGATGGTGCTGAAAACATGTGTAACTGAAATTTGGAAGCAAGTTTGCTTTCAGTTATTTACTTCATGTTTTATTTATATCTCTGTGAAATGAAAAAAAACCACCTCACAAACCACAATAAAAACACAAACTTTGAATACTGTCCATTTTTTGGTAGCTTGACAGAAAATTGGTGACAAAAAGGAGAACAACCTGTCATCTCCTTTTGGGTAGAATTCACCAATTTGCTCTTCTGTTTTTCAGGACGTGTAAAAACAGTTTGGACCTGACTTTGTTTCCTTTTGTTCTTACATGTGCTGGTTGCTCATTAACCAGTTCTGCAGAGAGAGTGTTTATATGTAGCACGTTTTATAACTTCCAGCTACAGGTGATAGTTGGGCGCTATTGAACAGCTTTCCTGAGGGATGATCGGGGGTATGAAGGATCAAGAGAACAATTCTCCAGCTCTTAGCTGTGGAAAATTATTAACAGGACTTCCAATGTTATCACTTGGAGCTAGCATAAGAGATACCTTGGGTTGAGTGGGAATCTGTTAATCGGTGTCATCAACTAAAGTATGTTGGGTTTTTTTTTAATTGGGTGATCTTGATGTTGGGTGAGTGTGCTATGATGGCTCATCTGACCCTTCATCAGTACCAAAAAGTGACACAGAAGGAGATGGAGAAGAAAGAGTTGTGCTGCTTCAGTCAGGTTTATATTTGCTTAGAATTAAAAAAAAAAAAAAAGCCTATCAAAGAGTGGCCAATGTATTTTAATTACTCTTACTCACTCATTTCCACATGTTAGCAGACAGTTGCATCATACCGTTACTTCTAGGGAGCTATACCTGGTTTGATTACAGTATTACTGGCGGATCCTTCAAAATAGAGTCCAAGATACATGTTTGTCTAGGGCTCCCTCCTGTTCATTAAAGAGTGATGCATGTTGCTGTGAGAGTGTGCACAGAGATCTTGGGGATGAGTCTGCGAAGCCCTTGGAACTCATTACTGTAGTGCAGAAAGAAGGGCTGAAATTACTGATTAGAAAATCAGGGAATTGAATTAATGCCATTTATTCATTACGAGGAATAATATTATACATGCTTGATGGAAGAACACTTTTCCCCAAAAGGGTTTTGGAAAATCTTAAGTCTGAAGATTTCATGTGGAGCATTTCTTTGAGCCATAAGCGGTCCATTTTTTCTCACACACGGTTTTCTTCTCCATCCTATGAATATATCTTTTGCATTCCCTTCTGTACTGTATACACAGAAAATGTCAATTGTCTGTGAAGCTGGACACTTCAGCTTGAACTATAACAAGTTACGTTTTTATCCTTGGAAGTGTTTTGTTTTCTCCGTGGCATTGGCTGGTATCTGCAGTGACTGGCACACATAGAGGTGCTCCATATGGATAGGTTTGAAGGTTGATAGATGTGCTTCATGCTGACAAAGGAGAGGAGGAAAAATGTTCAGCACTGCAGGTGTAATGTGAGTACAGAGCCTAGTCAAGCTCATCCTGTCTACACCAATTGTCTAGAAAGTCACTAATAATGCACGATACTAACTAGTATCATGGAGGCTTGCTCTCCTTGGAAGAGAGGAAAACATCGAGGCTGGGATATTAGTCAGTCCCAGCACCTGATAAAGTTTGTGGGAGCTATGTATAGGGCCATGGGTCTTCAGCTGACTATATTATTATTTGGGTTCATAAATGGAATAGATAAGAATCTCACTTCTTAAAGCAGAATTATGGTCAGGAGAAAATTTTGATAATTACTGTCCTGGGAGAATGTAATATACTTAAACATAATTGGAACAGAACCTGGAACCAAAGTTTTCCTGTCTCTCAAATGAATGTTTGAATTATTACATATTTGTTCTCTTTTGTCCACGGAATTTTTAATTTATTCACCAAAATTGAGGCAGCTTCAAATATAGGAAAAATCAAGAATATTCCTATTCCTTGACCAAACAGAAGCTTCTGAGAAGTGGAGCCAGTGAGTCCAGGTTGCTCCAGATGCTGCGGTTAGTTACAGTGTGTTTGGGTCTGGGTTGGCAGTGTATACACAGAAGATGATAAAAGGAGGATGCTGTCTCTGGCCATCATTCGTGCAGAGCTTGGTCAAGCAGGTGTGATCCAAGACCAGCTTTTTGGAAAATGCCCAAAAAGTTGGTCTTGGATCTTTTTTTAGGTGCAAGTGCCTCTCGGGAGTTTGAGTTTGCTGCTTCTCACAGCTAAGCCATTGCCAGACCCTTGCACAAGCTTTGTGCATGTTGCTCATGGCTCTTAGATGCCTGTAGGTGCAGGCTGCCTTGGGATGAACATTTTGGAGGTCTCCATTTTCGTTGTAGGCCTGAGAAGTGCTTATGAGGCATGAAAATGTATTTGATTTCTTTTGTAAATACAGTTCTGTGCATCATGTCCTGTCCCAGAGGTACTGTTGTAATAGTAGTCTTGCCTTTTAGTGATATGATAGGGTTGAACACGTTAAAGTTTGTAGTTTGATCAGTAATCAGTATCACACAGGAGCTTAAAATATATGGATTATGCCATCACTGATAAATCTGAAAGATTTTATTTTTTTTTAACTCAACAGTTTTGATGAAACTGAAATCCATGCTGTCTTCTGTTTTTTTCTGGTGCTTGAACTGAAAGTGTGACTTTATTGACTATTTTACAGACAAAATATATGAAGGGAAGGAAGGACTTTTAAATTTATCTCTTATTCCATGCTTTTAAGTTTTTGGATAATGGATTTTTGTCCGTGTGAAATCCTAAGTTCCTAAGAGTTGCAAACCCCCAGATTTTACTTTGATGGCATAAAGTGTACGGTAGCTTTGCTATAGAAGAGTTTCTGCCATAAATAAGACATGAAGGAGAACCCAAGGGTGCCAGGATGCAGCATCTAAATATTTTTCAGACACGACTAAATTCTTGCTTTTGTGTTCACTTGTCCATAATTCATCTTACAGAATCAACAAGTTTACTCATGTAGATGGCTTTAATTAAAACCACATTTTCCCAGTAAATGGGAAATTCCCTCAAATGAAAATGTGTGTACTTTTACATTTATCTAATCAATATTAGAATAGGAAAACATTATTATTAACAGTGCTTTATCTAAATATTATTAAGCAAATAATTATAACAATAATAAAATCCTATCAAATAACTATTAATAAAATAATAAATAATCAATTAAAACAAATAATCTCAATGAAAGTAAATAAATAATCTTACATATTGTTGGATAAATATTCTTTGTTCCTCTTGTCCTGGAACCTAGTTTTGTCTGATTCCCGGGTCTGCACTGCTTTAAATGATCATCAGTGTATTCTTCATTACCTCTGAGATACCCAGTGCCACCCTCGGCTCCCCTAAACTGCATCCAGTGTTTCCTGCTTGGTCACCTCTGCTTTCAAACCATTTTCTCATTGCCATGACTGTGCTCTTCAGTCATGGCAATGACTGTAAGTACATCATTCTGTGCAGAATATCTGTTTGTTGTTACCATCTGTAAAAATAATATGGTTCTAAAAAGATAAGCAAAAGTTAAACAAATCAAGAAATAGCTGGCTGGTCATTAACAATCCAAACAAAGCTCCAGGAAGAACAAGACAAGTTGAGACAATACTTGACATGCCCTGAGGCTATTTAATAGCAATGGCAGTGCTGTATTTGTTGGGATACAGGGCTACAATAAAATCCATTTAGAATTAATCAGCAAGAATGGCACTGGTTATCTTCACTGTACCTTGTCTTTTTTTTTCCTTTTCATTGAATGCGTCCAGGAGTTGCCATGGAATCTGTTACGAAATTTTGCCATTCTAAAGCCTGCATCTTTTTTCTTGCTAGACGAAAGAAAAAACAGTATCACCTTGTTGATTTATATTTGACAAATGGCATCACACTAGACACATAGGGATAAAAACAGGAATTGCTTTAGGAGCAGTTGGCTGGTATTTGACTATGACTGACATGGGTTCTATAGGAATAGATGCTTTTTAATGCGTCTTTTGTACATTTGGGGTTGTAATTCTCTTCTTTTTTTTCCCTTTTACCAAACATTTTAAATACATGATATGTGTTTGAACATGAAGTTCATAGTCATTTAATATGACAACCACTGTCAGGGAGTCTCTTCCTAAGAGAATGCATTAAATTATGACATATTGGAAAATAATATTTATTGTATTATGAGCTGTGGAAGAATATGTGGCTCTGAAGGATGTGAGTATACAAAGTCAAGGTTATCAAAAAATGTGACAAAAATAGCATCTTAACAACAGAATTTATAATTTACATAGATGGAATGAGGGGAGAAATGCAGAAGCAAGCACGTAGGATGTTTCAGTAATCTGAAACACTGTCCAGCAATTATTAAATCTCAGAGGTTGTTAACTGAGGTTTTTAAGATCCTGAGTATCTTAGAATAATGTTTTGGCATAGCATCAAAGGACTTTCTACATTTCTAAAGTCTGTTTTCTATCGCACATACACTTTGACCAGAATATTTCACTTCAAACAGTTGGTTATAGAAGATCTTGGAGAATTATTTTGCATTAAAATCAATGTGGGTCTTTTCAGTGATCTGGTTCCTATTTTTCTGGATAAGAGAGTTTACAGTTAAAAAATAAAAGTTATTTTCGTAGCCTCACAGAGTGTTGTGAATTGCATAGGTCTGTTAAATGGATCTTTGCTACATGCCTGTTACCAACCAAGGATTTAAAGGTCTTGTCCATTCAGTGGTTCCTCACAGCTCAGTTATCATTACAAATTTTGAGCTTATGTTTCATGACTAATTATCATCTTTGTACATTTTAAGGGTGAATAGTGCTAATTAAAGGTGATCTTTGTACATTAAAGAGAATCACTGTGATATTACAAAGATAAGGCTATGCAGGCCTTTATACAGGGAGAAAATTAGATTTCAGATCAGCTGAAATGCTGAAAATTTAGAAGCCATTTTTGTTTGTTATATGGATTAATTAAAAATGCATAAGTGAATGAAACAATAGAAACTAGATATAAGGTACACTTGAGATTTACTGAGAAAAAAAAAATGCGGATTCTAAATCTCTTCTCTTGAAAGACGCTATTGCGATATGACATCAAGATGATGTCTGATACTGTGATATTGTCGGGACTCCTGCCATCTCAGGACAGGGAACCCTTTGGCATGAAGGCAAAAAGACCCCCGGTATGGTCCTTTGTTCCTTTGGCAGACACACATTGCTCATGGTAGTAGTGATGTGCTGGCAAAGACACAAAGTGCTGTGTTGATCAGAGAATACATTATGTGCATGCTAACTTGAAGGATGATCACACACTGTTCCTCTCATAAGACAGACCCTCAGGCCACAAAGTCCATTTCAGCATATTTGGTATTTGTAACTTGTAGCTCTCTGTCAGAAATTGTCACATTGCCCTGATGGAGCTCACAGCTAAATACTGAGCAGGCTTCTTGATTTGTAGCTCATCACACAAAGTTTATACATACTTAAGCTTCCCTTGAAATTATACTGGCTCTAAGCGTGTTTTTTGCACCTCCCTCCTTTCCCCCTCCCTGCCTTGGTGTCCCTGTGCTCTGCTTGTCTCTAGGTTGTTAGCTCTTTACATTACTCCTTCAGCTAAACCCTTAAATATCCCAGAAGCCTGCACTTTCACAGAACTCCAGTCTTATTAATACTCTAAGCTTATGGTTTATCCCCTCTGGGGCATAAAACAGGTGAAGTAAACAGACACAGAAGCTTTATAGGAATTAAAATGAAAAGAAAAAAAACCCACCCAACAAAACAAAAGAAAAAAAAGAGTATTTCAGCTAGACAAAGAAATGCACAGGCTTGGACAAAGAAATGCACAGGCTTGGACAAAGAAATAGGATCCAAGTATTTAATTCCCTGTTTCTGTTTCCTCATCGCTCCAGGCACACAACCAGTTCAAGCTGAAGGCCTGTGAGGAGTCCAGTATTCCCAGCTTTGCACTGTACTTCGCATGATTCCTCTGTGTTATAAATTCTCTTCAGACCTGTTTCTTTCCTCCCGTTGCTCTATGCTATCAGTTTCTGCTGATTTTCTCCATTGGTTTTGTGCACGAAAAAGGTCTCAGTCATAAAAGCCAGGACGGGCCTTCCAGCCCATGACCTCTTCATTTATGCAAGGCCCATTACTGCTGTGATGGCAGAGTGTCAGGCAGAGTCAGGCAACCAAACTGCAGTGGGTTAACCTAGACTGTGAATGAAATGTGTACCTTACCATAAACTTGGTATCTTGTCCTCTTTAGGAGATACCTAAGTATCTATTTAGGAGATATACTAAGTATCTAAGTATCAAATACCTATTACATGTGAAAGGAATATTCCATCTTTTTCCATAGCTGGTATTTTTGAATAAGAGTGAGCAAAAATCTGGCTTCAGCTCACTACTGTCTCAGATATATTATGTTGCCCCAGAACACACAGAGGTTTGGTCATCAGCAGGTTAGATGCCTTTTTCTGACGCACAGCAGACTGATGTGGTCACCTAGGTACCAGACTAGGCTTGAACAAGGGACAAAATACAATGCGCAGTCCTGGAAGACTTTATTTAGGCCCATCTGGAACAGGGATGTCCCTAAATAGGCACTTCAGGAGCTAATTCCAGGCCATCTGCACCACTTGCTTGAAATAAAGTTTCCAGTTCTGCTCAGTCCCCTTTTAGACACCAAAGCAGGTATTCAGGTCATATACAAATATTGTTGAATTAATCCGCTTGCAATAACCTTGAAGATTTTCCTGATGTTGCTTGTCAAACTTGGCTTACATTAGTATTTAATTTCCACTGATGTCAATATGATTGAAGGAGAGATGAGCCTTGAAGGAGAGAATGTTCTCTGGTTTTGGGTTCTTGTTTGTTCGTGCACAGGAACTGCTAGAAAGAATGACACACACTCTTAAAAATGAAATTTTCAGTGAAATTTCCAGATTTTATTTATAACATATGTTCTTTTTTTCTGTTTATATAAAATCACAGAAGTTTGTTACTCATTGGCGTAAGAAGGACAAAAGTGCAGGTGTTATTTAATCAAGATTTTATTTTTCTTATTGCAGTGGTTTCATTGTCACAAATGATTACTACATTTTAATCGATCTGCCATGTGTACATTCACTGAAGTCTACTCAAATGTGACAATGCCTTAATCTAAACTACACAAGAAGTCTTTGAAATATGCATTATAAACAACATTGAAATACTTACATTCATGAGTACAAATGTGCAACAAATGAAACAATTAAATAGTTCAGTGTATGTTGTACATGTTCTTGTTTAAATTCTTTATAATAAAGCACACTATAAGCTCAGAGAAATGGAAATAATTTTCTACATAGACACAATTGAGTCTAATGGTAACATAAATCATTTACGCTTTCATTTGGAGGATCTAGCTTATCAGAAACTGTTGAAATCAGTACTTTTTACCACAAGATAACGACTGTGTTCTTTCTAGCTCATTGTGTTTGCAATAGCATAGAAATGCTTTACATTGTCCCTTGGATTTTTATGCGATTGTCTCTGTTTGATTTGAAGATTATGGAATGTTAAATACTGTTAGGAGAGTGTAATCCAGGTAGGCTGGTTGTCACCTCTGCCAAAGAAACAGATGGACTGATGACCTTTTCAGGGCAATGTTAGATCTATGTGCTTTTGAATGGCAATATTGCTAGAAGCAGTCTTGCTCTCTGAGCTGTCTTTATTTAGATAATCTTCATTTGTATCACTGAATAGCTTTAATGACCAATCACAGAATTATTTTACTGGTTTGTGAGTTGTTTTGGTTTAGCTTTTTTGTTCCATTTTGTATTCAAGAAAATGTTATAAATTGCCCTCTGCCATATTATATCACCCTGACTCCAGCAGATTTGCTGCAGCTGAATTTGCCCTACTTCTCCCAGGTAAACATTTACTTGCATGAATTTTGAACTATGGCCAGACACCATACATAAATGTCCACACAAGTGTCCCCTATGGCCTTTGACTACACATTTGTGTTTTCCTAGAAGTCAAATTTTTGTATCCACCATTTATCAGTCACATGGTAAGCACAACTGCAAAACCCCTCAGATTTACGTGTTCTGTACATTTGCTAATCCATGGTAATCTGGAACAAATCAATACCATCTCACTGAGAAATATGCAGATTTATTATTTAAACGTACTTTCTAATGATGCTAAACATTATGATGCCTGATATTTTTTTTAACTAAATTTGCATACTGATGACTTTCTTCTTATTTTATATGTTCATTAGAATATTTCCTATATTTTTGCAGAAACTGTTGATATATAGCTATCAAAAGGCAATTTATGCCTCCATCAGTAAGTCTGGAAAGTTTATGAGAATAACCAGGATCCTGGTTTCTGAGGCTACCCTCAACAAATTCAGCACTAATAAATTAGCAAAGTGCTGGTGTAATTTGTAACAGTCCTTATATATTTTCCTAATTAGACAAAATGTTTTTAAACATAGAAACTTTGAATTTATGGACAAAAAAGAGTAGCAAATTTAGAATTGGGAAGGGAAACCCCTGGAAAACACTGGAAAGTAAGGTTGGAAGCTTGAATTGCTTACAAAAACAACTGAGTGAGAACAGTTACTTGGACAAATTTTTTGTTGCAAGTTAGCTTCCAGAACTAACATAAGCTTCCAGAACTAACGTATGCTTCCAGAACAAACTCAAGTTAGGAGGTCATGTTCATGGTTTGGTTGTATTTTAGCATTCCCCTGGTGTGATGTGATGTGCAGGATTCAGATATTGAGCAGTCCCTGAAGACCAGACCTCAAGCTTTCCACTTAAACTTATTATCCAAATAGATTTTTTTAATCTTTATTTTATTTTTTAATGTATAAATGTATATTAATATTTAGGGGTTATTTTATTGTGTTCATGTAACCAGATATAATAAGAGATTGTAAGGGTGATGCATCAAGGCTAACATTTCACTTTCAGACAGGTTTTTATGAATTTCCAAAATACTTCTGAAATTAGATAAAATTGGATCATAGATGAATTTAGTTGGCTCATAGTTACATTTAGGTGTGATGGGAGTTCTGAAGTTTGTGCAGTCCAATCCCTTGCTCAGAGTAAAACTAATTGAGTTGCATATTTTATTTCAGTCTTGATTTTGGGCCATAGTGGTGGTTTCTTGCTCCCTAGTAGTGTGTGGACATGTCAGTATTCACCAAATACTTAGACCCATAATCGGAGTTAGCATTTATGTTGTCATGAGTTTCCTTATTATTGACATTCACTGTTATGGTCAATGCTTTTTTTAGTTATTCTTTAACATGCTTCAGGTGGTAATATTCTAAACAGGAGAAAAATGATCTGAAACACACTGATAGTATGCAGAATGGCCATAATAGTTAATCTGAAGCATGGCTAATAAATAGTTCTAGATAAAGCTTTCCAAAAATAATTATGGCTATTTCAGCCTCAATCTATCGATTTTTGAAGCAGTTTGTTATTTAGTCAGGTTCATTGTTACCAACAGGCTGTATAAAAACAAAAACAAGAAAAAAGAGAAAAATTTCTTGCCATATTTTACGTCACTTACCTATATGAAGTGAGAGCATGTTTGCGTGCCTTCCCTTTTGCTTGTGATATGTCACAGCTGTACCATGCTGTTGGTAGCTTCTGGCACTGAAAGACAAGATAAGGAATCACTATTGAACAGTGTTCTGGAAAGGGGAAAGAGAAGAGGCAGCCAGACAAGAATATTCGATGTTAAAGCTTGTAGGGGAAAGATAAGGGAGAATAAAAAGAGAAATAGATTAATGCTAGCCAAAGGGGTTAAGATAATAAGGATTTTCTTACAACATCATAGGGAAAAAACCAAATACCGGAAAGACTGAAGGGGATGATATTAATCTTATTGAAAATAGCTGAGTTAAAAAGCTTCTTTTTAGGAATAAGAAATTAAGGGAGATTCTAGAACAATTAAAAAGAAGAAGAGCTTGACAAACAAGAAATAAGGTCATCTGTGGGAAATCCACAGGAACCAAATACCACAGGGGATATGCATTTTAAACTATTAAACTAAGTAAATGGCACAGGATTATATATATATACAGTTTTTAATTTAGCAAGAAATTAGTTAATTTTAGTGTTCTAGGCATCAGGTTTCTAAACTAGGAAAAGTATGAAAAGAAGTTGAAAGGATATTACTATGGAAATAAAGAATGTTAATAATTATAATAACTTTCTGTACTTATTCTATTGCTATAAATGCTACTTAGCTTTTTTTTTTTTAATTGTAAAATGGGTGAATGAAAGGGAAGTATGAAATAAGAGTGTATATGCATATATATATGGATTTATTCAGATTTATGCTTCTTCAAAACAACTCAGATCCTTTTAGTTTTTCACACAGTTTCTAGAAGTGGACTGTGGTCTAAACAAAATACTATAAATTAATAACTGGTACTAACATCTGCATGAATTCATATTTGGACTTACAACTTCAGCAGTGATTTAGCAAAGGAAATAATCTCCTTGATGAAACTTGCAGTTCAGCAATAAATTAGGAGGAAATGCAAACACTGTTGGGGACTGAGATAAAATTAAAAAAGCTTGTATTAATTAGAAACATGGGCAGGACATATGATAACAGACTTCAGAATCCTGTAAACTAATGCTCTGCCTTGGGAATAAATTGAAATAAAATGGGAAGGTGAAATCCTGAAAGCACTAATAGTGAATGATAGTTAGAGTTGACTGCAGAGAGGAAGAGAGGGCTGATAGTGATTTCGAGCTCAAAACAAAAGGTCCCTACATAAGCAAAGACTGAAAATGTGGCTTCTAGAGTAAATTTATTGTTTTTTGTGAACTGGACATGCAGATACAAATCTTTAATTTTTATACCAAAAGGATCATTGTAGATCACAGGCTTCAGAGAAGAGTAGCCACAATGAAGACATAGAAGTGAATTGTTTAGGACAAAAGATTAAAAGCAATTAAAAACATCTAGCTGAAAGATAACTATGCACAGTTAGCAGAATATTCTCAGGTATTTGAACAGTATTAAAATACTGTTTCAAGTCAAGGAGAAGACTTAATTATGGAAGCTCCAAAACACAGACTTTAAAGTTATTAATTGGACGAAAAAGGTAGAAAATACAGGCTGAATGCTAGAACTAACTGCAGCATTTGTTCAGATGCAGTACAGTTTTTGAAGCCATGAGCATGGCATCATCACTAGATACAAATAAATGAATTACAAATAAAATGAATTATTCCTAGTATGTGGGCAGGGGTCTGAAGCACTTGGGAATTTTAGAAGATAAAGACCACATTTTCTGAAGTTTATTGTCTGATTGAAGAAACAGTGGTAAAAAGGAAGAAAAGAGAATGATATTAAATTAGAATAATCATGTCATAGAATCATAGGATTATGTAATACACAGTAAAGCTTCATGCAGCACTTCTCCTTTTTTCCCCAAAACATTACGAGAAGCATTATTGTTACACCCTCTTCTTTACTCAGCATAGATATTACAATGAATTCCTTTATGTATACTACAGACTATAATATATGATATATATTATATATACACATATGCACGTACTTGCTGTGCTTTTTCCATTCAAAACACTATGATCTGATAATAAAGAAAAAAATTCTCATAAATATATATTTTGATAAAAGAAAGAAAAATTCTGTCCTCTTGAACCTGAAATAATGGAGACATGGTAGACAAAGTAAGCTAATTTAGTTCCTAAATTATTTTGGTGTTTTTAATGACAGATAAGGGTGACCCATAAATGATAGAAGGACCTGTGAGCATGAATGACACAAACCTAAGTGTGGATAGGAAGGTTTAATAGCTCATGGGATAGCAAATTTGACCAATCAAGACCATTGCCCCAGGGTGAGCCTTTCTCTTCATTGGGTTTTCTGAGTATTAACCTGCCATTTATTTCAGAATAGAAAAACGGCTCAAGAATTATATATTTCAGTGCTTACAGCAATACTGAAATGGAGCCTACCCGGTGCATGACATTTTTCCTGGCTCACTGTTTTAAGGTGTGTTCTATCCTAAATACCCCCAGAAAACATTTTGGACCTGGAAAACAAACCTAGCTTTTCCAGGGATCACTGTCTCCTCATTTGAGAAGCAGGCTTACTTCACCCTGGAGGGGCTCTTAAGGGGTCACAGAGTATACAGAAATCCATTTTCCTTTTGCAGGAGTTTCTTCTCTGCTATTAAGGTAAAGGCAGTCTTCCAGTCAGCCTCCAGCACTTTTTCTTGTTTGTCCTCTCAATTTCTCATTGCAGGATTGATTCCTTCAAGACTAGAGAAGAATATACTCTGGGGAAAGCCTGCAATGATTTCCTGTGTCACCCCTAGATTGTCTTAGGGCTAAATACGCCAAGCATGTCACACCAAAGCAAAGAATTAATTCACTGAGACTAAGATCTTGGTAAAAAGGATTAGACAGCTATAGGAATAAAAGAGAACATCCCCAGTTATACAAGAGAGGAGTTTAATTCTTCTCTTACAGCACAAAATAATTACTTTTAGATGTTTAGAATAAGTCTGTCTGCTTTGGATTTCTGCTACCGTCATAAGGCTTATCTTAGATTTAGGAGGTAAATTCTTATATGTTCCAAAATTCAATGCTAAAGAAAACTTTAGATTCTGACATGTGTCAGTTGAGTTGCATTGAACTCTAGAAGGTTCAGTTTCTTAGTTTATAGGAAGTTCAAAAACTGTAATGCATGCTTTATTAGTTTGGAGACACACAACGTATTTTAAATCCTAGTCAAGGCACTTCTAGTAAGAAGATACTAACTTAGATATAACTTTGTTAAATCCAGTATGGTATTTCCTGTGCTTCTATGAACAGACACATGGTTGAGGCTGTATTTGAAGAAAGAAGAAATCTTTATTAGAAAATACATTACAATAGGTTAAGGTCATGTATTTGTTCACAAAAATGTGACTTTAAAAAAATATATGGAGGGTTTTTTTTTCCCCCCAAGGGAATGCCATTTATAAGGACACAATGGTTTCTGTAATGAAAGGGGTATAAAAGATAGAAGAATGAGTCCTGGAAATAATCTACATTGGTATTGTAAGCACACAGAGAGCTGCTTTCTATAGAAAATTTTAACTTTTATTTTTACAGTACAGCATTCAAAGAACCTGAATATTTTTCAGCTCTTCTCATACATGAGAAATAAACAAACAGTACTTGTTTTCTTTCAAAAAAAGCTGGAGTGTTTTGCACAGTAGTTTACTGGGGAGACATAAAAATAAACTTGGTGCCTGGAGGAATGCGTTAGAGTTTGCAAAATGTCAAGGAAATTTCTTTTAATTTTTTTTTTCAGAATGTTCTGTACAGAAGAACCATATAGAAATTTCTTCATTTATGAGAAAATAGATCTTTCTGAAGTATTTGCTACAGATAAATGCTAGATCTCATCTTTTAGCAGATGTCATTGCAGAACTCTTTCCAAAGAGAATTTATATTGTGTACCTCTTTTACATACATAGCTAATTAAACCAGGAGAGACATTGAAACAGCATTTTTTATATACTCTTGGTTTGCAGGACAAGTTACCTTGCATTTTTTGTTCTTTGTTCTTCTACAGCTCAAGACAACAAGGAAAAAAGGGAGAAAAAAAATCCATGTATGTTAATACAGAACATAGGTATACGGAAAGAAATAGAAATCTGACATAGAATCACAGATTGGTTTGGCTTGGAAGGGACCTCAAAGGCCATGTAGTTCTAGCCCCACTGCCAAGGTCAGGGACACCCCCCAATAGACCAGATTGCTCAAAACCCCATCCAAACTGGTCTTGAACATTGCCACTGTCTTTGATTAGTAAAAGAGCTTGAGGGGACCTTGGGAGGTCATTGTATCTTTCCTCCTTCTCCCCCAAAAATTCTGAACTATAACAAAATCATTCCTGAGAGACATACATATAACCTATTCTTAGACACTGTTGGTAACTTAGATTTGTCAGCTACCAATACAAGCTGTTTTATTAGCTGTCCTTAATAAAAATGGTTTGGGTTTTTTTGTTTTATTTTTTGTTTCTAACAAATATTTCTTCTTAACCAGTTCTTTTATTTATCATTGTGGCTATGAAGAAAATATATTCCCTTCCTCTTGGTAGGTATTTTTATGTAATTGAAGACTATGAGATCACTCCGGACCAAGTCTTGCAAAAAACAGTTTAATAAATACTTCGATCCATAACTCTTCCTTTTTCTAGGGTAATTATCTCCAATTTCTTTGGCATTCCCATGTAGATGACTTGTTATAGCTTTATAATCCCTGTTTTTCTCTTCTGGATTGCCTCCAAGTGAACCACCTTCTGTGAGAGCAATTCTCAAAGCAAGATCCAGAACTTAAAACAGCTGTTAGTTCAAACAGATTACTCCTCATGTCTCACAGATGACACAGATGACAGGTATAACATTTAGCTTTCTGAGAACTACTGGCGCTCATTTAGTTAGGATTCCAGCCTGACCTCCAGATTTCCTTGTGAAGAATTGCTACCTAGTAAGTTGTTCTCCCAATGTCTGTGTAACTGGTGCTTAAATGAAGAATGCTGTTCATGCCCTTACTCACCCCAAGAAAATTTTGAATGATCATTGTTTTCTACCAGCTTAGAATTATTGCATGTAATCCTGAGAGTATTGTTATGCAGTGTTATTAAAAATATGAATAGAACTAGAGTCCAGACAGGACCCTGAAGAATTTTGCTTAGTAAATCCTTCTATTCTAAAAGTGATCCTCTAATCCTCTGGTATTTTTTCCATTAAATTTTGCATCTATTTCATCATATGTTAGTTTTATTTAGACCTTTTTCTTTTTTCCAACAAATTTATAAAATTTGAGAGTAGTTTTCGTTGGGAGGAAACTTTAAAGATCATCTAGGGTATCCCCCCTGCTGTGAATAGGGACATCTTTCACTAGATCAGTGTGACGAAAGCCATATCCAACGTGACCTTGAACACATCCAGTGATGTGGTACCCACAGCTTCTCTGGGCATCCTGGCCTGGTGTTCCACTACCCTCACCATAAATATTTCTTCCTAATGTCCAGGCTAAACCTACTCTCTTTTAGTTTAAAGCCATCGCCTC
This sequence comes from Hypotaenidia okinawae, assembly GCA_027925045.1. Classification (NCBI taxonomy): domain Eukaryota; kingdom Metazoa; phylum Chordata; class Aves; order Gruiformes; family Rallidae; genus Hypotaenidia; species Hypotaenidia okinawae. The sequence continues at coordinate 122,120,785 of BSDF01000003.1, forward strand.
TTGTCCTGTCTCTACAGACCTTGGTAAAATGTCTCTCTCAGTCTTTCTTATAAGCCCCCTTTAAGAATTGAAAGACCTCCAGACTGAACAACCCCAACTATCTCAGCCTTCCTTCAGAGGAGAGCTGTCCCAGCCGTCTCATCTTTTCTGTATCCCTTCACTTGGACCTGCTCGAAGAAGTCCATGTCTGTCTTGTACTCAGGATTCCAAAGCTGGATGCAGTACTCTGCATGGAGTCTTGTGAGCAGAGTAGAGGAGCAGAATTACCTCTCTCAACCTGCTGGCAGTGAATGATTTTGTGTAACCCAGGGTGTAAGCAGTTTTCTGAGTGCCCACTTCCAGCTCACATCTAATTTTTCATGCACCAGTATCATCAGTCACCTGTCAGTCTGTATTGGCATTGGGGATTGCTTTGACTCAGGTGCAGGAACTTGTCGAACATGTTAGAACCGAGAGGAATGGCATAAAGCTGTGATGGGAGGTTTAGGTTGGATGTTAGCAAGAGGTTCTTTACTGAGAGGGTGGTTGGGCACTAGAACAGGCTCCCCAGGGAAGTGGTCACAGTACCGAGCTTGACTAAGTTCAAGAAGGACAGTGTGTAATTTTCTATTGAGTGTTACAACTTTTCTACTGGAATCACTCAGACAACTTCTGGCTTTCTCCTTTTTTCAGCTTAGGGTACTAAACCAACACACAGTAGTAAACTCTTCAACAGCTTTGGCTAGATCCAGAAGAAGATGTCACATTTTTTTGCTGTTTAAATGGATGCTTTGATGCAGTTGGGGCAGGAGGAAGCTATTGCAGGGAAATGCTGGTGTGTCTTACCGACAGCAGGAGCAAAAACACTAGTATCATGTTGCTGAATATGTGTGTACTTCTATATTAGAGATCAGTGCAATGGGAACATTGAGCATTCTGAATACCGACAGCTTTCAGCTGTAAAATTGAACCTTACTAAATGGTCAGTTCTTACACATTATTAAACCATCTCATCACCGTATATACTGAATCTTTAACACTTTTATCCTGATTTATCTGTGAATATACAGTACCATGGAGCTGCAGCTGTTTAATTAGAGTTGATATATAAGGTTCTTGGTGGTTCGTAGTCACACAGGCCAAGAAGATCGGTCTTGAGAGCTCATTGATAAGATGAGTCAGAATGTGAGCTTGTTGCCTTCTTTCTCCTCTGATTTTCCTTCCATAAACTTGTTTTGTGATATTGCCTTCCTCCCAAAAGGGTGGTCACCTCCTCTCCTGATACTGCTTACCTAGAAGTTTCTTTTAGTCTTGCCAGTCATGCTCCTTGTAGATATGGGAACACATCCCACCTATTTGCAGTCTCTTGTGCTTATTTTGCCCTCTCTCTGGGAATGTTTGTTACTTGAATGCCTCCTACCTGCAGCTACACCCATTTCCTTTTCTCTGACAATACCCCTGCTCACGTGCTGTCAAGCTATGCTATCAGAAAATACTTAACATACCACTGTGTACTTGCACTATTTTAGTATACTCACATTCAGAATGAAGGCAAGAAAACATTAATTATATCCTGATTAGTAGATTTATAATTTACTGGTGTCACAAGCCTGTGTGGGCAGTAGTGGAAAAAAAAACCCCAGGCAATTGTGTCATCAGTCTGATCAGCAGTCAATGTCAGTGGTGTGGACTGGATGGGGTGGATGATGCAATGTAGCGATATAGAGAATTTGTCTCTGAGATCAGCAGAGATCAGCTTTTTTCCTCCAACTGATGTCTGCTATGCCAGCAATGACTCTTGAGATGTTTTATGGGGTGTGGTGAGCATATTAATGCTTAGTTTAATAACTTATCAAATCTGATCTATCTTTTCTGTCTGTTAGGCAATAAATAATCTTTATTCTTTCAAGCTGTATGTATCCTATTTGACAGTTTATACGTACATGGTTAAAGATGTCTGGCCAAGCTGATCCAAACAAGGATCATAACACTTTTCAGGGAAAAGGCTCTGAAGAATTTAGCCAACAAAAGGATGTTGATAAAATGGCTTTCATTTTCTACCATATATAAACAAGGGAATAAATACATTATTCTAAAGCTTACCTGTGAATTTTAGATAACATAACCAATTCTTAAAGTAGCTGGCATTTTCCCTTTTCTTTATGAAAGTCTGATTATAACAAATTCATTTTTTCAGCATTTGTAGTGATGTTTGTTGATCATTCTATTGAATTTATAAAAAAGGAGGACAGAAGACATCTTTCAGTAACTGAAATCTTTTCAAACAACTTGATGAAAATGCTAAATGCTAATTGTTATTATTTAATAATGTGTAAAGGATGTTTAAGGTTTTATGGCAAGTGAATTGTTAATTTATAAATAAAGACATGTCAGAAATAAAAGCTTCAGATTCGCAAAGTTTCATAAATTCAATTTACTTTCCCATGTTAATTTAAAAAAAATCCAACGAAAAAATCAAACCAAAAAACCCACAACCAAACCACCCTGTCAGACTTCCAAGAACTCATGCATGGAGAAAGTGATGTAAAAAAAGGAGAAAACAAGTGGAGTAGGTCAAAACCAGTTTTGGTGATTTGCGCTCTGTGCAGGGCTGTCTGTCTCTTCCTGAGATGGGCTCACCAACGTGTCAGCAGCTCAGCAAAACTGTAAAAACTGTCCATGGCAAAGCTTGGTGGGGACAAGATCATGAGACAGGACAGCTGACTGATTGTTAAAATGCTGTTGAATGGTACTGCTTTATAATAACAAGTTTTAAAATAACAGAAAAATATTGAAACCCTAAAATACCATTTCAGTGCCATTTATTGTATGTGAATATCTGTTCAACATCCAGGGAAAGTGTGGTAACGCATTAAGAAATTCCACTTTTTGAACCTGAATAGTAAAATAGCAAAAGGGAGGCTACTTGAGTTTATTGCTCATTCCATTCTTTTTTGTTTGTTTGTCTGTGTACTGGCTAATAACCAACCTACAGGTCTTCCTAATATCTAAATCCACATTTCTTTCCTTGTTTATATATAAAGAAATGAGAATTTCAGTCAGGTCTTTAATTACCAGAACTAACAAAAGCCCTGTCATGAAATAAACTCAACTTTGCATGCATAAGCAAAGCCTCTTAATATATGCAGCAGAACCACTCTTCAATAACTTGGTGAGAGGAACTGTGCCTTTTTGGTACTTCTGCTATTCTCACTTCTGTCATGTTGTGGCCCCCTGATTCTCTGGCAAATTCTCTGTTCCCCACTCCTGAATTTAATTTCTGGAAATCCACCAGCTCTTTAGATGCGGAGCTGCTTAAAAGCTTGTATGTTTTCCTTGGGTAAATATTAAAATTGGCAGGTATATGCTGGCTATATCGCACAGGTTGATCCAGACAACTGAGTGGCTGCTTAAGAAGCTGAATGACAACTGGGGACAGCTTAATGGATGTTGACGTTACTGCTTCCAGCTCTTTTCGCCACCTGCACCGCACAGATACTGGACTTCCTGTCAGTCAGCTGATGAACTGTCACAGCTTCCATCATGGTATTTTACACTGATCCACTGCTGTAAACCACTGGGGTTCAGGAAGTGACTGCTGAACACCTCAGAGACCCTGAGAAAACGCAGGCTGAAACCTCACCAGTCACTGCGAGTTAAGTTGTCTCTAATTGTCACTCAGTCCTCAGTCCTGGTCATCAAAGAAAACGATTGCTTTAGAGAAAGATGCTTAGGAGGATGAATGGTATTTCTGCATTGCTTGTTTATCAGAATAATTAGAAACAAAAGGAGTGATTTTTGTAGGAACCATTTTACCTCTTAAGAAGCCTTTAACTCACCCAAAAGGGAAATCAGGAATTAAACTAATGCCAGACTTCAATAGGCATTTAGAAACCTCATTGACAAATCTATAAATTATGAGAAAGTAACAAAATGTGTGAAGATTTTAGAGTACTGTGAGCTATTTTATCTGCTATACTTAATAATTTTTATAAATTGCAAGGCACTCAGAGTATACATGTGCAGTAGGGAGACTTCTGTGTAGTTTAATTTTCTCTAAAAGCACAGGAGTCAATAGCAAAATTGCTCTGTCAGTAAATTTTACTTGAAAACCCTTTCAAGAGATAAAAGGACTGTAGAGAAACTAATGGAAATTTTGGGGAGGGGAAAGAATGTTAGTTGTGTGACCTAATTTGGTGAGGTACAGTCAAACAAAGACAATGTTCAATAATGCAATGCATTGTTTTGACTATTCAGTCTGTTCTAAGATTAACTTAGGTGGTGTCAGTAATTTCCATTCATTGAAGAAAACAGGCCAGTCTCACATAGACTAAGTTCTAAACAAAGCACGACTCTAGTTTCTCTATAAAATTGGGCACTTTTTTCTCTTTCATTTAAAGAAAAGATAGCAGTAATAGATGCTGGATGGGAGGAATTGTTGGTAGATACCAACTTTTAAATAGTTGCTTCTTTACAGAATAGAATTTGGTTATATGAAAGATTTTAACCTTTTTGTACTGTTGTTTTCTTCCTTTTATCAGCTTTAGACTACCCGTGGGCTATTCCAGGATAACATTTAATCCTCTATTTTTCTCTTGTGGAAGAGCAGTTAATAATACCATGGCCTTAATTAGAAAGCAGTGTTTAATTGGGGGACTTTTTATCCCTATTAGCAGTGGCAGCATGGCAGAAGGGGGCATTTTAATATTAGTATTTCTCTAAAGGTAACCGCTGAGTTGCAGACAGTCTTCTGAATTTTTATGGAAGTGCAAATGGATGTATGAAAAAGACTTGAACCCATGCCAGAATTCAAGTGCTTTTTGTGATATTCCTGTCAATATGTCCTAGTGTGTGGCTGCTAGCTTTGAAAGAAAAAAAGAGGAACAGGCCACACTTAGGCGATTTATATACTTTTAGATTTTATCACAACAATGGAAGCTTCTATCAAATAAATAGTCAGGAAGAGCGTGAGAGGAAAGAAAACAACCCAGAAACAGTAACTTAGCACCACAACCTTACTGACAGTATCTCCATTAACTGAGCTTACTATTTCTTTATAAGAGACAGTGTTTATAATCAGATTTACATCTTTTCACTGAGAGAAATCCCAGCTAAAAGGCTTCCATATCTAAGACTCAAAATCCTAAAATGTTCCCATTACCTTTGATGGCAGTTGCACATTCTCCCATCTCTCCAAAAGTATTGGCTAATTCATCATTTACTTGCTTTCCTTCTGAGTTCCGCTTTCCAAATAGGTACAGTGGTTTATTTGGGCATGAGATTGAGCATACTCTTAGAAAAGTGAGAAAATCAATTTGTGCTAGGAGTGATCTACAAGGTAATTACTGTGCCTAGAGCAAATCAGGATGTACAGTAAATTTAATTTTAAAATACATTGTGAACCTACACTTTTGTTTGAGGGTTGAAAAAAACCCAAGTTCTTAGTATTATGAAATTAGCAATAACTAGTGAAGCCTTTATTCTTGAGTACCTTTTATCTTTAGCATAAGTTACCTTTCAACATAGATTAATTTCTAGGGCTATTCCTGAAGAGATGGGATGAAAGGTATCTCTCTATATGTGAGAGTAAACAAAATACACTTCCATTAAGGTATCTGGTGGGTCCATTTAAACATGATTACCATCATGGCATTGCTGAGATTAGCTTTGTCGATGTGAGTACAAATTACACTGCCCAGACTGTAGAATAAAATCAGAGAAACAAGTACATTTTCTCCTTTGCCTGATATAGGATTTTCTTCTCTTGTCTTCATGTGTTACGTAAGAACTGTAGGATTTCAAATTCCCTGATGTGATGTGAGAAGCAAAGACCAATCTATTGAAAAGTAGGTAAACAGGAGAAGGAAGGGTAAAGAAGAGAAAGTGAGCAGTCAGCTTTATAATGCTTTCAGATCGACCTATTTATCAGAGATCAAGAAAAAGAGTGGACAAATCTGTAGTGTGATCACCTGTCTTCAGGATGCTCCCCAAAGCTTTGGATTCCCAAATGAGCATGGGAAGATTAAACACAATGTAAAATGTAGTCAGAATGCATATTATAAAAAAACGAGACTTTTTCTTGTTCCTCTCTAAATCTATGTTGTAAATCTCATTGGCTATTGAACCACCGAATGAAGAATACAGACAAGAGTAATTTATTATGGAACTAGTCAGTATAGAAACAATAAGGATGAATAAAGCACTCCCTCCAGGCAGGGGAGAGAGAGACCACCTATACCAGTTATTGTCATTTAGTGACAAGGACTCTGTTTGTCTGGTATGAGAAAATCAGTTTATATAAATAGGCACTAGTTAGGATATTTGATCTGCTGGAACTCTGTTGCCATAAATTTGCTTTGACTGCATTCATGGCCACAGCAAGTAATTATTTGTGAGCTATGAACTCTGTGAGTGTAGAAACCTTTGCGTCTCTGCCAGACCTCAGGGGAAGACACTGTTATACTGGGAGGTGTGGGTACAAAAAGGACTAGTAAAAGGTCAGTGGAAGAGTCTGGAATTAATTGCTGTTAAGAGAGGAAAGGCATCATGTAGATTTAAGGGTGATGATGAGTCTGTGCTATAGATTTTTATTTTTTTTTATATTTCCAAGGAGGAAAATGGGAATAAATGGCTTTTCTAAGCAAAGAAGCAACGATTACTTGGAAACCTCTAAGAGTGCCTTCTGGTTCAAAATGTAAACATTTTTCCACGCACAGGTGATGCAATAGCTTGGCTCAGTCAGGAAGAGAGAATAGTGAGAAACTTCAGTAGGAAGCAAAACTCATCGACTAAGTATTTTGACAGTTAATGGAGCTGTTTATAGAGACACAGTAATGCAGGTCGGGAGGAGCAGCTTGAAATGCTGTTTTAGTTTGTTGCATTCTAAATGAACTGTATCTGCTCAAAAAAGAGAAAAAAATGAAACAAAACCCAACCTGTAACTCACAGTACAGGTTATTTCTGTAAGAAATTAGGGGTTTCAGAGAAAAGAAAATGAGATGTAAGCCTTTATGCTCTAGTGCTCAGCTAACTGCTTGCTGAAGGGGACCAGGAAGATGGATGTACTGGGAGCCTCTGACATTTTCTTTCTTAAGTGCCAAGTCAGAATGCTGGACTGAAGGGATGCTTCTCTGTGTCCCAGAGAGTTTACCCTGCTCTCCAGTACTTTATTCCAAGGAAATACCAAGCTGTTAGGCATGCTGTGACCTCTTATTGGCAGATCATCTTGCATCCCTTTCAAAGTCGTGGTCACACTTTTCCTGCTTCTCCCATGATCCATTCAGTCTCTGAGAACCCTTTTATGAAGGCTGAGCATGTCACTGTCCATTCACAAAAGCAAGCAGACAGAAAGATATTACCTGCTGCATTATCATCATCCTCTGTTTGTCAGTGCTCCAGAGATGAGCAACATGAAATGTTTTAAGCAGCTGAATGTGCCAAATACATGCAAGCTCCTGACTCGTATAGGCTCTTGTTCCTCTTTTGGGTCCTTTGCAGAGTCTCACCCCTTTCGCTGCTAGGATTTCACACTCCTGATGTGACAGACCGTGATGGTGTGAGGCTGCAGAGAGAGTGTTTGTGCCTTCTTCTGTATTTGTTCCTCTCAAATGCTTCAAGTAGCTGGGGGTTAAGTGGAATATCAAACATTAGGAGATGTTGTAGTGCCACGATAGTCTCCAGACAGCGGGGGAATTGCAGGAGTACAAGGCACCATGTTTGTAATTCACAATAGGAGGCTACATCTTCTGTTTTGATTGCCATCTTGTGGAAAAAAAAAATTAAGATAAGGGCTCTCTGTTGACAGCTGCAGCTCAGTGATGGGCAGGGACAGAAACCTGCTCCTTCTGGAATAAGAAAAACCTTTTGTAGACTCACACAGTTTGCATTCACTGAGGTACTCTGAAAGTCACAACATGTTTCCATTACCTGTGCTCTTGTCCTTACATTTAGTGTTTCAATAACAAACAAGTTACACCAAAATTTATTTAATGCTATAAAATTAGATACATTTCTTAACTGATTAGCTTCTAGATGAGTGTATGAATAAGTGGTACTTCAAATGCCTTTCAGTTTCCATGTTGCATCTAATATTTAAACATTACATTTGTATTGTAGACTGATTTTTATTTTTTCTTCCCTTTCCATTTAAAAGCTTTTATTATCTTCAATAGTTTAGGAATTTACAAAGCCTTTTCTCCTAAGGGGAATATTGTTGTGTTTCACTGCTTACAACAGGTTGGGTTTCTTTGAAAGGATAATTTTGTACTTTTGCCAACCAATGTAAGGGACCTCCTCTAATAATTAAAATTATTATTTTGTTATGCAGTCATTAAGAATGTGTGCTCTCCAGGGGTATTCTAATTTTGTATGTGACAGATTTTCATGTTTCTGTTTAAATTTCTTTGGATGGCATTTGCTTGTCCTTAGCATTTTGCATCTGTTTACTTTTCTGGTTTCTAATTATTTCTATCTATGTTTTTTTCAGTGTGGCCTACATATGTTTCTTTTTCTTACTTTAATCTTTCTACTGTTTGATGAGTTGCAACATCTAACATTACATAAAAGTTATATTATTAACAGATGATAAAAGCTTATGTGATGAAAGAATATCAAAGATTAATCCTTGATCTTCCTGATTAAAAATAGCTTCTGTTATACGGATGATGAGATCTTATACACTTGCAAATTATATACTGAGGTAAAATAATATCCTGTCAAACCTTTTTTCTATTATTCATCTTAATCAAAGTTTTCTGACCTCCAAATTCTAATACTGTACGCCTCAGATGCAAAGTAGCTAAGCATATTAAACCTATATCAGTAAATATAATTTTTTATATAGTGAACTGCTGTCTGAAGACAAAACATACATTTTGAGAATATGAAAACCAAGAAATACAGTTTTACAGAAGTTAATATAAATATAATGTATTCATAACAAGTTCCTTAATGAAGAACACTGGACCTAACCTCTTGATAACAGGTTAAATTATCAAAAAAAATGAAGTAACTGGCTGAGCTTATACTCACACAGTGCCTAGCAACACTGTTGATCCTCTGCAAGGAGTACTAACATCAGATTTACCATTGCCTCATTCTTATTCAAACTAGTGATGCCTCTGTTTTAGTTAATACATTTGAATGTTTCTGTAATGCATATGCATTTCAAATATGAGGATGAGAGCATTTTTTTTCAGTTAGCAAAACAGCACTTAAGTTATCTGCATGCTTTTAACTAGTTCAAGAGCCTTCTTAATGCCGATTTTTAATCTGAATGAATTAAAAGTAGGTGGAGATAGATCAAAGATGCTCATACTAGATACATTTCTAATTAGCTCTGTCCACGTGTCCTTCAGTAGGACTGCAGCACCTCAGTGACTAATACACTTTTGAGTTTTGCTCTTTTGAAAGTTCCTCCCAACATGAAACCATTATTTTCTTTTGGAAGGACTCACATAAATCATTATGAGCTAAATTTATAGTGCTGCTCCTGTTGTGACACTAGAAGACGTTTTGCCCGGTAGCAGTCTGACATCACTTGAAAGGGGAGGAATGTAGCAGTGATCTTTAGCACAGCAGACCAGTGGCTATCAGCACAAGGGCATGGGAGGGCTATTGTTCCACATTTCTTTATCATTCCTGGTTTGTATGTTGCTCTTGAGTAGAGAATTTGGCAGCAATCCATACACTCCCTTGAGTGCTGGCTAGGGATCCTGCAATTCTGCATTGCGTTTGGAGAGGCCTTAGAATAAGAGAAAACTCCTTATTCCCCTCCTATTTGCCATTGTTTGAGGATTGGCTGGATTCCAGATACACAAAATTAGCAGCAGTTATTGTGTAACTAATGAAGTTTGATCAGTTACCATGTAACACTTCATATGTGTTTGTGGTTTGGTATAATGTTGAAAATCACCTTCACTGCAACACAACAAAAATGCTAAGTAGTTTTCCTCAGATTTAGAATAAATATTTTTTTTCAGCCAAGTGATTATTAAAGGCCAAACTGAGATGAACTGGAACTGAAGAAGTAATACCTGATTCCAAACCTAAAGTGCTACACTGTTGCACAATAGGAAATGGGTAGGGTAGGACCCCTGGAACACGGCACCATTGATAAGCCTTTTTATAAGATAGAATTTGCTGCAGAACTTTTAGAACTGCATCCCATATGTTTCAGTTCATAAGGAAATAAAAATATTAATGCAGCAAATCTGAATAGATGAGAGAATTTCTTTGTCTAGAAAGGAGCTTCTGTTACAGCTCTCATGCCCAAATCCATGTGTCCTCCAATACCTTTATGTCTTATGGTGTACAGGTTCTTTTGGGGTGTTAAAAACAATTAAATGCAGTGAACTGTATTTATGAGAGAGTCTATTAACTTTCCAAATACAGATATATCCGCTGAACGTAGAACAAAACTATTTTTTTCTTAGCGTGTCTGATTAGTTCCCTCTCTGATTTGCTCTGCTTTTGACTTTTGCTTTATGCTCCATGAAGGAGACAATCTGGCTCCTTTAATAACTTTTACTTTCTTTTAAAATTATTTAGTTTTGAGTGTAGCAGAGTTATTGATGAGAGTATCAAAAGATTTTAATTGACTCCAGTTCAGCATTGTCCAAAAATATTGTTCAGGAATGGAAAGTAAAAGAAGAATGCTTTTTTCTGACCATTTGAGAAGTTAAAATTAATGTTGTTGACCCTGGAAAAATCTGATCGTATTATAGCATGTTGGCTTTTGCTCTAGACAGATACACCTAAGCCATTTACTGCATTTCAAGTTCAGTGCGACTTCATAGATTCATGTGTGCATTTCATGAGTAACCAGGTTTGATGGATGCATATAATGTAATGGAAGTGGCTACAGAGATAATGACTGAGCAAGCCATATGCAACTCTTACAGACTTCTGCGAACACTGGTACTTCTCTCACTCTGCATATTCTAAGTATGATACTTGTGCAATGATGTTTGTTTAAAACAAACAAAGAAAAACTCAACTCCCTCCACCCCCCAAAAAAAGCCCAAAATATTGTTTTCCATTATTACTCTTTAATGCTTTGGATGCCTTAGTTTTCAAACATATGAATGCAGACTTCATGGAGGGACATGTAAAAATCACTGTGGTATTGTGTAACATGTTTATAATGCTGTATTTCACAGACTGAAGGCTGAATTTATGACCATTTTGAATAGTGGAAGTAGGTATTATATAATTTGTGCTGAAGCTGGGATACTCCACTTAAGGATAATAATTTCACCCTGAAAGCTTGGTCACAAGATTTCAAACCTGTCATTTTATAAGCAGTAAATATTGTCTATTTCTGCATTTTTATTTGAAGTGTGGTGGGGTTTTTGAAATGTATTTTAGTTGAACATTTGAGGGTTGGAGTTCCAGGCTGGGGGGAAAAAAGAACCAAACTTGGTTAGTTCTACTGTTTTGCCTAAAAGAGTGCATTTGCTGGACCTGTCCGGTTTATTATATCAGACACCATTCCTGCAAACAGCGAGCAGACTCCAGATAAGATAGACACAGATGAATTAAATATGTCCCACAGAAATACCATGCGCGTTTTGCGATGTGTGTACAGACTCTGGAATTTTCTTGTGGCAGAGGCAGCTATAATATGTAACAGATAGTTTGCCTATTCTGTTGTAGTACTACATACCACAGCCTGACATGGCAGTCCGGTAAATATTTGAGAGGAAAGGTGTTACAGCTCAGAGATGGCAAGTCACCTAATTTAAAACTGTAGGTAGAACAGGCACAGAAAATTACATCTAACCCTGGGGGTTCTTCCCAAGTTTTGTTTTGGGTTCATTGAATTTTTCCATAAAAGACATATCCAAATTACATATTCATTATATCTTAGCTTTTCACAGTGGGTACCTGTAGAGTAAGTGGTAAAAGTCTCCCACAGCATGTTCATTTTTAATGAGAACAGAGCACTTACACTGTGTATCACAATCAAATCACTTGTCATTCTGTAATAGGACAACTACCAACTGAGCCATTCTCACAGAATGCCTCTTTCCTTTGGGCTAAGAGGTAATCTGTGCAAATCACTCATCAGGTCTTGGTTATGCCCTGTGTACAAATTGCAGGTCTAGAAAAGAGCCATACCGTCAAGCTGGTGTTCACTTTGCCTATTACTTAGGTTGTCTAAAGAGAAATTAATGTTCTCATGCCAGTTTTCAGGCATTAATCACTTCTTTTTCTCTTACATAGGTGGATTGTGATTGAGTGGGTTGTTATGAAAAATATTAGATAATGCTTTAATTGTAAAATCAGGACCAGTATAAATTGGTGTAGGTTTCTTGAGGTAGTAGACCAAGTTGGTATAAGCTGAAAAATCTGAATTTGCATTGTAAGACTGTAGAGCCACAAAAAGATGAGACATAGCTGCTTAGTAGTATAGCACCTAACTTTTAACCTGCTGACATCTAAAGCTCTACTACTAAAATGAAAAGGCTTCCTGTACAATCTTTCTCATAGTTAGGTGTCTCGGCAAAGGATTTAGAAAAAACAACATGCTGAGCAGGGACCCTCTGAGTTACCCAGTAGGAAATGCTGAACAAAGAAGTACATCTTAAATTGCATATCTCTGTGTGATTTATGTACCTTACTCAGCACTACTGGGAAACATTACCATCCTGAGTCACTTCCTGACCAAAGTGTTTCTTCAGTATATAAAATATACAAGCAAACAAACATATAAATAAATTGACTTAATTCTTTGAGGAAATCACCCTCATGCCTTTCCATCTTTCTTCAGTAGCCTAGTATTTACTTCAGATGTGAAAGGGATTCAAACCCATATTGCCATTTTCCAGGTGAATGTCCTAATGATCCGGCAGTAAATGTGTCTGGAATCCGACTGAATTGTTCGCTCAGCACCTCCCCTGCACCCCACACCCCCACCTCCCACTATCCCCCTCTCCCCCCGATGAAGCTGTTGCATTCCACATAAAGAAATTTAAGGGGAAACACAACCCCTATTTTCAAAAAGGGAAAACAGGAAGACTGGTGGAACTACTGGCCAGTCAGTCTCACCTCTGCCGGGCAAGATCACGGAGCAAATCCTCCTGGAAACTATGCTTAAGCACATGGAAAGTAAGAAGGTGATTGGTGACAACCAGCATAGCTTAACTAAGGGCAGATCATGCCAAACAAATTTGGTGGCATTCTGTGATGGGATTGGTGGCATTCTATGATGGGATTACAGCATTGGTGGATAAGGGAAGAGTGACAGATCTACCTGGACTTGTGCAAGGCATTTGACACTGTCCTGCATGACATCCTTCTCTCTAAATTGGAGAGTCATGGAATTGATGGACAGACCACTCAGTAGATAAAGAGTCGTGGTCAATGTCTCAATTTCCAAATGGAGATCAGTGACAGGTGGCATTCCTCAGGGGTTAGTGCAAGGTCCTGTACATGGGTTGGCACAATCCCAAGCACAACTACAGGCTGGGTGGAGAATTGTTTGCGAGCAGCCCTGAGGAGAAGCAATTGGGAGTGTTGATTGATGTAAAGCTCAACATGAGTCGGCAATGTATGCCTGGAGCCCAGAAAGCAAACCGTATCCTGGGTTGCATCAAAACCAGCATGACCAGCATGCTGGTTTTGATGCAACTACTCTGCTCTCATGAGACTCCACCTGGAGTACAATGTCCAGCTCAGGGATCACCAATACAAGAAAGACATGGAGCTGCTGGAGCAAGTCCAGAGGAGGGCCACAAAGATGTTCAGAGCCCCTCTCCTACGAAGACAAGCAGAGAGTGTTGGGCTTGTTCAGCCTGGAGAAGTGAAGGCTCCAGGGAGACCTTATTGTAGCCTTCCAGTACCTAAAGGGGGCCTACAGGAAAGCTGGAGAGGGACTCTTTATCAGGGAGTGTAGTGGTAGATAATGGCTTTAAACTAAAAGAGGGTAGATTTGGATTCAATATTAGAAAGAAATTGTTTACTGTGATGATGGTGAGGCACTGGAACAGGTTGCCCAGCACAGCCATGCATGCCTCATCCCTAGAAGTGTTCAAAGTCAGGAAGGTTCAAAGCTTTGGGCAACCTGGTCTAGTGGAGGGTGACCCTGCCCATGTCAGGGGGTTGGAACTAGATGATCTTTGAGGTCCCTTCAAACCCAGGGGAAACTGTTGCAGGATTTAGTAGTAGTATGGAAGACCTATAATCTAAGACCTTTCAGTCATCTGCATGAAGCAGAGTTTCATTACTTTAGGCTGAAATATCTATGTGGTTAAATTACTGTATTGAATACATAGTAGCGGCAATGTTGGTAGTTTTCAATCTGCTTTTACTACTTATATAATAAAACCAGTATAATACCTAGAGAAGAAGAAAAATCTCCTATAATGTTTCTAAGCCCATTTTATACTCCCTTTTCTCTTTTTTAATCAGTGCAATGCAAATCCTTCTGCTATAGGCTTTGGACAAAAAAGCCCTTTTCCCTTGCATCCCAAGCCTGTAGAATTGTTCTTTCTGTACATCTTCTTTTCTAATGTATTGCCCAACAGCAGTAGGTAATTAAAACTTTTTCAGTTATCTTCACCCCACTTTGATTTACCCATGGAAAGAAGTTTACAAAATGACCACAGGAAAGCAGTTTTCTGCTGAAAGCAATAGAATGAGAGTTAATAGATCTTTCACAGAAATCCTATGTAAAAGCATATTGAATACTCTTTTCCTTGGTATCCTGACTGGAAAATTGGATAGTTGCTGAAAAGCTGTGACAATAAATGCTTAGACAATTAAAGAACTGATGTCTTCTCCGGAGGTCATAATGTATAGGCAACTTATTCAAACAGATATTAGAAAGAAAAAAAGAGGGAAAAAAAGACACACACACACACACACACACACACATACACACACATACACAAATCATCTCCTTATACAAGACTCTTTCTTATATGCTTTCTAATATGTATTCCGATATCAGTATCATTATTCAGAATTTAGAAATAAAAATGTTTTGAAAAATGAAATTATGAAGATTATTAAAATTAACAGATGAGAAGAGTTCAGCTGCAATTTACATAATGAACAATTATTTTTTTTGTCATGAGAGCAGTGCCGCATTTTTCTGTCATCTGGCTGGTGGTCATGGTTGTGCCAAGGTCATTGATGTCTTGTGTTTTGGCTGAGTTAGTATCCTACTGCTTCTGTAGACAAGGAGAACTTATAGCTGAAGCTTTGCTGTGCCTTTTTTATCTGGAGGACCCATAATTTGCTCATTATGTTTGAGGACATCATAAAAGAAAGCTTAAAACCTGAATGAATTTGCCACTTTGTTTTTGTTTTGTTTTTCTTTTAAATGTTGGTCAAAATGTAGTTTCAAAGACACCGGTTTTGTGACAGTTATAATTTACAAAAGAAGATACTTTCAACCATTTAGGACTGAGTAGACCAAACAAAATTATTACCATTTTCTGAGTCATTACTTTCTCACTTATCAAATGGTGCATAATACACTAATGCAAGGATCTTGAGGCTCCTTATCCAGGCAAAATTCCATTAAATTTACTGGAAGTTTTTCTGTGTAAGAAGTGAGCAAATTTCTTAGAATATGAACTTCAGTATAAAACCATTTTAATGAAACTTGAACCACTACTCACTGAACAGAACTAAAACAAGGATTTTCATACATACAGTTTTGCAATATCTTTTTTTTAATTTTTTTTTTGGAGGACAAAGGATTTTCTGTGATTATATACAATGTTTTAATTTTATTTTTTAGTATGGTATGTATTACATCTGTCTATCAGAATGTGATTTTTTACATCAAAACTTTTTTACTCTTTCTCAGTGTGTTACTAATTTAACAATGAACTTTTTGTTTGTGTAGCTCACTCCTGCCATGATGTTTGAGCAATGTAATAGCTCAAATACTAGGATATTAAAGAGATGATCCTTGAGCCAGGTAGACCTGTTCTTAGTAAAACAAATGAAATAAATGCTGGAGGAAAATATGGCAATTGATAACTTCATGAATATTTTCCCAACAAAATTCAGTTCAATATATCTTTAGGAGATCATACCTACAAAATTTTCACAATTTTAATTATTCACAGATGATTGATTTCTTACATATACCAAAAATGTGCTAATCTTTAATACATAATATGAGAAATAAGTTGTTGCATTTATTCAAGAGAGGTATCAGTTTTGCACCAGTTTTACTGCTTAAGAAGTAGTTATTGACTGGAACTGATTATAAATCTATGATTGAGAGCTCATCTACAAATTGTAATAAATTTTCAAAAGGTCAGCAGACATTTTGGTATGTAAAGAAATACCTTCACTTATAAAAAGTGTTTTAGCATATAGTACAGTACCAGCCAGAGTTCAGCCAGAAAACAAGATTACTTTTATAGACTTCTCAAAGTAAGAATAGTTTTCAGTCATCTTTTTAGTTTAGAGAGTATTTTTGTTTTGAAGAGTTAATCTTATTGCTTTAGCTTCGTGAAGCACCCCTAGTTCTGTGCTCTGACAAAACAGCTATCTTATAACATAAAAATAATTTCTTTCAAATAGCTTCTTTCCTTTTTGTCCGTGTTGGTGAGTGGTCTTGGGGAAAAAAACGCCTACTGGGGTCACTGTCTCAAAGTATGGAAGATTCCTTTCATAAGGAGTAATACAAGGCTTGAATTACATTTCTGTTTGAGTAGAGAAACTTCATTATGAAAGTGGTAGCTAGGTCAAACCTCTTCTGTCATCCTGTCAGTCATGAGGATATATTGTGCTTTCAAAAACAGCTAAAGAAAACCAGCTACTGAATCCTTAGGTAGAAGGATACAGCGGGAAATCAATGACAATTGTTTTTATTCCACTCAATTAACAAAAAGATAATAATAAGTGTTAGATTATATTTATTTGTTTGATATATGAGTAAAATTTATTTTTGTTTTCTTGATGCATAAACTAGCTGGGGATTGATTGTATGCCATGAACGCCTCATCTGCCTTTTTAGGGTTTTTTTTTATAGCAGCTTCATAAACATAGAATGTTTGTAAAAGATTTGCTTAAAAGTGCTTCTTTTAATAAGCTTTTGATGGTTTCCACTCTGTTCTGGTTTTTATGGTATTCCCAGCTCAGGATTTAACTTGTAGAACAGATGGAATTTGTGACAACAGCAACATTTGGAAAGTGTGTTTCAATTTAATTTTGCTGGTCCCGGAAGTAAATTTTATTCCTATATATTTGTAAATTTAATTGTATCTCCATTTTTTACAGAAAGGTGTTCCTCTTATTTTTTTTTTTTTTAAGCTGCCCTTTCTTGAATGAAACACAATATTTCTAATTCAGTTAGACTTCTTCCAGAAGCCATAATGTAACTGGTGCTGGGCTGTGCTGAGGCCCTAACTTAGTGTCCGATGAGATCCTTACTTTCATATGGCTTTACTGAAACTCCAACAGCAATACATCACAGACCTCATTTTAAGCTTTCTGTGCAATGCTTAGCTGGTCGCATGGTCTGAAAACCTCCATGTCTTACGTTCCTAATCTGGTGCAGATAGGCACTAGCCAGATTACTGATGCTACTTTCTGTTTTTGTAGTTGAAGTGAGTAGTATAATAATCTTTCTGATTTTGCTATTGTTTGTTACAGGATAGAAACAATAAACAAGCTGTGCCAGGCTATAAGCAAGGGCCAGCTCTTCAGCCCTGGAGAATGCTGTAAGCGAGAGCAGGGTGACAGAGTCCTCCAGGGTGTTTCTCAGGATGCAGAGAGGGAGGGAGGGAGAAGAGACTTTGAGTGTAAATGCAATGAAAATTCAGGACACTGTGGGATGCTATCATAAAAATGGAGGTGCCGTGCTGAGTTTTGGTCTGTCCATACCACAGCTGGTTGACCTGCACCTGTGGTTTTAGCAGCAGCCATAGTACCACTGGTACTATAGCCAGTGGCTATAACATCCTGATTTCTGCCAGTCTGAAATGTCTCAGAGCTGCATGGCATGTTTTTGCAAGAAAAACAAAACAAAACAAAACCCAGAGCAGCAGAATATTGCTTGTGTTTGCATTTGTCTTCTGAAACACTATTTTGACCACTGCTGATGTCACTGCAGCAACAGTAACAGTTTCCATAGCAGTTAATACTGTGGCTAATACTGTTAAAAATCTGTTAGAAAGGGAGAGACTTAAAAAAGGTTGTAATACTTCTGCAGAAATCTTGTTCGGCACATTTGAGGGTTTTATGTGTTTGCTTGCCTTTCTCACGCCACCCCACCCCCAGAAAACTATTTGGTGCTTTGGTTCCTGAGTAGCTGCATCATTCAGAACTGGTGTGTGTTAAGAAATTTGCTTTATTTACTTAAATATTCTTACACTCAAAATCCTGTCATGGGCAGAAGGAAATACATCATATGTGCATGGAAACAAGGATTTGTTAGCTTAACTGAAAACTGAACAGTCACATTGAAACATACCAAGTGCTTTTTATATCCAACTGTAATGCAATTTCTTTTAGTACCCAAGTAATACAGTATGACTTCATTAGGAATAATCCCCTCAAAATTGTTGTTATACAGTAGGACTTAGAAATATGTACCCTTTCTCTATGCGGCTCGGCTGGCTCTTCTAGAATCCCACTGGATGCCAAGGTTGGGAGAGTCAGTGCTGCTGGAGGAGATGCTGGGGCACCTTAGGGTTCTGTGTCTTCCCCAGGAGGAGCTCAGCAGCCCCCTTCCCCTCCAGCCTTACATCCACCTGCAGTTATTTTTATGTTTCCTGTCACAGTCTGCACACACAAAGGGCTATTGTTTGTTGGGCAGTGACTGCCAGGGGAGTGAGGATACCACCATCTTCTTAAGAGATCCAGGAAGCACTGTGATAGAAAGGAGATACTAGGGGTGGTTTGTCAGAATTAGCAGCTGTTGCTCAAGTGAGGACTGCGGGACAGCTGTATATCAAAAGCATGGGATATTGGCAAGAAAGTAGAGAAATTAGTATGGCACGCCTTTGCTGCTTTTACATTCATTTTTGCCAGATTTGCCCCATTCTGATCCTGTTATTCCAAACAATTTAGGCTTGTACTGGTTGGAAGTGGATATATCTGATCCATCATATTGCTACATCCACTTCCATCTCGTATGAGGGTGCAGGAAATTTCAGTTCCTAATTTCTCTTAATACAGTCTGCAGCAAGCCAGATGAAGGCCTGTTCTCTCTCCTCGTATGAGTGAATCATGCAGTCTGATAGAAGTTACTGAGTTAACGTTGCTAACACCTTATCAATTTTGTCAAAGAAGTTTTCCATAATTCATTCTTTATATGAACATCCTGTATAATTTTAAACTGTGATTTGCAGACTGAAACAGCACGATGGGCTTATGCATTTTTGCAGAGGTTCAGTGACTTCAGAATGAATTGCAAAAGCGTACAAATGAATAAAAGTCCGTCTTCATAGATTTAATTGGAAAATTGAAATGAAATTACTTAAGTATTGATTACTTTTAATTCCATATGAACATGTAACTCAGAGACAGTATTAGCAAACTGGGGCAGAATATATGTATGTGTTTAGAATGACTTGATATTTTGGATTTTACCAAAATCAAAAGTAAAGTAAGTAATTAGTGTGACATCGGAACTAATATGTTGCTGTAGCCCTTTTCTGGGGGTTGGGGGGAAGATGTTGCAAAAGATCTTGTGGAAAAAAATATATTAACTAGTTAAAATATAGAAAATTTATTTCATGGTTTTTCAGAATCAGAAGCCATATGAAATTTTGTTTCAACAAGTAGTAGAAGGGGACAATAATTGTGCAAAATATTACTCTTAAAATCAATACTCTGTGAAAGGAAGGGGAAAAGAAAATGAAATAGGAGAAGATTGCTTAAAGAAAAAAGCTGGACAGTGTTTCTGACAACATGAAAAAGATAACACCTCTTGTAATGATGTCACCTTTGGGGAATCAACACATCAGTATGCAATGTCTAACAAACTGTGGGGGAGACATTCATCCAAGAGAAATGTCATGCCCAGAGGTGCTGCAGTTCTGACAGGCTGAGAAAAACATTGTAAGTCAGACAGGAATGCTCACTATCATGGAGCAAGAAACTTTTTCCTTTTTTAACTTTTATTTATACTTAATAGGTGATATTTTTAAAAATAATTTTATGCATCTTTATTTATAATTGTTATTGTAAACAATGGTTGGAAGTAAAAATATGTTAATTACTACAGATTAAATTGTGTCGTCTTATATTGCTGGTCTTCATGAAGGAAAATGAAATTTTCCTTTAGGCAAGCAGAAAAAAAGTGAAAGACTCAGCATTTTTTTTAAGTCTGATCGTGTGTCTTTACTGAAAGCCATACCGCAAAGTTCTTAATGTGAACAGTGGGTCTGCACAATGGAGTGGTTTTGTTGTAACAATTACATTCAGCTATTCACAAAACAAACTTTTTTGACAGTTTTTTTTCTCAAAAGAGTTTTGAAAAGGTCAAAGCTTTTTGACCTTTTCAAAATGAAAGACCTCACTTTTTTTCACCAGCAAATGACATTTTGAAAAATAAGCTAATCCTAGTGAAACAATTGTCTTAAAGGTCATAACCAAATGACCTAGACCAAATTAAAAAAATGCTTTGTGAAAATTTTAAATGTTTTCTCTTAAAAGTTCAATCTCTTAAAATGTTTTCTGCTAAAAGATAGGAAAATATTTGAGATTTTAGAAGCATTCATAGTATGACAAGAGAATTCCCTTTCCAGCTGCACTGTAAGCTGTGGAAGATTCAGGTTTTAGACGTGTTAAGTATTTATTGTTTCTCTGCCCTACGGGACTGATTATATCAAGTTTCTCAGGGACTTTTATAGCTGAGTTTTTAATATCTCCAGGGGCACATCTCCACCACCTGTCTAGACAACTTGTTCCAGTGTTTGATCACCCTCATGGTAAATTTGTACATAAAGTTGGAAAATACCATGTTTCCTATGAAGCAAAACTGAGGGAGTTGTGGTCATTCAGTGCGGAAAAGAAGAGGCTCCAAGGAGATCTTACAGTGGCCTTTCAATATATAAAATAGACTTATATTAAAGATGGAGAAAGATGTTTGCTTTTTTTAACCTGTTCCTGTAGTGTCAGGACAAGGGGCAAAGCTTTAAACTGAAAGAGGGTTGATTTAAATTGGATAAAAGGAAGACATTCCATGATAAGGATCATGGCTGTCCAGAGAAATTGCCCAGGCAAATATTGGGTTTCTTAGGGACAGGTTGTCCAGAGAAGTTGTTGATGCCCCATCCATGGAAGTATTCAAAGCCAGGTTGGATGGGTCTTTTGAGCAACATGGTCTAGTGAAAGTGTCCCTGCCCATGGCAGGGGGGTTGGAACTAGAGGACCTTTGAAGGTCAGGTCCCTCCCAATCAAAAGCATTTTAGGATTTTATGACTGTATGTTGCAAACTGTGTCCAATGCCTCTCATCATACTGCTGTCCACCCCTAAGTCTGTCTCTGTCTTTCGTGGTGTGTGCAAACTATTCAAGAGTGAGCTCTGTGTCAGCGGGACATTGTGCTGCTAATTGGAACCTTAACAGGTCAACATTCCAACCCACATTTTCGCCCTCTTATACAGTCCATATTTCAGTTATTTGGCTGCAACGATTTTATAGGAGAGACTATCAAAGGATACCTTGTCATCAAGACATGAGACATGCATTTTCCTCCCATCACTATATGGGAAGCCATGATACAGTCTGTGTTCAAGACTGTGATAGAATATTATATGTCTTATAGTAGTTTTGAATGCATAGTTTTGCACTGAAATAGATTGGTGAAAGGCAATTAAAGCTTTCCTATGTAAATCTTTATAACTCATTTCAGCTCTCTAAAATATATTTTTTAATACAATCCATTTAAATGGGACCTCAAAGAAATAACCTTTCAATATTTAATTAAGCTGCTTCTGAGAACAAGTGAGCATTGGAATTATAATGAAGTTTGTAAATTTGTGAGATGTGTATCAGTTTTATAACTGACTTTTTAAAGAAGGATAGCAAAATACAATTCTAATGCACTGAGAATTATGATATTAGAAGAATTGTAGCAAAAGTCTTTAGTGTTCAGGGCCATTTCACTCCAAGTTTTTGTGTTAGATCCCAGTAGTGGCAGTGTTCATTGTAATCCCAGTAAGAAGTGCACTCAGGCTCCATAAAGTATTGCTGACAATGCCATTTATTGGAGTGAGCAGAAAAATGAAAAAAAGAATAGGTAATCTTACGGTTCTTCACATGTGAGAACCCCAAGTTATGCAGTATCATTAGATGACACCCCAGTCTGGAAAGAGGACACAGTACAGATCCTGTTCATGGAGAGGTTTGCCAGCACTTTAAAGTCTTTAAAGTTCTTCCGGTATTTTCTCAGAGGAATACTATTCTATTCATCATAGCTACTGTGAGAGAAATGAATGCTTGTGTAAGAACTTGCTGCTTCAGTTTAAGGCAAAGACAAGGACACACTGGTGATGTAATCACCAGTACTAAGCATGAGCTGCCTGCAGCCTCCTCTCCTACAACTGGCCATCTAAGTTTATCCTGCAGCCAAGGGACAAGTGCGACACAACACAGGCCTGGAAGCCGTGTTGGATATGCAGTGTAGTGTGGGTCAGGACAGGCCTGTGGCTACTGATGTTGTCTGTGTCCTGGTTTTGGCTAGGATAGAGTTAATTTTCTTTCTGGTAGCTGGTGCAGCGCTGTGTTTGGGAGTTAGGATGAGAGCAGTGCTGATACTACACAGATGTTTTTAGTTGCTGTGAAGCAGTCAAGGACTTCGTAGCTTTTCTTGCTGCCTTGCTAATGAGAAGGTGAGAGGCACCCCACCCAGGAAGCTGGGAGGGGACATAGCCAGGACAGGTGACCCAAACTGGTCAAAGAGGGTATTCCATGCCAAAGATGCCATGCTCTGTATAAAAGGGGGCTAGTCAGGGAGGGGCGATGTGACTCCAAGCCATGTTGTTTGGGGACAGTCTATTTTCAGGATGGCTCTGAGATGTATGGTTTGAGTTGTGCAGTTTGGTGAGAAACTGCATTGTGCACCACCAGTTTTGTGTATTTTGTTGCAAGTCATCTTGTTATTTCTCCCTCACTTTGATGTCTTTTATGCCAACCCAAAAGGTTTGCCTTTGTCTTCCTTTTTTTTTCTCCTCCACAGTGGAGGGGAGCGAGAGAGCAGCTGCATGGTGCTCAGCTGTTGGCTGGGGCTAACCATGACAACCTCCCACATGCCCTTTAGGCTACTTCCAGCCATTGCTGAGAAATAGATGTCCTTCTTTCAACTGGACATAACAGGAGAAACACCAAGTGCTGCTCAAGTACAGAGATGATTTGACCTCTCCTTAGAGAATGTTCTCACACCATCTTTGCTGTGTCTTGTCTTTATGTGAAATGTTAAAAGATAGCTGTAAACCAGAACAGGGTGTTTTTCACCTGCATGGAGGAGAAATGAATACTAAATGAACACCACAAGTGGTTTTGGCACTCCACTGCCTATATTGAGGAGTGGTTGCACACTGAATCATTTCTCCAAACAATAAAAAATGTTGAAATGAGAAAAATGAATTGGAAAAGATCTGTCGTTTTCTAATCTGTAACACCAGGGTAGTTACCAAGAATTCCAATAAACAGACACAGATGAAATTCAATAAAGGAAAAAAGTGTGGGCTAAATTTTTATTCTTCTTGCAATACTATGAATCCCTCCTGTCAGATTAGTCACTGTGATTTACACACTACAGGGATTAGAAGTAGGAATAGTTGGAATCAAGTTTAGTTGGTAGCAGGTTTATTTGTCTATCTTCTCTTTTACTCCTTCCAATACACTTTTTACTTTCCCAGTAATTAACTTCCATGGGTATTTAATTTAATTCTCTCAGCATCAGCCTTTCTAGATTATTGTTTTTCCAATATTTATTCCCTGTATGATGGCAGTCCTGGCTTGTTCAATTATCCTTAAGGGTGTTTCAGTTTTTCTTACTTTTTTGTAGTGCTTTACAGCCAAGTACTACAAGTTTGATTAAAGTGGTAGTTTGGTCTGACTCATTTATGGGCTTGATGTGCCTTTTTCTCCAAGTGCTACAACTGAAAGCTTTTTGTGGAGGGCAGAAGGGGGGTGGGGGGTGGGGAGTTGTCTATTTATTTTGAAGTGTCAGGACTAAATTTAGTCTTTATGCAAACAAACTTTAACAGAGATTGATGAGTAAAGACTGCATGCAGTATTTGTATCCTTGGATATTAATGGATTTTTCACGTTCATGCCATACGTACCTATTAAGAACAGTGAAATAAAGTGTGCTGCAAATGGAAAACTGTATAAAATATTTCATCTTCCATCCTTATGGTTTGGATGTCTTACAATGATATAAATTCCTCTCAGAGGTGCCTAGCAGGGAGAGATCCAGGACAGAATTAGGCTGAAGCAATTGAAAGTAGCTGCAGAAAGAACAGTAAGGCAAAGGCTAGAACAAGATTCAGCAGATCACAGCCTCTTCTCAGCTGTTCTTGGTGACAGATACTGGAGTGAAAGCTACCCTCTTCTGTACAGTAGGCCTATCCCTCTCTGAATAGAGGTGAATTATTAATATATCTCTGTACTAGATCTTATGATTCAAGAACATTTTGCTCAAATAAAAAAGAAAGTCTCTAATTCTTTTCTCATTTAAGCAGCATTAAATTAGGAATAATTTTGAAGAAAGAACTAGAAATGAAGAAATGTCTGTGAGAAAAGAGACAAGTGTTCTAGCTGTCCAACTTAGTAATATGTATACATTTAAAGCTTAAATTTATCCTCATCTCACCATGTACTTTTGCTATTATTTCTTGAATCCTCGTATTTTGTTAAGGACAAGGTTTTTTTTAATATGTGGATTTTTTATTTTTGTCTTCTTAAAAGCCTTTCTATTGTGTAATAAATGCTGAGAAAAGTCTCATTCTTAATATCTGAAAAAACACTGCTTAGTTTGTGAAGGAACATCTGCATATTGAATCCAGAGGCTTAAAATAATGACTTGGCTTTTGGTTGATTGGTGGACAAATGTTGAATGACTAAATCATTGCCCCTTAAGTTAAACACAGAAATATTGCAGATGTAGCTTTTGCCAGTTACGACTTTCAGATATTCCTTAGGACTCCTGTGCCTCCAAATGCAATTGTCAACTGACCCAGAAATACCGTGGCTGTTTATGTAATTAGGCAGTTCACTCATGATGGTATAACTGCCAGAAAACACAGTAGCACACAGAATTATTTTGTTTAGTTTGTAGTTTTAGCAAGGGATCATTGGAGTAGCATGTAAGTGTAGGGACATTTTTACTTTTTTTTAAAGATTTTTTTCTATTGCTGATCCTCTTACAAAAATGTATGAGCCAAGTGATACTTTGGACAGACCTCAAAGCAGGGATTTTGGGAGAGTAAAATTTAAATGCCATGAAGTTTCCTGTGATTTTAAAGTTTGTTTGAAATCAGGAAGGAAAAGCACATTGGGGGGGTGGGTGGGTGGGAGCAGGAAACCTGAAAAAAATCTGACAGTTTTAAGTGTTTAGTTGTAACTTTGACCTTGATTAAAAATCTTGGCAGAAGGTAATTAAAATAAAACTGAAAAGCTTGAATTAAAAAAAAAATTACTTCAAAAAGTGTGTTTCAGAATTGTTCATTTGTACCTCTGATTCTGAAAAACATTGCAGTGTCATGGCAAATCATGCCTGTTATGAAAAGAATTACTTGTTACCACCTGAAATGCTGTCTTCCTTATGAAAAAAAACCAAAAGAAAGGGTAAAGAAATTTTTATAAGAAGTAAAAAAAACCCACCAGTGTGTTCTTTTTTTACCCACACTGGAAAATATAATTAATATAAAGCAAGACATAGGGGAGTGTATGAGATGATAAGAAGTAATTGTTCTGAAGGATGGCAAAACTCACATGTGGAAGTGCTTCCTCATCAAACACAGACCATGGGTCTTGAATTGTGTGTGGAAAGCAGACACCAGTTTTTCCAAATGTGAGATCTGAGCTAGGTTGATCTGCAATTTAAGCTATATGCTAAAATCTCTCCCAGGTCACCCATGTAATGGTTTATCAACAGCATTTATATGAGTAATTACAAAAAATGTTTTTGATCTGTTTTGCCCTCAAACCAGGCTGAGGAGGTATTTGTATCAGGTGGACTTAGAAGGTAAACTTAGGCACCTTGGGTACACATGGGACTTTCATAGCCATGGCACATTGCACAACCAAAGCTTGTGGCATAAAGGACAAGTACTGGTAATTGTGCATACTTGCATTTGAAAACTTTCTGAAAACTGATGATCTGTCTTCAGGTAATGTCTATGTCTTCTGTCACTTCCATTTTGCAGAGTGTATTGTTCATATTTTCATGTTGTTTTCCATATATCTTTTTTTTTTTTTCCCAAGAGAGTCGTAAGATGCTGATGGGTTTAAGAGAACATAAAAATTAGAGAAGAAATGTTACATGAAACTCCCTGCAAAACTCTAAGACCTTGGAAAAGAGCAGAATCAATGAATGGCCTAATTCTAATTTGTGATGGGGCGGTCTATCAAAATGAATAGCACCTATATATTTGTTAGGGGATTTTCTGGGCAGAGTTACAAAATTGCTGATGTGGATTTTTCAGAATTATGATCCAGGGATAGTGGTAGAGCCTGAACTTGCTCCCCAGGCTCCACTGGCTGTACTAGCTTCCCAAGAGCTCTAGTCAGAGTTTAAATGCATCACTCAAAAGTAAATACATTTGCATATCCTAATTTGGAGCTGAAGCCCTACACAGTGCTGAGAAATCCTAACTGTTTTTTTCTCTTGTTTTAAATGTTAGTACATGTGTGACACCATTCACTGTTTCAATGTGGGACCCAAACGTGCTGTTCTCCTTTGCCGATGGGCTTAGATCATGCATATTTTTGTTGTTACTTCTAAAGGCAAAATTGCTTTCTGAAGTACATGAGGAAGAGTGTTTTTTTCCTTTGCTGTTCCAATTTTTGGTGTATTATAGTAATGAATGTGGATCAATCTCTTCCTGTTATGTTTTGTTAGTTCTTGTCAAGTTTGCTTTTATGGTTTTCAGCTGTCTAAGGCTACTCAACCAGAATGGCCCCTTACACAAAAGAATAATTTCCTAGGGCTATGAATAGCAGGACACAGACCTTGAACTGGACTCTGAATTCAGAAGGCACTAACGCACAGAGAATGCAAAACTGCTATGTCTGTGACAATCCGTTTTGCCAAGCAAAATTGATTGGAGTTAAACCATAATGTTTTGTACTAAATGGAGCCTTTTTTAAGGAGTTTCTCTCCATTTCTGAGTTTGAGGTGCAGTATCACATCTACAAACCAGGAATGAGTGGATCAGCCTGTGGGATATTATTTCTGGCTCAAGAAAATTGAGCAGAGTTCTGTATAACTTGCCTTTTTCTCTCCACTGTGTCATCTTGTCACCTCATCTTTGCTATGCCCAGGTTTTTTAGAAGATGAAATGTGTTGGAACAATGGAGTAGCTCTACATATGTTTGGCATTTTAGCTTGTGTTATCATCTTTATTGGCTCCTGCATTTATCCTACCCATTCTCCTAGCCATGAAGTATACTGAACTAATTGCAAACTTAAGCTATCATCAAGAAAAAAGAAATAAGTTCATAGAATCCTAGAATGATTTTGGTTGGAAGGGACCTCAAAGATCATTGAGTTCCACCCCCCTGCCATGGGCGGGGACACCCTCACTAGACCAGGTTCCCCAAAGCCTCATCCAACCTGGCCTTAAACACCTCCAGGGATGGGGCTTCCACAGCCTCTCTGGGCAACCTGTGCCAGTGCCTCACCACTCTCACAGTAAAGAATTTCTTCCTAATGTCTAACCTAAACCTACCCTCTTTCAGCTTAAAGCCATTGTCCCTTGTCCTATCACTACACTCCTTGTTAACATAGGAATTTGAGTGTCTGCTTTCACAGACACTTATTCAGTTTGTGTTTAAATTTAGGCACATGCCTAAATTTTACTTCCTTAGCATTTTAAGATTTTTTTTTTATTAGGATATTATCTTCTTTGTATAGAAAGATATATTTTTTATTTATCCATAGTAGCAGTATGGGTGATGACTGTGTTCACTGTAATGGTATCCAGCCAAAATGTAACAAACTTAATCAGTGGGTAGTGAGCAGAATCTGTTTGAATTAATTAGGAAATAGGTATCTAACCCTGGCAATGCTGCCACTATTGCTGCCTGAAGCATGCTACCTGCATATTTTCTGCTGCTGTATCTCAGAAGTAGGAGGGAAAGGGGCTTGCAGTGGATCTTCACATGCTGATTTGATGACAGTTAATCAAAATTTTGTAAGATACACAGCTTATGTTGACTAACATAGTGATGAATAGTAATGCCTTGCTAAGTGTCCCAAAACTGTGCTAAATCACAAGATAGATTAATAGAATACAGTGAGACAATATTTAGACAGGGAAATATTCAAATTTCTGAAACAGTCAAGTTTCAACAGAGAATACTACAGCCTTACTGCACCTGGAATTGTGTTTGCCAAAGAAAAGAAGAACCCGAAGAAAGAAAATACTGGTGTATGTCTCTTATCAGAACAGTTCCTCTGAGCCTGACTGAAGAAACTGCATTTCAGTGACCCTCAGGATGCTGCCAAGGTCGTCCAGTCATCCAGCCCTTTGCTTCTGTGCTGGAGCCGTTCATGCAAATTAAAGCTGCCCGCAGGCCTGCTGCAACTTGCAGTATGCACATAGCTCTTCAAAGATTTCCGAATACATGCAAGTAGATTATTTGGGTTAACTTCCTTTTCTGTTTTTTTTTCTTTTATTTGTCAGTTTAAGATTCATGTTACCTCTACCCTTCTTCATCTCGTAGCATACATCCAATTTGCACATTCGACAAGAAAGAATGCCTTTTTTTGATGTACAGTGAGATGTGGTCAAAGGGAAAAATTACATCAAGGGAGGAAGAAAGCCTAGAGAAAGCACTCAGATGTGGCTGCCACTAAAACCTAGCGTGTATTCCAGTTTGTTTGCTTGAATGATTTCAGTTTTTGTTGTTGCTCTCATAATTTTGTTATCACTGCAAGCAGCAATGTAAGCAGCATTTTGAATTTCACTTGTTATGAGCTATGTTATAATTGTGTTGCTGCTCATTTGTGGCTGCATAGCGACTGAAACAGATGTGGCTTTTTGGGGTGAGCTTTTTGTGGTTGCTCAGGGGGCTGATGGATTCAAAGATGGCTCAGTGTTATAACAAAAACACTTAATCAAGAGTGAAATCAAGAAAGAACAATATAGCTCTGAGTGCTGGGGCTATCTACTTAAAATATGCTCTTTACTCTTTAATTCATATGTGTACTCATCTTCACATGTCCCTATAGAGATTCACGTGCAGCAGAAATTGTAATAGAGTTGCGTTCCATAACAGAGCTGTCAGGCAGCCAAGCTCAGCTTTTTGTGCTGTTTCATGAAACTTTTGGGGCTAGCTGTCAATGAGATAATCAAATCGTACCTTCCAGCCAGGGCATCATAACCTTAAGGGCACTCTGTGCTTTTTAATAAGTGAATGAGCTTTCATTTTGGGCTAAATCACACAGTTATGAAAACTTACAAAGCAAAAGTCACTCCCCTGTCATCATGCCTTTTTTTTTTTCCTTTTTGAAAAGCTGGAAAACTGAACCCTATGAAGGAAAATTAACACCGAAGAGTGGCTAGACCCAGATTCATCCAGTCAAAAAAACAGTTTTGTCATGGAGGTCAAGGTTAGACAACCTTAACTCTCTTGAGAGAGAATAGGATTAATTTGTTTCTGGCTGGACATCTGCTTTGATTTTCCTCTGCAGCTCATCCATCTAGACTTAGTAGCTCAGGGCATTGTAAGATGGACTCACTCTCCGTTTCCCATGTGGGACTGTGATAAAAGTACTGCTTGAAACCGTATTTCCTTCAGAGTCCTCTTCCTGCAGCAAGCTTCTTGTAACTGATGCAAAGACATTTCTGAAAACATTATAAGCTGTTCTTGTGGTACATTGCCCAAGTAATTTCCAGTGATTCTTGCATAACTCCATGTGAAAGTGATCACTACATGCAAACATAGTCAAGAAAATGCCAGCATAACTTCACAATCTGAGCACAGCTACTTGGGGGGTTTGTCAGTGTTTTGGAAACAAGCTCTTCTGCCTTTGCCAGGCAAGGAGGCAGACCCTGCAGCCTGGGAACATGTGCCTGGTTCCCTGCCTGCTCCCCTTCTTGGAACTCGAGGTTTCAGGTAGCCTTCTTTCCTCAGATTTTGCAAAAAATTAACTTGGTTTCTGACTGCTCATAGTACAAACTGTAGCAGATAAGGAGACTGGAAGAAAGAATATCCTTGGGTTTTGGCTGGATTCCTGTTTTCTTTTCAATCTTGAGAAATGTCAATCTCTAAACTGGTTGAGAATTTTATGTGTGGTTTTTAAAAGCAGAAAGTAGAGCTTAGGCAAAACTAAGTTTCCCAGAAAAAAAATTTAAAATTTATTTGATTTTCCTAAATTTAAAAAAGTCATTAAATAAATACTTCAAGTCAGATGGAAAGAAAGTTAAATGATTTGACCTGACATACCACGCTGAAATGTTTTACTTTAGATCAGTAGGTCAGTTATTTATTTCATGAGAGCTAGAGCTGCACAATGACTTCCATCCCTGGAATTTGTCTGTCAAAATTCATTGTAGCTTTTGAGCTGGTTGAATAACCTGTGTCCTAACACAGGTGAGCATGCTATGTCTGTGATGCAGCACAAGTTTGGCTCTTCATTTCCAAATACCCTGACGTTGGGGACATAAATGGTTCCCACACTGCTTCTGTATCACTGTTAGTAACTCTTGTTCCTACTGTTTGTTGTAGGAAGTCTGGAGACCATTAATGACATTAAAGTGATCTAAGTGGTTTGAGTTTTGTCTGTTGGAGGGAATAAAATTATAAAGAGCCATGGTAATTGTGACTGACATGCTATACAAGCTCAAATGAAATATTTTAAATTTGAAAAATATTATTTTTAATCAAAGAAGTCAAAGTGAGATGTTTTGTCATATGCATACAGTCATTAAAAAATGGTTTTAAATTAAACAAGACATCGAGTCACCAGAATTTCCTACAGGATGGCAGTTCTTACTCTTTATAAATTCCAGTTGTGTACTTCAGCCCAACTTGCTGATACTAAAGGACCAACAGTCAATTGCTGAAAACTTAATTGTTGACACTGGTGTAGACTTTTTTGGTCAGATGGTTTCATATGTGGCATTTGAAATTATTTCAGAAAATACTTAAATTTTCTGTAGCTTACATTTACTATTGTTGCATGTCAAAACCCCTGCAAATAGAAACAGCACACAAAATTGCATATATCAATAGGGGGTTTTAAATTAAATGTGTGTATGTTTTTGGGGGTTTTGGGTTTTTTTGGGTTGCTTTTTTTTTTGTACTATAGTTTTCTCTATCTTGGGGAATATCTTTAGCTGACCAAGTGGACCCTCTATTTGCTGAGATCCTTAGTCCCACAAATGCAACATACTGAATTTGAACAGCTGGTTTAGGTCTTCTACTGCATTACTGCAATTCTGTACAAACAATATAGGCCTTATGGAAGACAGTGTCTTCTCTTAAAAAAAAATTCAAAACATTATTTGACTCTTTAAAATTTCCTGTTCATCTTAAGAGAGCTATATGCAGTAAGGTGAGCAGACCCTTCAGACTAATCTGCTTGATTTTCTGCTTTTAGAGAAGAGTCAGTCTTTACATAGTACACTAGAGCAATATGGAGAGATGCTCAATTGTCCTGGCCTGCTAGAAGGTGTTACGTTAATAAACTTTAGCGACTTCATTTGTGTTTCATTAATGTAATTCTAAAAACAAGCTAGTATAGGCAGGCTGTTTAAAATAAATGTCAAATCACATTTTTGTTTATAGGACAGTTTTGTACATTTAGGCTACACATTCTATCTTTTAAAATTTACAGCCTTCTTATACAGCAGATAATTTATATCTGCTATGTAGATATGTAGATCAGACTTTCTGCTACTTCAGCACCCCCTGTAATTTAATCCCCTCACCAAACCTCTGCTTGCATCATCAATGATGTTTTTATTCACAAAATTTAATGGAGCTTTCCTATTAAGGTACAAAAAAACTTGTAGATTGTTTTTTTTCTTCTGCAGTCATACTGCCAGATCAAGCACAATACACCCACAGCCTTTTTACACAGAGAGGAGAATTTGGCTTATCATGAAAAGCAGAAAAAATCCCCACAAAGCCAGTGCAGTGCAGTGAGGGGGAGTGCTGGAGCTGTCCGGAAGAGAACTCCAGCAAATAAGTGCTTCCCACGCTCAGTCTGCTGCACCCCTTCTGCTCACACCACCAGGGAGAGGCAGCGATCGGACACCTACGGCCAAGAGTGGGAATGGTGATGTAGAAGAGAAAGTATTTTATTACAGTATCACAGGAGAAGCATAGATCTCCAAAACGCTTTATGTTGAAAATTAGATAGTATCCACAATCTGTAAACAAACGTCATTCCCAGTCTGATGATGCGCTGCTCGTGTGTACACATGTACCAGAGTTATCTAGTGGCGCTTTTCAACTGTTCCCATGTTGCCTGGAGCACTAAATTAGTCCTGCAGAAGTTTTCTTTGTTGGTTCATTGAGGTCCCTTTGTGAGGGGAAACTGCCCATATTCCACCAGGCAAAATACCATCTTTTTACCCATTCAGGAAGAAAAGGAAGGGGAAAAAAAGCAGCTTGATATGTAGGAAGTAAATGATTCAATCCATTTCTGCCCTCTAATTTGAAGCTGTTAGGAAAAAAATTAAGAACTCTGATATAGCCAGTGACAATCAACAGACTGCAACAAAATGGCCATGATACTAATGTATCTAGTAAACCCCTGTGGGTTTACTATTGTCAGAGTTTCAGTTATTCTTTCATGTAAGAAAATTTTAAATTTCTGGCCACATTTCTACTATAGGAAGCCGTAAACCAACTAAGCAGAGGACAGTGACTGTAGGTAGCTGGTTTCCATATTCCTTGGTTTCATGGTTGAATAATCATAGAATCATAGGTTGGTGCCAGGATCATCTGGTCCAACCTCTCTTGGCAAAAGCTCTGGCTAGACAAAAGCAATGTCTAGACAAGATGGCCCAACGGCCCATCCAGCTGAATCTTAAAAGCTTCCAATACTGGGGAATTAAAGGCTCTCATGAGGAGATTATTCCAATGGCTGGTTATTCTCGTAGTGAAAACCTTTTCTATCCAATTGGAATCTCCCCAGAAGTAATTTACACCCATTACCCCTCATCTTTTCCATGTGACTCCTTGTAAAAAGGGAGTCTCCATCTCCTTTGTAGCCACCCTTTAAGTACTGGAACATGGTGATGAGGTCCCCCCTTAAGCCTTTTATTCTCAAGGCTGAAAAAACCCCAGTTCTCTCAGCCTTTCTTTATGCAGCAGGCTTCCTAGTCCTTTGACCATCCTGGTAGATCTTCTCTGGACCCTCTCCAGCCTGTCCACATCTTTTTTGCATAGCTGAGACCAAAACACAGTATTCCAGGTGTGGCCTGACAAGTATTGAGTAGAACGGGATAATGACTTAATCTCTGATGGTGATGCCCTTGTTTATGCAGCCCAGCATCCTGTTGGCATTTTTTGCTCCTTCAAGTACACTGTTCAGTCATATTGAGCTTGTTGTCCATCACTGACTCCCAGGTCACTCTCCACAGAGCTGTTCTCCAGGTGCTGCATTTCCAGCTTATGTTTTCCCAGGTGCAAGACCTTACATTTATCCTTGCTGAACTTCATAAGATTCTTGTTAGCCAGCTCTTCCAGCTTATCCAGGTCTTCCTGCAGGGTGGCTCTCCCTTCCAAAGTGTCTACTTCCCCACTCAGTTTGATGTCACCCACAAATTTCATTGGGATACACTTGATTTCATCATCTAGATCACTTGTGAAGATATTAAAAAGTACTGGACACAAAATCAGTCCCTAGGGAACTCCACTTATGACAGGTTGCTAGCATGCCATTCCATGACAGGAATAAGCATACAAACATTTAGCAAATAGTAATGCTGGAGACATCAGAGTCTAAGGTTAGAAATGTGGGAAATTTTGTAGGAAATGTTTATGTCTTTTATTGTACAGACAGGTCTAAGTGAAGATGGAAAGTTTAAGCTCAACTTAATTAGATCAATCAGTGAGGCAAGTTAGCTTGCATGTACTTGGTCATTTTAGTGAGGATTGGATGTACACTTTAGAATAGGACTACCTCGGCCTTCAGTTTTCCATATGATACTAAGACTAATCAAAATACTAAACAAAAATGCATATAGTGTGGACGCTGGGTCCTGTGTACTAATTATTTTCTTCACTAGATCAACTTTTACTAAACTACATTTTAAGGCAGATATAAATGTACAAATTAATAGTTGTTTCAGTGTATATTTTAGTTTTAAGCTTGCTGCCTCTGCTTCTAGACAAGGCTTACATGCCTGAAAACCTAAAGTTAGGAAATAACCCCCAGATAATAATAATAACAATAACAATAACAACAATAATAATAATAATAATACCTACACACTTTGTCTTGCACTTCTGACTGCTTAAAAGGCACTCTTTCAAATGCTAATGAAGAACAGCGGTGGAAGGGTTAAATATGTACATTCACAAAAACATTGGCATTCTTCACTCTCTGTTCTGAGACATGCCAAGGTAAAGAAATGTGTGAATTATCTTTCACTAGTGTGAAACTAGCAAGAAAAAAAGAAGAAAATATGTTCCAAAAATCAGTTTAACAAGATTTGGAATCAGAAGCTCTGAAAATCTTAACAGAAACCAAATGGTTTCTTTGTGGTGTTACTACAGTACAAGAATTTAGATTGCATGGGGTTTATGCTGTGTGTTTCTCACTTAACATACTTGAATTTCTTTTCAGTTTAACCTTCACGTTGACTTTTGGGGATACTGAAACAATTATAGTTTTTCTATCATGTGCTTTATCCTAAGTTTCTGATATGCACGCTCAGCTGTAACTGACTTTTTTTCTGAGGGAAAGATAACGAAGGTTATAGCAGAACTGAAAAAAGAACAGTTTTCATGAAGGACATATATTAGTGTGGACTAAGGGCATAATTGAAGTTGTTTTTGATGTAGTTGGAAACAGCAGAGTCTGAGCATGCTGTATGCACATGAAAGCTCTGTCTCTTACAGTTGTGCTTACTGCAGCACTATTCATTGCAGCACTGAAGTACTGGCATGTCTGAAGTACTGAGATGTCTGAAATTTACAGCAAAGAGAAACCAGAATGGAGATTCATTGGACATGGGAGCCTGAGGTCATAGATTTCACTGTGCAAAAAAGATGACTGCAAGGGAAAAGTGTGTGTTTCTCTAAAGCTTGCCAATTGGAAACTGAGAACTTAGTACTTGTATGGATCATAAAAAGAATACGATACAAGTATGAAGGAATAGATCTTCTGTACATTGTGAAAAGTTTTTCGTCACATAATGTGGGGATTTTAAGGAAATGGGTGTAGGGGCATAATTTGAATGACCATCTGGTCTGAAAGAGGAATCTAATATTAAAGCAGCCTTAACATGCAAATATGCAGAAAGTGAAGAATGAAAATCCTGTAAAGACAAGTAACCAAGACTAGTCAGGTGCTAGTTTCCCTCCCAGTATGTACTACTGACAGTCTGGAGTCTGTACTTGTGGAAGGTACATTATTGGGACAGATGGCATGAAAGCGTGGAAGTGCTTTGTTGTGGCGAGAGCTATGGTAGCCTCAGATGCCAACAAAGACAAGCCAGGGAAGGATTTCTCCAAAATTTTAAGTGGAAAGGGTGAGGGACTAAAGAATAGCCTCAGTCCCTCAAACATAAAAATATTAAATATTCCAGACAGGAAAACATCTGGATATGATGTAAAAATTAAGGCAGGAGCTGGATCTGTAAGACATGACCAGGTTATGCTTCAACTAGTCAATCCAGTGTGATTCCTCAATGATGAATTAGAACCAGATACAATTATTTAACAAACATTCTAAATCTAAAAAAAAAGGGGAAGAAGAAAAAAAAACCAGCAGCTTTTTTACAGTGAGTAACAGCCCATCAGTAATTAATAACAAATTCTAGAGGACTCCAATGGGAAACGAATCCTGTAAGCTAGAGTTTGGAGATAATGGATGATCTTCATATGTACAGTACAAGAAATCAGGTTTATTCAATCAGGAATAAGAAGCCATTTTCAAAGGAATTTGCTCTTTCATGGCAAAGCTGTGATTTGAAGTCTATGAAAGACCATTACTGTAGAATCAGAAGATAACATTACTGCATATTGGCTAATCATTATGGTGGTTGTAAAACAACTGTACAGCAAATTATAGATCTACAAACAACTAAAGGTACTGAAATGGACACTGTTGTCACTGTCTGCTTCATATATTGATGATAATCTTGCGTGACCTTTCCAGAGAGGGAATATTTATATCCTGTGGAGTCATAAATCTGGCACCTGACATTTGCCTTTTGCACATAGAGCTAGATGAAATGTTCAGTACACTGATGACTTTTGCAGTGCTGTTTTGTCACTACAGATGACTCTGCACAAGCACAGAGGGAGAAAAAAAATCTGTTATGTTTCTGAGAGTACCCACATCCATGCAGGAGAGGCTCAGCAGGATGAAAACATTCTATAACATCCTTCCTGCACATCGCATAAACTGACAGTGAGGCAGGAAACAGAAAAGGATGGCAATGTTTACAAAGAGGGAAGGACAAATAGCTGAAACTATA
Organism: Hypotaenidia okinawae; assembly: GCA_027925045.1. NCBI lineage: Eukaryota > Metazoa > Chordata > Aves > Gruiformes > Rallidae > Hypotaenidia > Hypotaenidia okinawae. Next base: position 122,157,578 of record BSDF01000003.1, read on the forward strand.
GAATGCTTCTTCCCAAGATACTCAGATTTGGTAGCCTGTTTATTGGAATGAAGGAAGCAAAGGCTGATTCTAGTGGGATAAACCAGATAAACATAACACCTGACCCAGAAGTGAAAAATAATAGTATAACAATGTTATGACACCTGTCTAAATTTTGGCCCCATTTGTGGGCAGAAGAACATAGGTCAGTTTCTGGGCAAGAATAAGGAATAACAGACCCCAGTAGTACAGCATGGGGCATTTGAAACTGGGAGATCTGTCACTGATCCATGACATTCCTACTCTAAAGTCCTGGACAGGTGAAGATACGGATAGAAGTAATGCTGATGACAGGAAAGGTAGAGACATGGCCAGATATTTATGTAAGTGCAGTTTAGTGGGTTTTAATGCCCCTCTAGTTGTACACAAATATAGAAAGAGCTTTTGGCTTAATCATTTGGGAAGAAGTGGTACTACCAGTGGTTATCCTGCTGTTAAAATTGAACCCTCAAATTATAGACGTTCATTAATGACAACTACTGGCAAGGCCTCCAAAGCAATGACATTGTATGTTGCTATATCTCAGTGCTGGGAGGTTTGGATGAGAAGATACCCTGCCTCTTTATGATAGCTGCTCCACAGCCTGAACATTTCTGGACAATGGTTAAGTCGCTAAAAATGTTACTGTGCATCATCCTGATTGAATCAATTTTTCAGTTTTAAAAAAATAAGCAGTAAGACCTCAAAATAGCTATTGAGCGACATGACTGATTAGCACAGCAGGCAAAAGTCATGTAGAGCAGAATATTCAAAGAGTATTATATTTTCCGAACACAGAGCTGTAACTCTGGGACATCTTAATCAGGAGGTACTGCAGAAGTGTACGTGTCCCACTGGGATTTGCAGTTTCTGGTAACAGATTCAAGAGGGTTAGCATGACCGTGTGCAATAGTTTTTGATACATTATTTAAAAATAAAAAAAAAGAATTAGGCAAGTTTTATGGTAATGAAGTTGGAGCAGAGAAAGCCAGGGAAGGGCAAATACACTACAGATTTGAAAGGGGACCACAACAGCTAAATGCTTTAGGAAACTGCAGACCAGAGCTGGCCAATAATAGTGATTGCAACAATAACAGAAGTGATTGCAAGCAGTCTACCAAAAATTTAGTGGTGTTAACATCAAAGACGTATGTTTGAATAGCAGAATTGGGAACAATCTGTTGGTATCAGCATATTAGAGGTGCAAAAAATAATCTGTGTGAGTCCATCTTGGCATTGCTCCTCATAGATAAATTTTGATGCTCAAATCTGCAAGTTTGGAGGAGAATAAAATGTTAGCAGATAGAAATGCTTGATGTGGTCATAAAGAATGCAGCTGAAGTTCACTTTGAAGGAAACTGATGTAAAAGAAAAGTTTACTCTGCCTGTAATCACTGTGTTGGGTGGAAAATAAAAAAACGGGGGGAAGGATGACAGTGACAGACAGAGGAAAAAAAATCTCAGGTTTCAAAGGGAACAAGGTCAAAAGTCAAAATGTAAGCAGGGTAGAAGAAAAATAATGTAATCATTTAATCGTAACCTCACCATATTTTGTAAAACAATTCTTTTTAAATCATCTGCCTGTGACTGTTCCCTAATGCTCAGTGAACAAAGCACTTTTGCTGTAGTTCTGAGTTATCTTAAATTCTGTGTGTCTAATATATGATGCTAGATCTTATTTAAAAAGAAAAATTAAAATGTTAACAATCTCTAATGGCCAAATAGAAATTGTCAACTCGAAAAATACAGTGTTTCAGACTTACACACGCAGCAGAAATGGCTTTGTGAATGGTATCAATCAGCTGCAATGCCTCAAAGTAATCCTTAGGGAAATAACTAGTGTATGACAAGGTGCTTGTTATAGGTTACTTAATAACGACAAAATATTGTCAATGACATTAAACAAAATAATTTACTTTCTTAGGGAACATCTTATCCTGGGTTATGGATATGAGTGTTTCAGGGCTATAACATAGCTATGCAGGAACATCTCCATGGGCTTTGGGGGATTTTTAAATTGTAAATCAGAGCAATAATAATTTATTTTAAAGTTTCCAGAGAACACTTTCTAATTCAAAATCAATTCTAAATAATTTTAAGAGTATTATTTTAAAAATAATATATGTTGAATGCATATAATCCAATAGCTGTTAGTTAGGAAATAAAATGTTAGTGTTTGTACACAGGATTATTGAAAGATTATTTTTTAACATCTAGATAAATTATAGCTAGACCAGAATACTTTCATTAATGTGCAAGAGAACTGAAAGCTTGCTGTGACAGACTTTTCTTCTTTCTTTGTCTTTAAATTAAATGAACATTTACATTTTAAATCATGGCCTGATACAGTCTAAATGGTCAAATGCAGCAGAAGAACTCTAATTAATGTCTGCATTTATTACCAATTTTTAACTTAAAACCACTGCAATTTGTAAAAACTATTATAAATCACTTGAGTGTATACTTTGCATTTGGCAGAATGAAAATGCATTTAACTTTCAGTGACTATCAATTTTTAAAACAGTTTGTTCTACTTTAAAGCCCAATGCTATAGACATTTTCAACCTATTGCCTCATTAACTGCATTCATATTAAAATACCACTCCATTTAAATGAGAAGATAATTATAATACCTTGAAGCAAATGAGATGTTATTGCAATAATTAAATCTGAAATGAGATGCAGATAGTTTGGTCCTGCTGCTTTCCTGGCTATTTAGTACTGAATACCATTTCCATTGGTCACACTGAATTACAATATTGCATACCAATAACAGTGTAATACCTTTTAGATTAAAATTGCTCCTGGAGACTATAGGATGAGAATTTATTGACCTCTGGATGTTTTGTTAACCATTTACAATACATCATTTCTCTTTCTATGTAGATTTTCCGCTGTGTGCTCCCTCTCTCTGTAGAAGAGGGAGTAGAAGAGGGGAAAAAAGCAGGATGCTGAGAAGTTCACCCTCTTCCTTTCCCTTCTATAGTGATGGTGATGCACCTCAGCCTTGAATGGCTAAGGGTGAGATTGTAGGAAGAGTCAAGGAACAAGTGACTTTCTATAGGTTGTTCCCATGCATTGTCTCAAGACAGAATATACTAATCATGTCTAGCTCAGGCATCATTTTGTCCTGGTTTGGTATTTTTTTCCCCAGCTCATAGAAGCAGCAGCGTGGGGTTCAGAGTCAGGGCCCTTTCTATGGAAGAACAGTAATCCACACTTTTTTACAATCAATTGATCTCATCCACTGTAAATCTGGCAGTCTCTTTTGTCTGCATTCTTCCTGCAAATGGCTCCTGTCTTCAGGAGAGGAAGCAACAGAAGATATTTTTGCTGTTGAACATGAGGGAGAGAATTGATCATTAGGAAAGCCTGCAGCCTTCTTTTTAAATGTTCTCTTTTTTTATACAGTATACAGTTATGCTAAAAGGTACAGACAGATAAGTTACATTCTATACATTGCTTGTTGATTGTAATGTCAGTGCTACTGATCAGCACTGCATAGAGATACTACCAGACAATTTTGCCATCTTATTGCACAGATATCCTCATAAGGTTTGCAAATCAAAAGTCTATGAGATTATAATACCAAACATTGCAGTGGCTGGCAATAGATAATCATAACCCAAATTTTTATCTGACTGGTTGTTTAACTTATACCACAAATAGGGCAGACACATCAGATGATAGATAGAAAAACCCCCACATTTAACATTTCTTGTTTTGTATATATTCCATTGTTAGATGTCTGCCAACATTATCTTTTGATACTCAGACCATTATTGTAGGATGAAATGAAAAAAAAAATTCACAAAAATTACAAGCAAAGATTAAATGGACAACACAGAAGGGCATGTTCAGAGACGTGATTTCCATTTAACAGAAGGCTATTGCCTTAACAAAAGATGTGATTTTCCCCAGAGGCAATCTGCCATAAAATCGATGTTTGTAAAAGTTTTATCATTTCCCATTTCGTGGCAGAACTGTGAATATGCAGGTGGTATATAAACCGTGTGTACTACATTTATACTGCTTTAACTAATAGGCAATCTGGTAACTATCAAAGCAGAATTCAGATCAGGTAGGCAAGTGCAGCACGTCTGAGTTCCCTGGTGGCACAGCATAAATGGCACATTGAGACATCACGGAGAATTAGCTTTTAAGTTAGGAGGCAGTGACTCTAGGTTTGAGGCTGTATCTTGGCACTCCACATGCCCCCTGTTCAGCAGCTGCCTAACCTGGGAAGTGCTTAAAGCTCAATATGTGTCTTTCTGGTTGACGTTAAAATTCCCCAGCAGTCCATCTGCAGCTGTGCTCTGCTCCCCGGCCCAACATCATTGGCAGACACAGCTGGGCATTCTTCTCCTGCTTGAGTTTCACCAAGGTCCATGGGATGGGCAGAGAATGGCTGTTGCTCCTTAGCCTCCCAAGAGGATGGGACCTCTCTTAAAATTCACCTGCTTCTGGTTTCATACCGCAGGAAGATTAAGAGAAAGGAGAATGTGCCATGCCCATGCTGGAATAAAAGGATAAAAATCACAGTGATTAAAGGGCTCCAAGGTCAAAGCAAGCTTTGAGTGGGGCTGAAGACACATATCAGAGAAAAGCTGGTCATGACAGCACAGAGCTTAGTGTGCTGTGAAAGCTTCCCTCCACCTTGGGGAACAGGGCAGATTTCTAGAGTGGCTGCAGCATTACTGCAAGGAGGGGGGATGGGAAAAAGAACGGAACTTCGTGCCCGGTGGTTCAGAACATATTTGAAAATATCCCCAGACTATTTTGTCTTCTGCTGCTTTTGGTGACTTGGGAGTATTTGTCTAGGAAATCCCACTTCTTTTTCCATTTACACACCGACAATGGAAATTGATTGAATCAAAGCAAAGAGCAGGCAGTGACATGTGCCAGTTACATGGGAATATGTGCTTAGATGTCATTTGGCTTAGTCTTTGTAGCAATTGCATGGAGTCACTTCTACTTTCTTTGGAACTAGTGGCAGATACATGACAGATTTTGTGATACTGCACAAAGCTATGGACTTTGTTTTCTATGTCTCCATTTTTACTTCCACAAATCTCATGTTCCTTTCACCACGTTGCTACAGCTTTAACGAAAAAGAAAATGAAAGAACAAAAGGATGTTTGTTTATGCCTAAAACCTTAGGATCCCTTTGTGGAAAGTCAATACAATGGATTTATTCCTGAGTGGACAGAGGCACCTGTCCTCAACTCTGGGTCAGGCACCCAAGCAAGGAGGAGCACAAGCAGGAGATCAGAAACACTTGCAGTTGGCATTTTTTACTGGCTGGTGGAGAGGAGTCCTCTCTGTAGTGTGCAGAGTTTTATCAATAAGCTTTTCTGAAACTGTTAGGTCTCCCCTACCACTTGCGGAGATGCTCGGCAGGAAGTTCTGCAAGCTCAAACCCACTTCGCAGTTTCAGTGTCTGAGCGATTCTGCAGTTTCAGACGTGCAGAAACCTTTCATTAGATCTATCTGTGTGTCTCAAGACAGGGTCAACATAAAGATCTCTTTCATCTAGTGGAGAGCTTAATTGGATAATCCTTTAATGATGAAATACATAGCAGACTGAGAGGGCTCTCTGAAGTCAACTGTCACTATTTTATCCTGCACTATGGTGTGAGGATTAAAATTTCAGATTTGTGGGTGCAGTTAAAATTAAAAGATTCTCCCAGAGAGTCTGTACTCCTTTATTTGCAGTGTATGAGTAACTTGTATTGATTGGAAAGGGGTGATAGAAAGCCTCTGCATGTTGTCTTTTGATTCAGAGATCTTTGAAACTGATTTTTTTTGGACCTTAAAAATCTCAAGACCTCAAACTTTAAGGCCTATCACCTTTCATTTTTGATATGAAAAAAAAAATTCTTTTGAACACAGAGCTAAGTGAATGTGTTTGTAGTGAACAATTAAGCTTTAAGTTGGTTTTAGTATTTTTAGCTCCTAATTATTTTTCAAAAGTTTAAAAATAATAGTGTGAATTCACTGTAAAAATTTAATGATATGTTATTTACAAGAAAAGCATTTAAATGGGGATTATTTTATAACTGTAATGGAAGCCCTTTAAGACAATGCTGCCCAAGAGAACATTTCAAAATTGCCTCTTCTGAGGATATTTCTTAGAGGTGTTTATTTGGCTCAAACATACATAGACAGGTAGACAGCATATTAGGAAAGCTCACTTTCCTAAACCACAAAACTGATACTGAAATATTAAAAGCTCAAAGCACACAAAATATAAACTTTATAGTATATTTTTCATAATTTCAGTCAAGCATGTACTAGGAAAATGAAGATCAGAACCAAACTCTTGAAGGAGTTCTGGGTGTGATAATTGGCCTTTTAGTGAGAAATGATTATGAGAATAAGGCATCTTGAATTTATTGTGATGTGTCACACATGATAATTCATGTATCTGTTTATGCTATTTCTTAAACTCTCAGTTGGCTCATCTGTGTGTTTCTATAATTTATGTCTTTAAAAGCTCATGAAATTAGAATCTCTGAACATTCCTTCAGTGAAAAAATCAAGTGTAAACGATTATTACTTTTTAAAGTAGGATTTACGTCTGTTATTATGCCTGATACCCACAGCAAGTAACCTCAAGAGGGTCAAATTAATTGTAAGCCAGCCTCTCCTGTTCACCTTTCCTCCTCCTCATCTTTGTTCTTGCATTCTTATCTTGCTGCTCTGGCAGAGAGATACTATAATAAAACGAGATAGAAGGAACTGAAATACGTTAGTATTAGATATTAGTATTAGATAGGTAAGACTGAAATACATTAGTTATTAATGCCAGCTTGGACTAAGTTACACATCCTAGCTTGTATTTGTATTGTATGTTGGTTCAGACTCTGGCTTGGACCACTGTCACCATGTTTTCCTCACAAAATAATATTTGTTCCTGGTCAGAATGTGCAGAAGAACAAGAATCCATGTAGTATGAGTGACAGCAGCATTAAAACCCCACTACAGAATTGTAAAGACTAATTTCACAGCATGGAGGCACCTAAAAAAAGACATTTAATAAACCTACAGAGGCTCAGTAAGTGTTTTATTTTTGTTGTGTGTTTCCAATGTCAATTTAAATTTTAATTATTTTAAAAACTTTTGGAAATTAATAATGACAGATTACCTGCTGTGATTTCTAAATTAACAGTATTCTTTTACTTTGGGCTCTAAATATCAGCTGTAGCTTCACGGCTGCAGGAATGTGGCAAAATCATTACTCAGAACTTCATGTCTTGGGATAGATATCACAGGAAGCAAAAAATAGCCTAATTATTGCATATAGGCTTGAAAGATAGCCTATTTTCAGTTGTGTATCTCTGCCTTTTGAAGACTATCCTGTACAAAGCAGCTGCCCTTTGTGTGAAAAATAGATGTTCCATATTGGGTTTCTCATGGGACTTTTCCCCCTTCTTTAATAATAGTTTTTTTCTCTTAAATTAAATCCTTCAAATTCAGGTATGAAAGTATATACCCTTGCTCAGTATATATGGCCAGCAAAAAAAAAAAAAAAAAGAGAAAAGGAAGGAAAATCCCTCTTCTCTTCACAGATCAAATGCCCGCTGGCCATTGATAATTGATTATTTTATTCCAGTCTCAGTCCTTTCTACTCAAGTCTGCTTTCACTAGCTATTTCATCAACTGGTTTTTACCATCACCTTTTGTTCTTGTTCTAGTGACTGTTGCAGCTGAACCTCTTACTGTTCAGGATATAACAGCCTTCTTATTTGTTTGTTTTTAATTCTGAGACTGATAAAAGCATAATAAGGTTAATGAATGCAAAAATTCTTCATCAGTTTTCAGAGATGAGAATGTCAGAGGTTCAAATTGTGTAAGCTCCCTAGTAACGGAGGCATAATAAACAACATTCAGAATAATATAATCTGAGGTTAAAGTCAGTAATGATAAATTCATTGCAGTGCTTTAGTGTAAACTTCATCTTTCCATGAGGCTGGATTTCTTTCCTTTCTCCATCTTATTTCCAGTATTTGTACTTCACTATTCATTACTAAAGTGCGACAGTACCAGTTATTCTTGCTACCTTTGTATTAACGTGATTCGGAGCTTTTTCCTGATCCACTGTCATCTCTGAACAGATTACTCTTGAACCTTATAATACAAAAATACCGAAATCCCAATGGCCATAGCTGATGAGCATTTTGAATGTATCAGATTAGCCAGCTCCCTGATTTTTCAGCACCAGATGTTTGGAATAACAAAGTTGTAGGAGCAGTTCTAGGAGAGTCCACTGAAATATGGTTGTAGTGATGTGCTTTTGTGAAATACGTATTGCTATGTTTAGACCTATTAACCTCAGCTAAAATCTTCATTTTAAAAAAATACTTTCTTAATTGTCCTAGATAATACTCTCCATCTCTGTCTCTATATGCCTGATGCCATTCTCTCTGCTCTTTCTGTCCTGTTATTTAATAATTAATATTGTTCAATTTTCAGAAATGTAGAGGTCTAATTAAAATTAAGAAAACTAGTAAAATAACAGTTGGGGAAGACAGGAATCAGAGAGGCTGAGTTGGATGCCGTAACGGACTTTTTTGTCCTGCAAGTGGTGGGCAGCTGGTAAAACTGCAGTGACATAAAACTAATTAAACAAACTCAGAAGGTTTTACACGATAAAAGTACTGAAGGGTCCCTCCTTGGCAGAATACCTGGAGCACCACACAAAGCTACAGCTTTACCACTGTGCTACTTTTTCTTTCATTGTATTTGGACCCTCCAGTCTCGTTCATCATAGTTTGCAACGTGGGATTCAGAGGTTAACATTCAGTGGTGCCCTGGCAGAGTCATCTGTTGGCCAAAGTCCTGAAATTCAGCAAGCCCTTTCACATTCTTGCGTGCCCTTCAAGTAATATATGGCTGCTGGGAGAGGAGTGAAAATGTTAATGCTTTTGTCAGTATAACCCATGAAAGCAGCCTTTTCCGAAAGGCACGGTACATTACACTTCTGGCCAAGCTGGAAAAAGCGAGAATTAAGGCTCTCTTCTCATCCTGTGACATACCAGAAGATCTCTTTGAAGACTAAGATAAAATTAAGACTAAGATGTGCACAGTGAAGTGGCCATAGGTCTTCATTTAAAAGAGAGAGGATTATTTGATTTATTTTAAGCAAAGATTTCAGTGCGGAAAAAGAATGTTTTACTTTTACTTATTTTGTTTGCCTCCTGCCTTTTCTATTAACAGCTGCACTGTACCTTGTTTGTTTGTTTGTTTTTGAATACATATGCTGTGAAGACATATGTCTCACAGCAAAGATCTGTCATTAATTGTCTAATTTCACTCATGTTTATATAGTAATCCCAGTGAAACAAATGATGCATGGAATGATTTTTCTTTCATTTTACTTTCAAGCTGCTCCTGTTGTGGATAAGAGATATATCCCATTTGGTCTTCCTGTCGTCCAGGCTGACAGCTTTATCTATCTAATTTTCTAACAAACCTCTTTTTCTAGATACCTTCTAATTAACTTCAGTACATACAGGTTTAATTTATTAGAGATGCAATTGATGGACATAAAACATATCTTTGAAGAAGGCAGAAGAACCCTAATAGTTTAAACCAGGGAAGAAAAAAATTAGTTCTTGATGTTTTTACTTTCTTTGAAAAGAAGATTAGCAAAGTCACCTTATTATGACAAAATCTGTTCATTAATTAAGACATTTCTAAGATAGGCCAATTCAGGTATCTCATCCATTGTGACTCAGGTTTGACATCCTAACCTTGAACCAGAAGAAATTTTAAGCCTGAAAAAAATTCTTGTACCACCTCAGAATAGGCTAAAGAAATTAAATTGATTTCTGTATCAAAGCCTGCACACAGGTCCAGAAACAGGTCAATGCCAGATCAGCTCTCCATTTTTTTGTGACCCTTGGTCACAGAAAAGGCATGCCTGATTTTGAAATGATGTTGAATCCACTGGCCGTGTATGCACTGGTCTTTTTCTGCAGCACCAATTGTCAAATACAGTCATTTGAAGTAAGAAGAAAAACCAAAATGTCTTACTGTGTTTTATCAATACAGTTTAATGGGTAAGATTGCTTTTGTCTGGTTGAGAGGCACACCTGAACAGCCGGAGTAAGGTTTATTTGATTTAGCTTTTTTATGTAATTGTATAGAAGTGTGACAGCAGTGTCAGTCCACCCTGACAAGCACATGGTGCTTCAAGAATTCGAGATGTAATAAAGGTGTCAGTAGTGACTCAAAAATAAGTGTCACATATCTAGTTGTGGCTGTCAGAGGAAAAAAAATTAACTTTGTAGTGTTTAGAAGCAACAGTGTTTGGTTTGAATTCTTGAGTATGGATGGTGAGAATAAACAACTGTAATGACAGAACAAATATATAGTACATAATATTTAACTATGATGCATATATATATTTGTAACTGCATTATATAAATTTTAACCCAACATGTTCCCTAGAAACATTCACTCTCAGGCTAGACAGGGCTCTGATCAACCTGATCTACTTGAAGATGTCCCCAGTGATCGGGGGGGCAGGGGAGGGGAGGAGGATATTGTTGAACTAGGTGATCTTTTAGGTCCCTCTCAACCCAAACTATGTTATGATAATATGACTCTAAGTTATCCTTGCTGTTAGGAATTTTTTAAGTGAAAATACAACAACTTAGAGAACTCCCATGGAAAGAAGTTACATCATACTGATACAATTTTATTGCTTTTGGATGGTCATGTTATGTGGCAGGCTCTCAGACTCCTTCTAAAGAAAATCATTCAGGTGTAACAGACCACCAAGAGCTCTGAACACTTACATATCATTATAATTTTTTTTCTGTATGATGCTTCAGGCAAAGATCAGGCTAGGTATGAACTATAAAATCATTAAGATGTCCAATTTATAGAAATGTGACTTTATTTATTTCCACATACATGCAAAGAAGAAAAATACTGCATAATGATGTTAGTCGGTATTCATGATGGTAATGCCCACAGTATTCCTGGTGCCTTTCGAATTAATGAAAAAACTTGTCCTTTCTGTAATATAAGAAGTAAGATTACGAAAAGATTTTTTTTTAAAATAAAATACATGCAATGTAAGCTGAAATGCATGTAAGAAACCGCCTCAGATACTGTCTTGTAGTTCCTGCATAGCACTACTGCTCAGGATTAAAACCATTTAAATCTTTAAGATGCCTTTCTGTGTATTTCTGTATATAGATTTCTGTAAGTGTAATCATTATTCTACTTTGTGATGCCTGGTATTGGATAGTTAGAACATAGTATTTTTTTTCCTCTAAACACTGATACACTTAAACTTAATTTCATGCAAATAGATGTTTTGCTGGGAATAAATTACAAGCTTGAGTAGGTAGATCAGCAATCATCTCATTGCTAATGATTATAACTTTGTATATTGTACTGGGTCTGGCTGGGATGGAGTTAATTTTCTTCATAGCAGCCTGTAAATTGATGTACTTCAGATTTGTGACTAAAACACTATTGGTGACACACCAGTGTTTTGGCTGTTGCTGAGGAGCGCGAAAGCTTTCTGCTTTCACGCTCTGTTCCCCAATGAGCATGTTGGGAATGCACATGAAGTTGGGGGGCACAGAAGAGGGGACACAGCCAGGAAAGCTGACCCAAATGGACCGCTGTGATATTCTATTTCTGGCTCAGCAAAAAACACCTGAAGGAAGGGGGCTTTAGGAAGGTAGCCATTGCTCACAGACTAGCTGGATATCAGTGTACTTCTGAAAGGTGATGCCTTTTGCATTATTTGCTTTACTGTCTTTCAGTTTTTCTTCTTTTTATCTTCACCTGTTAAACAGTTTATCTTGACCAATGAGTGTTTGTTGTGATTTAGCTGAACCCAGGACAATCTTTGCTAATTCTCTGTTCTGCTGCAATGAGGGGGAATGATGAAGCAGCTGTGTGGTTAATTTCAGGTTATATATTAAGTCTGTCTTTAAACAAGCTTAGAAAATACAGAAATCTACCAAAGATATGAATAGATTTCTAAAGTTTAAAAACCAAAACCAAAACCCCTTAAAAAACCCCACAACACCATCCCATCAAATGAAAATCAGCAGGACATAAAAGGACTAGATTTGTAGCAAATAATCATAGAATAATTTAGATTGGAAAAGATTGTTCTTCTTTCAGTGAGGGGCCCAAAAATGAACACAGCACTCAAGGTGTGACCTCACCAGCGCCAAGTACAGGGGATAATAACTTTCTTAGCCCTGCTGGCCACACTATTTCTGATACAAGCCAGGATGCTGTTGGCCTTCTTGGTCAGCTGTGCAAATTGCTGACTTCTATTCAGAGAATAATGGCTGCTAATCACCAAAAATTTCCCAAAATAGTTTTGGACATATTTAAGTAGGCTTTCTAGAGCAGAACTACTTTTAAATATTTGGATGAATGTACAAAAGAAAGCAAACAAAGGAATTCATTTGATGGATGGCATTTAGGTTTGCAGAATGAGATTAATTTCTTCAGTTCAAAGATCTGACTTTTGCATCCCTTTTTTTGTCAATGTCTTAGAGAAGAAGAGCAAATTTATAGAATCACAGAATGATAGGACAGCCCATGTTGGAAAGATCTCAAAAGATCATCTGGCTCAGTCTTTAATTCTAAAGTGCAGTTCTTCCAAAACATGCATATAAAGCAGTGAAGAGAAATTGCACTTCAGAAAAGCGTTGCTCTTCCTTCATTGTAAAGGAAGCCTAGATTAGGAAATTGAGATGAAGTTATCTACAGCATAACCATTTAAGATTAGATTATAAGAATCCTATCTTTAGTTATACAGGGCAAGGACCAAGGGATATTGAACCTTATTTATGTAGTTTGATGGTGAATGACATGCTCAAATTTATATAGATCGTATGTGAAGTCATTGTAAATATATATGAATATTCTGCTGAGAGTTACAAAGAATGTTTTATTCTAAATATTCCCACTTCCCTGTTTTCTGAAACATGCTTTTCTGGGTTGGTTTGTGGGTTTTTTTTCTTTTTTGTTGGTTGGGTTTCGGTTTGGTTTTCCTTTTTGTTTGTTTTGTTGGGGTTTTTTCCTTCCTTTTAGTCTCCTGGATTTTATTTAAGTTAGGATCTAACATATTCTCTATGCAAAATTCAGAGCCACAGAAAAGAATAACTTTGGATTTAGTCTTGTAAAGTGCTCATTATGCATACTTGTGGTGGTTTGACTCTGGCTGGAGGCCAGATGCAGATCAAAGCTGCTCTATCACTCTCATTTTTGGCTGGACAGGGAGAGGCTTAGGAGACGAGATAAGGACAGGGAGAGATCATTCTGCAATCAGTGTCATGGGCAAAACAGACTTAGCAAGAATAAATGAAAGAAAACGCTCTCATTTATTACACACACTGAAACCAGAGTCAGATAATGAGAAGTGCGACCAGATCTTAAAACACCTCCCACCACCCCTCCCTTCTTAGCAGACTTCACTTCAGTCATGAGTAGATGGTGGCACAAGGAGAGACAGGGAATGGGAGAATGGGGGTTTCAGTCAGTTCCTCATGAGATGTTCTCCTTCTTAGCTGGGGGAAGGGGGGCATTCCTTACACCCTTCCCCTGCTGCACCATGGGGTCCCATCCATGGGAGACAGTCCTCCGTGAACTTCTCCAGCATGAGTCCTTTCCCACAGGGCTTCAGCTCTGCACCAGCTGCCCCAGCATTGGTCACTGCTATGGGGTGCACTCATAAAATCCTAGAATGTCCCTCAGTCTCTAAGGCCCAGACTGCTCCAGCCTGGTCCCTCACAGAGTCACAAGCCTTCTCCTCAGCCAAAGTGCTCCAATGCAGATCTCTCTCTCTCATCTCTGTGTCTCTGTCTCTCTCCATGGGCTGCAAGTGCTGGCAGAGGCTTACTCCAACACAGGTCACAGCATCTCCTGTGTGTCTCCACCTGCTCCAGCGTGAGGCCTCTCCACAGGCTGCAGGTGGGGTCTCTGCTCCCTGTCCTCTTCCATGGGCTGTCACCCCATGGGTGACACCAGCTCCACCATGGGTTTCTCCATAGGCTGCAGGGGCATCTTTCTCTCCAGTACCTGGGGCACCTCTTTCCTCCCTACCCTTCTTCACTGACCTTGGTGCCTGCACAGTTCCTTACATCTTCTCACTCCCTTCTCTGGTGGCAAAAAATGGTTGCTTGCAGGTTTTTTTCTTTATAAATGTGATTCCCAGAGGCCCTGTGACCACCGCAGATTGGCTCGGCCTTGGTCAGCAACAACTCTGGCCTTGAGGCAGATGGGGTTTGTCATGCCTAAGGGAAGCTTCTAGATGCTTTTTGCAGAAGTCACCCCTGCAGCCCCCTCCCTCCACCAAAATCCAGCCATGCAAAACTACAACAATACTATTAAAAAACCCCACATAATTATTCTCATTCAAGAATACAAAAATATAACTAACAAGCCAAGTGACATCATAATAAAAGAAAAGCAGGTTACTATCTCATTCAGAGTTCTTCAGGTGTGACTTAATTTATTTGATGTATTACATTCTTGATGGTTCTCTTCAGTTGCACCAACAGATATGGTTTGAAAGGATGGTGTTACAGATAATACATTCCAGAAACGTAGTTTAAAGAAGAAAGCAAATTTAGTGGAAATAAAAGATGTATCTTAAAATAAAGAACTATCTACAGACATTCAGAACAGTATTTGAATGATCTTAAAAGACTTTTCAGTGATAGGAACTAAATAGAAAAATAAATGTCCAATAGGAAAGATAAGGTCCATAAGGAAAATTTTGCAAATTACTGTCAGGAAGCTAATCAAGATGCTACAAAACTAATTAATCTGGACCATAAGTTCAGCTATTTACTATTGAAAATGTTGAAACGTCAGGGGAAGAAATCCATATTAACCTCTGATCTTTAAAGCCCATTGGTTCATTGGATTTTTCCTCAAATTAAGTTATGAGGTTGATTTACAGAAGCATCTTCGAAACAGTATTTTTTCCATGACATTTTTAAAATTTTATGAAAACAAAAAAACTAAAGATGCAGTCAGTGGGATGTTTTTTTAAGGTTTCTTTATTGAAAGGTGATTTATTGTTTTTATTTTATAATACCTTTTGATTTAAAATTTTTGCTTAATACTAATTTCAACCTAAATGTTCAGTAGAAGAATTAGAGCTGCCATTCTGCAACAGTGGTTTGTAACTCAGCTGTGGTGCAATCACAGAAGCCAAACACATCATGGTTGTGCAAAATTATCCTAAAACACCAGCTGGTGGAGTTACAATTTTTCATTAAACTTCTGTGTCTATCTGAGGTTCTTTTGATATTTTTTATAGCATGATGGATGGAGGCTGATGCCTTTTCTCTTGTATTGCATATAAATTGAATATATATGTATTCAGCACTTTGTACAATTTTTGCAATAAAGATAACTACTGAAGCATTAGATAGATTATCTGGGCTTTTGCTGTATCTTAAGACGAAAGTTACGAAGGTCATGGAAATAGATTCAGGGGAAACTATAGTAGCCATGCATCATGATTCCCATTTGTTCATATTTACAGTGCTTCTAGGAGCTCTCCTTCTATGAACTGTAAGGGAAAACTTCCTTCACAGGGCTGTATCTGTTTCACCAAGTGGGGCAGGAGCTGTTCTCTGAGCCCAACAATGACTGATATAGCGTGCATGTTCTTAGTCTGCAAACCATGGTGGATGAATCAACACTATGCTAGAAGAGGGCCTCCTGACCTCCTGACAGGACATTCTTTGCGTTGAACTAAAACACATCCAGGGTTGGTGCTGTCTATATGACAGTATAGTTAATCAGGGGAATGTGCTTTTTTACTTGGTGTAGTTTCTGTTTATTAACTGTAAATGATTTCTAGGAGTCTTAAGTAGCCTTCCTATGCTGTCTAATGGCTCCTTTTTTATCATCACTACCCTCTTTCCAGTCAAAGAATGAGAAGTCATTGGTACTGACAGCATTAAACCCAAGAAGTATCAAACACAAAGCACAGATTTTCTTTTTCCTACTGAATCAGACAGTCAGGCTCAAGACTTACGTGTGTTGCCACGGTCTCAGACTGAATAAAGGAAGTAATGAATATGGATTCATGTAAACATAAGCTAGATCATGTCAACTAGATAGGATCCTTCTTTAAATCACATGGAAAAAACAGCTCTTAGCATGCTTCATTAACCAGATTCCTAATTAGAAGGTTGACTATGCATTATGGTTTTAATTGGTCCAAAACTAAAATTATTTGTGTATAGAGTTGCATTTAGTGTTATTATTTTTTTACACCATTAGATTTAGATTTTTCTCTAAACCACTTTTTTAGGTTTCCCCTATTATACATAATGAAAATTAAGCTAAATATTCTTTCTGTTACACTTAACAAAATACTTTTTCTAAATTTTATCCCACTTGTGACATTGATGAGAAACTCAACTATTCACTGCCATCTGGGTATTAAATTGAATCTTCAATAAAGAGTATCACTCAGTCTTTCATGCTTTATTGATACAGGCTGATCATCAGGCACAGAAAATAACAGCATTAATATCCTTTTTTATGATTACAAGTACTGAAGCATGCATGGAATTTTCTCTCTCAAAAAAGGGGCCTTTCATAAGAAATGAATGAAGGTCAACAATTGCTCCCCTTACTAATCTCCTTCTCTGTGACCCAGTCTAAACGCATTCCCTTGTTCTTTTGGCTTTCTAATCAACTAATGATATGGTATTACTCTGTAATCCTTTATATTATCCTTGTTTCCATTCTTCGATCAGGTTCCTATTGGACTGATGTAAGCTTTTTTAATTGACTCTGACACAAAAGAGTGAACCTTAGGTTTGTTATTTTTTAGCAAAAAATCTGTGATATTGATATGACTATATGATCTTGAATTACAGCCTGCCCTTCAGCTTATACTGACATTAGCAGGCATGCAATCTACCTAAATCCTGCTGACAACTTCAAAACCCTAGATATCACCCTATCTGTCCGGTCTTCAGGGTTCTGAACACCTAGAATTGCCTGATACTCTCTGCTTTTAGAAAATGTTTCTCTCAGATCTGTTTTTGTTTGTTCGCTTGTTTTGTATTTAATATTGTGAAATACATAACCTTTTGAAGAACAGAAGACTTGAACATACGTGCTGCCTTGGTGATTACTCTTACCGCTAGAGTAAGACACAGGCCAACTTGTGGCATTCTGTGTCTGGACCTCTGATTCTTGTATTCTTGGTTGCACATTGCTTTAGTTTCAACAAGAATGAAGAAGAGAGCAAGCTCTAATGAGGATTCCCATGGGCTTGTGTTTAGGTACTTAAGAAAACAGAAGATCTCTGTTTAATCTACAATTATAGGACAGACCCCGGGGCACCCAGTACCCAGGCTAGGATCAGACAGATTGGATTTCAAGAGGCTGGAAAACCTGCTATTGACTATCTGTACTCATGCTTGAGTAAGCTGGTCCCTCTTTTTAGTGGGCTAGACTTATCTCTGAAGATAAGGAATATTATGAATGTTAAATCTACAATTGTAAATTTTCTGCGCTTCTGCTCTTAATGACGAGGAAATTTAGACCATTGGATTAGGCAAATTGAATACCCTCTTTTATACCCCTCAGTTAAATCATTCAAGATAGAGCTGAAGTGCCAGTTAAATTAGATACCACCTAGTCTCTTCAGGAAAGGTTTTGACAGAAGAATGCAAGATTTGATCTGTAACTTGACATTGCTATTCAAAAATAGATTTTGGATTCCAAAAATAAAAAAATGAATAGTTTGGTGTGAAAGTAATAAATAATTCAGCTTCTTCTAAATTAAAAATGCTGACAAAGACAGTTCTTGCCTGACTGAGCATTAGTTCAAGAAATAATTTTAAAGGGACAGCCTACGTGACAATTCCATTTAGCTCATATTGCTTTACGTTTAAATTCACCTGAAATTCAGCAATTAAGGAAAGTTTTAATAGCCGCAGTGGTCTACACTACAGTACTGTCTGGTACCTTTGGTAGAAAAAGACAAGTTAATGAGAGCTCATGACATAGGAATCACTTGCTTTGAGCTACCCTTTCTTTTTCTTTCCTTTGAAGAATCATACTGACAGTTGGACTCAAAAGGCCAACTAGATGTGGAACCAGCTTTTCACTAAAGATCTAAAAATCCCATAAATATGGGGATGGATTGGACCTCAAACTATGATTGCCTGCAATTTTTAAAATGTTTTGTCATACAGCTGAACAGGAGGAAAATCAGTACAAGCTATGAAGTAATGGCAATGTTTTATACATTACTTACACTAACATATTTTTTAAAAGAGAAGACAGCTTCTCAGGCTGATATGAATGTATCTCAGTAAGTGGAACCCACTGGCTAAAAAAAAAAAAAATCCAAACCAGTGAATGAGGTAGAACATTCCTTACTACAGCTAATATCCTTAAATAAGACAAGAGATACGAATTCAAGAGATTATCTGAGAATCATTTAATGTATATATAATATAACTCATAGACTTGAAGTTTATATGCCATGTTTTTGCTTTACCACAGGGTAAAAAAATAAAGTGCATTTTACATATCCATTTCCATTCTTGTTTGCAGAATAAAAAAGCAGTATGCCACATGCAGACTTGTCCTGTGACTTACTACATTCACATTCCAGTGGCCATTAATTACTGGCACCAGTAATTTATTCCATTGGCCATTAATTATTTCACTGCACAAAATCAGAGCCTTTTCTCAGATGACAAGCTTCCAAGTAAATTAGAATGTTAAATATCTAGGTAATCAAATAATTGTTTGTAAGCTTTACCAGAAATGGTATATTGTGTAGAAGATTTCCAGTATAAAGATGCTTCTATGGGTAAAAAGTACTCTGTTTATATGTTAATTTATTTATTTGGTGAGGGCGGAGAGGTGTTTCTCTATGTAGGAAATCTTTATAGTAATATAGGAAGGTTCTTCTAACTTGCATTAAATATGCAGATTATTGTGTAAATCTTTTTGCCAAGAAGCTGAATATGCTAAATAATAAGGCAAGGCCCTTCCTTTCTCTGATTCTTTCAGATAGTTTTGTGGGACATTATGATGAGGGTTGGATTTTTGAAATGCATTTCTACTGATTCATTTTCAATGGTTTCCACACTAGTTCCTCTCTTCCTAACTTTCTTTATTCTTTTTAATAATGTTGGTGTCATTCACTTTTATTTCAAAATGAGCTAAAACTGCTAGAAGAATTTTGAAGAGCAAAGTGGCTTTATAAGCTTCCACTCCATGGGCTATTCTATTTGGTAACATTTATGTATATTTTCTTCAATGCATATGTGACGTACAGAAATCGACTCTATAACTGGAAAGTTATAAAGTAGGTATGTTTATTGCATGCAGATGCACAGGGGATCTTTCCTCCACAAGCGTGCACCCCGAAGCAGCAGACCGACCCCACATTTATACAATAAAACAATGAATATTCAATCAATGCCTATACATATTAAGTACCTGAACCCGCCTACTCTCGCTTCTCATGCTAATTAGCTTATCAGTCCTTGGCACTTGCGCAGATCCTTGTAAGGGTCGCAGACAGGGGTCTCTGGAAGGAAGGCTGTATGTCTTCCTCATGATGTATTTTCACCTCTTGCCTGGAATGCAAGGATCTTGCAAGCTTGCAGTGCCTCTGTCAGTCTGTGCTAGTTGATGTCCTTGTGAGGGGCCCATGGACGTATTTCAGCCCTCTGTTTTTCTTTGTTTTTCTTTGTTTTCCTTTTACACTTTCAGTGTTTCTTTTTTATCTGCCTAAAATAAACACAACCACAACCAAACAAACTTTGGAAAACACTACCCCATAGTTCTGAATTTCTGCATCCACTTTTGTTTTGAGTCAGTGATTTCAGTCCACATTATTCAAAACCTTTCAAACATGAAACATGAATAAGCATGAATTGTGATCTTCGTTAAACATATCAGACATGTAAGTTTAGGAGCCTACTAGAAAAATTGGTATAAGTCTGAGTGGGGTACACAGTGGGATAGTGCACTTTCCAACCATCCTATTCCATTCATCACTTTTGGAAACAGATCAATGAAATATTCAGCTGTGTAAAATCTGTCTCCAATCTGTTAAATATTAGTGTTACGATGGTCCTGTGAAACTGACTAGCTGCAAACATGGAAACAGATCAACCATCATTTCTTGAATGGGAGTATGAACCTAACTATTTCTCCGCTGGAATCAACAGTACTTATGAAGTTTGGATATGACATGACCTCTCCTAAAAATCAGCAAGCTTTCTTATCTGTAGTTCAAAAGTGATTCGTATGTGATAGTGACAGAGCAAAGGAAAAAGGGGCAGGCCACCGTTGAGCAATTCAGTTTCACCAAAGGAAACAAATCTGGCCTTGTCATAAATATGCAGCTATACTCAGCACAGGATTGCATGGCTCAAGATGAGAAAAATACCAACTGGGAAAAGCCAGGATATCACATGGTAGGGAAAAAAAAAGTTATTTAGCAAAAGTTAAAATCATATGCTCAGACAGTCTGAAGAATAGAATCTGTCTTGCCAATTTTAGCACTGAGTCACTAACCTTAACCTAAAAAATCTCATGGGGAATTGAGTGTCATGTCAAGAACTCATCTGAATAACATTCAAGCCATTAAATAGTTTATGTCACCCTGAAACAGTTCAGAGAAGAATCTGCAAACAACTGTAATCATGTCAACGAGAGATATATTCCCTGAAGACACTGAGAACTCAAGAGACAGAGAAGTTTAGGGTGGAGAGCAAGGCTGAAGCTAATACTCAACCAATGGAAGCAGATACTGAAGAAACCACTATAAACATCTTGGACATCACTGATATCATTGGCTATTATGTCTTCATTCTTTCCCCTTGAACATGCTTGTTACCTGTCAGCTAGCCATTCTGATTGAAAAGCTTGTTACCCCAAACCAACTTCTTTTGTATCCTACTTTTCCTTCTTTCCTTATTCATTACTTTTATCTTCCGCTTTTCAGTCTTGCAGAAACTCATAGAATAAGGGAAAAAGGCACCTTTGAAGGCCATCCATTACACTTCGCACACACACCCCCCTCCAAATAGGGCTAAGATCAAAGTTAGATCAATAAGCTCCGATAAAACTTTTTATTTATTCTGCCCTTGAAAATGAGCTTTGATGGGCAGTCCATACCTACTGACTGTAGCAACACTCTTAGCCTTCCTGTCTTACAGGAAATTGTCTTATTATTTTCAAAATGAATGACTACATGTGGCAATGTCCTACTTCTGTTTCTTTTGCTTCTTATCTTTCCATATAACATTTATTAGACAATTTTCTCAAATGTGTCAGTGATAAATGTATTCCATAGAAGATGGTTCGAATGGTCGAAATAAATGTATTCAGTAGAAGACAGTTTGAGTGGTCTAAATGCTAAAGATTTTGTCATATTTTTGAAAGCATGTAGAATCTAAGGAGATCAATATTTGCTGAAAGGCTTGCCAAAACCTGCAAAGACAATTTGAGCATTTGAGGCTTTTGCTGCCGTTTTGTAAAAACTGCATCTTTCAGATTTACTTTTTAGCAGTGCTCTTGTACACACATTTATGAATAACTGAACTGCTGGATTAGTCTTATAAAATGAATGTGTGATATATTTTGAAAGAATGCCTATTTGGCCAATCCAGCTGTGACAGTCGAGGAAAAAAGTCATACCATAGAAGTATCATCATTCACAGGGATGCAATCATTGCAACAAGTTAACATTCTACACTTGAAGACATCTCTGTGTGCTTTAAAGAAACAGTGTGCTTAAGAATGAGAAAAAATTCTGTTCAGACTTATTCGAAATGTAATAAAGCATATGCATCTAAGGGTCACGAGTAAACAGTGTAACACTGAACTGAAGGGTGGATCAACATGGTTTATCTCAGAAGAATGAAGTGGTTGCAGATGCAAAATTCCTATGTATATACACCATTTATAATAACAGAAACCCAAGATGTTAATCCACCAACCAATCTAGCAGATAGTTCCAGGAGGAATTCCCTGAAAGTACTCAGCAACAGGAACGAGGCATAGCTATCTACCTGTGTAGGTGCAGAAAAAGCATTTCTGCAATTCCCATTCGTCCTGCTGCAAAAAAAACAACTGTATGCTGTTCAGTTCGGTCAGAAGTGCATTTTTATATATTTAAAGCTAGTCTTGGTGTTTATACATTCCTGATACAGGAAAATAAATAGGATATTTGGAGAGGTTCACATTTCACCTCATATATTGCTGCTCCGATTGGCAATATTGTCTGTCCCAACAGCACAGAACTGAGAAGAAAGTCAGCAAGTTTGAAAAAGTTCCTTGGCTTCCATCTCTCTCCTAGGCTGGTCTGTCTCTTCTGTTAACAGAAATTGTGAGTGTTTGGAGGCAGGAAATTGAGTATTTGAAGAAAATACAGGAAGAAGCATTAATGATTGGACTTAAAATATTTTTCATGTCAGCAGCAGTTTCTTCATCCTTATCAGCAAGAGACAATGAGAGGGAGAGAACAGTAGCGATCTGCTGCATAACAGAAGGAAAAGCACATTATCCCTTCTGACAGTCAGGTGCTACATTTGTCTTTAGAACTGTATGAGGAAAAAGTAGTATTTCTCTTAAACTGGGAGGTAGATATGGCTGGTTTAACCATCTGGAAAACCGAGGGGTTGATGAAGGTAGCTCAGTGAATGGATAATTTTATCTGATAGCAGCTGTCTAGTGCACTGGCTGGCTTGTTGCACACTGATCATCTGATACTGGATTTAGGGAAAAGAAGCATTTTCCAACAGCTGTTGCTTTTCAGTGTGATGAAAAGAGTACTCCCTTTCCCCCAAACCACCACACAAAGTGAGAGCAAGAGAGCCTTGCAACAGCTGAGGCCAGTCATGGATGGGTCATGGGCTGATGACAGCCTCTAATGGAGAGGATTGATGATTTGCACTGTACAAGTTATTGCTTGCTAACCCTGAGATGAATTAAGTTAATAAGGTTGTGAACCCAGCTAAACCACATCTGTATACTGTGTCTGTACTTTGTGTGTCAGCCTCAGTGATTAAGTTGCCTCGAGCATTTCATGGATTTGGATAGCCTTTCATTTTCAGCTGCTCTGTTTCCCATCAGCTGCTACACAGTGATAGGTCTCAACATGCAACATGCAGTGTGCAGTGTAATTGATGTATGCATGATAACCCTGTATTTATTACTGTTGTTTGTAAGTAAAAGATTAATGAGTGAAATTCACTGGTGCTGCAGAGACTACTGTGCCAGGCCTTTGTCACACGAAGATATAAAGCGTATGTGACTTTTTTGTTGATCATGATCTCTGGAAAAGTATCTATGCTTTCAGTCTGGAAATGCTCAACTATCTGGGTTTTTTATTTTTTTTTGCTTAGCTTAGTGACTATTCCCCATCATGACTG
Organism: Hypotaenidia okinawae; assembly: GCA_027925045.1. Taxonomy (NCBI): domain Eukaryota; kingdom Metazoa; phylum Chordata; class Aves; order Gruiformes; family Rallidae; genus Hypotaenidia; species Hypotaenidia okinawae. Next base: position 122,181,028 of record BSDF01000003.1, read on the forward strand.
ATGAGCATTCCATATTTCTAATTTTTGCTTGAAAATTTGTAAAAACAACATGGAAAGGATTTCAGAATTCAGAAACATATTCTTTAAATGAATTTGAGTTGGATTTCATACTGGATTTCTGAATTTAAAATGTTTTAATAGCGTGTATTCATGCATATATAAGCTTTCACTGTCTGGGACACTGTCACTTCTTTTTTACTCCTGTTTGTTGACAAAAAGAAATGAATCAAATGTAATTTGTGTTACTGTAAGGAAATGTTTACTTGCACTTAGAAAAATGTCCAATACGTGCAATTGCAATCTACCGCTTTAACAGAGATATTCACTCAACTGCAGCTCTTCAGATGTCTTCTCATTTTGAAATATGATACATCCAATGCCAAGAATGCCTGTGTGCTTGGTAGAACAAAGACAGATAAAACAAGTGTGTGAAAAACTGAGCCCTCCACTGCAGACCTACACCAACCAGAGTACCATGCCTTCTCCCTCATCCCAGGTAGATAAGGACCTGGGGGTGTTGGTTGACTACAGACTGAATATGAGCCAGCAGTGTGCCGAGGTGGCCAAGAAGGCTAATAGCATCTTGGCCTGTATCAGAAAGAGCATGGTCAGCAGGTCCAGGGAAGTGATTGTGCCCCTGTACTCAGCATTGGTGAGGCTGCACCTCGAATACTGTGTTCACTTTTGGGCCCTGGACAACAAGAAAGACATTGAGGTCCTGGAGTGTGTCCAGAGAAGGGCAGCCAGGCTGGTGAAGGGGCTGGAGAGCAAACTTACAGGGAGCAGCTGAGGGAACTGGGGTTATTTAGCCTGGAGAAGAGGAGGCTGAGGGGAGACCTTATCACTTCCTACAATTACCTGAAAGGAGATTGTAGAGAGATGGGTGTTGGTCTCTTTGCCCAAGTGACAGGGGATAGGATGAGGGGGAATGGGCTCAAGCTGTGCCAGGGCAGGTTCAGGTTAGACATCAGGTAAAAGTTCTTCACCAAAAGAGTTGTTGGGCATTCGAACAGGCTGCCAGGGGAGGTGCTTGTGTCACCATCCCTGGATGTATTTAAAAAGCTGGTAGACAAGATGCTCAGGGATGTGGTTTATTAGAGGACAGGCACGGTTGGACTCAGTGATCTCAAAGGTCTTTTTCAACCTAGTGATTCTGTGATTCTGTGATCCCCTCAGGAGATGCATTAAGTTACTGGCAAACAGCTCCTTAAGCATTTTCTGAATGCAAAATTATAGGGCTTTGCTAAATGAACAAAGAAATCAAATCCCGAACCTGAAGAACCAGCATGAAGAACATTCTCCTTGTGGTACCCCCCAATAGAACCAAAGGGCTTAGATGGTTTGTGCTTCTTTGACTTGATCCCAGCACCGAGCACTGCTTCAGCGGTACCCTGTGTACAGCCAGAAAAAACCTTTCTGCAATTCATTACTGAGCAACTGCTGCAGTTCATAATGAAATGTTGTTCTTTTTACTTATCCTGGTGTACTAGTTCATGAATTTTATCCACATTTATATTTATTGAAAGCACTGCCGAAGTGAAAAAAAAAACACCTTTTGTAACCTGTACTCTAGTAGGTCTGCTGCAAAATAGTTACTTGCAACATGTTTGTTTGAGCTACTCAAAAAATGTTATTAACTCATGCATATGTTTCTTAAAATTCATTCACATAAAAAACTATTCAAGGGAAAAGCGTGAATATCATGTCCAAAAATGGAAATTATATTTTCCATTGCTTGTAATATAATGACTATTGCTATTGTTGAACTCAAGCAGTTATTAGAAAATGCATTAATTCACCTTTCCGTCCCTTCCTACTCCAGTGTATGAGGCTGTCAGGTGGATAGTAATTTAGCCTTTTAATTTTTTGCATTATCTCAATATATTATAGAAATCTCTTGAAGCTTATATAGTGTATTGTGTCACTAGTTATAAGTAGTTCAGGACTCATTACACCATCAAAGTTGAGGGGATAAGCCGAGACACACATATCAAGTTTCCTTGACTCCTTTATAAAGCTGCTTGTTTAACGTGAAAATCTCAAGGACATGCATCCCCAGGGGTGGTTGTCTTATGCTCCAGTAATGGAGATTAAATTTGTGGTAGTTAGCTAGCTAGCTCTTTTTCTAACAAGGAAACTAAAATTCATTAAAAACTAATTAGGAATGTATAGGAGGTTAATACTCCGTGTTAAGCCTTATTAATGTGAGATAAGTAATTCATAAAGTATCAAAGGACTGCAATGGACAGAATTAAGAAGAATTATACCACTGAAAACTACATTAAAGTAACATTAAGGGTCTTGTTTAAGCCTGAGAAAGCCAGGAAATTCAGAGTTAAAGCTAAATCCCTGTCGTTAACTCACTTTTTATGTTGAGGTAATGCACATGATTGTCCTCCATTATGAAGACTCAGAGTACATCATTAGGTGTTCTTTTTCTACAACTGGAGCTTCGGTATTAATTAAAAGAGAAATAAATCTTAAAGAATATGCATTATTGACCAAATGGTTTTGTGATCTAAGGATGCTTAACATGCAAATTATGGACTAGATCTGAGAAATGTATCTTCAGATCATGCTATTGCAGCTGCTTTCTAAGCCACGATGACTTGCATTTTTAGCAGTCAAACAAGCTATTAGGCTGTAATGCTAATTTTCTGAAGCACAGTCTTTTGAATCTCAACAAATTTCTCAATTAAAGAATTAATTATTGTAATTTGTTTTGAATTTTGCTTTGTTTAGTAATAAGCTTCTTTCAGTCTGACATTACTAACAATTCAAAGTGAACAATATTTTCCAAACTCATACAATAATGTCTAGAAAATTATTTTCATTTTGGTGCACCAACCTTCCCACACCCAGCCCCAATTGCAGCTTCAGCCCTACAGCTGCCGTGAGGGCACGTATGCTAATGCCCGCCCTCCGCCAAGCACTTCTGGTGCCTTTTAAATCACAGAAGGTGCTGACATAAATGTCAGCCACAGTCCCATCACACTAAAGCACTTAACTAGAAAGTCTTGTACAAGCTTTCTTCAGCAATGTAAGAATTACTGAAATGGTATTTGGGTGAAGGATTAGAAAACGGCATTTGCAGCATCCTAGACTTAGTGAAACCTTGCAGAGTGGGAAGAGAGTGAGGAGGAACAGGGGAAAGAAAGTATGTGCATAATGAACCTTTGCATATGTTCATTACCATTCTGGTAGCAAATCCTGGGGAAGAAAAGCACAGAAATCTAAATGTGGGTTTGTGTTTTGGTTTTTGGTGGGGGTTTTTTTGACCCCAGCAAAAGGATTTTCAGATTGTGAGTCAATCAAAAGAACTGACTGCTCCTGTACATGGGTGGAAATGCCAAGGAAAGCTGGTCCGCCACAGCATATTGCATGAGCAAGATTCAAAGGGGTTTTCTATCCAGGCACCTGCCTCCATTAAAAATGATGTGTATGCAATAGATTTTTAATTGAAGTGAATTAGTGTTTGTGGGTTTCACTGCAAAAGTGAATTTTAAGCTGATTTGAGTGATAAGAAAGTAAGAAGATTTGACAACTTAAACACATAAGAAATACTAATACCTTACATTTTTAAGTGCTTTTTATCCCAAAGGAACCCTAAGTGCTTTATAAGCTACACAGATTAATTACTTCATGCATCACAGAAATGCAACTACTTCTCTCACTAAAAAACAGGAGCAACTCTACAGTGCACAGCATTATGATGCAGTTCTGCTAAACAGGCAAAGGAAGATGCTGTAATGGCTCTGAATTATCTCAGCTCTCCTCTTATCTACTCAGACAAGAACACCTTTCACATGTCTGGTTTTGTTTCTATTTCAAGAACACCTTTCACATGTCTGGTTTTGTTTCTGAGTCAAGGCTGGGCCAATAGATGAGCAGGTGCCTTGGGAGAGTAAATTCAAACTTGCATTGCATTAAGAACATGATTGCAAAAAAGCATAAAGTTGTCTGAACTTATGCAGATGCACCAGAGTGTCAGTTACAGACAGTCCTGACCTCCCCTGAAAAATCTTGTGAATCTAAAGGTCCTTGGAAAAGTTGTGTACTTTGTTTATACTATAGAAGGAAGGTGAGATAAGATGTAGGGAGTTTTTCAGGGGGACTTAATTTTTTTTTTCTTTATAGTCTGAAACATTTTAGCTTATTATTACATTGCTTAATTTTACCTGTAAAATATTTTAGTATATTGGCAATATGACAGAGGGGGATCCATAGCTTCATTTTGTATAACTTGCAGAGAAAAGTGAAGAGTTGTTCCTTCTACGTAAAATCTAATAATTGGCTGTTTAAATAGAGTATGCTCTAGAGAAAAAACAAACAACAAAACAGGAAACTAACAAAAACTACATCATCCTCATTTAACTCCCCCATGATACAGAATCCACTTCATTACAAGGTGATAAACTACAACCTCTACTCCAGGTAGACAAAATTTGTCTCTCGTGACCTTCAGAGACCACAGAGATTTCTACTTTATCCTTTTATAGAGCATGATCAACTCATCTTTCAGATGGTGCTCCTCAACATTTTCATCTCTTTTACAGACCTAAAGTCATTCTTGTGGCATTTCTCTAAACCCTGTCCAATATTTCAATATTCTTTCACAGATCAGATTCAGAGCAGAATACAGCTCTTTATGTAGCAGAATACAGCTAATTATGCTTACAGTAGTCTCTTCTCTCTTTTTCCTTGTTTTTTAGCCCTTTTAGCTTCAGTTTCACACCAAGTGATGCATACACTACGTATGCACAAACTTTTGTTGAGAATAATAATTTCGCTGACCTTCTGGAAAGACAGTTACTGAAAACAAAGCCAAGGATCAAATCTTAAGCTTTGCAAACAAGGGAGGTGCTTGATTAACAACCTCCTTAAACCCATAACTTTCTTTTGCAGTTTAGATCTTGGCTTAAAGCCTTCCCAAAATATTGTGGAACTTTGATGATGACAAGAAATCAGTATAGCCATTTTCCTCAGGTACACAGAGACTTGTCTTAAAGAATGGCTGCAGGATACAGCAGGATACTTGAAGAGGCATCAGAGGATCCACCGTCTTAAAAGCTATTAGGTTGGTATTGGTGGGATAAAGTAGGAGCACTTCTAGGCTATGGCAACTCAGACCTGGCTACAGAAAACATTCTTCTTTCAAAGACTTATTTGTCTTCAAGGAGCAACAAGGTGGTTGAAGAGCTCATCTTAGTGACCAATTCATCATCTGTATTCAATAAATATCAGAAGTTTTATAGAAACAGGTGGTCCTAAATTTGTATCTGTTGGGCTTAAATATGTAAATGTTTTAACTTTTTTACTCTGTCCTAAAAGGAGTGGTTATTCATAGAAGTGTCCTCAGCCAAATGGCTAAATTCCATTTTTGTTATGGAATAAGTAAGTAAAAAACCCTCCAAACTGTGATTTGCTTATATAGTTCTCAATATTTCAGTTTTGCTATAAACAGTACAGAAGCTCACCAAAAAGAACGAATACTCCTCTTGAAGAATTATGGTAAACTGGAACTGCTGTTGCTTCTATTGTTTGTGCTATTTGGAAGTAGACTTATAAAATATGCAGCGGCACACACACTGTGCATAGCACTACCTAGCTACCTGAGAAACACGTGAAGCAAAACGCACTTAGAATGTGCTTGAAGTCTAAAACAGAAGGCTAGTTTACAAAAATGTAAAAGTCAGATGCTTAAGGATGCAGGTAAGCACTTTTCTCAGACACGTTGGATACAGCATTGAAGTAGAAACTCGGGCTGTTCAAGGGCATTTATCAATCCCACTGTGGTCTATCTGCATTTTCAAATGGCTCAGTAACTTTGAAAAACAATACCAGAATAAGTAAAGCTATTGTGTTAATAAAATAGAAATTTAGGAGGATTTCTGCTCCAGACTTTACGAAGTACCCACAAGACACATTCTCATTCAGTCAGTGAAATGAAGGATTTTTGTGAGAGAATAATATGAGAAGAATATTCTGAATAAAATTTAATCTCTCCCTTGGCTCATAAAAAGCAATCAAATCAATACTTTTCTCAAATTTAAGTAAGATATAGACTTCAAATTACATAGAACAAGGATTTGAAATCCCTGTGAGGAGCAGAAGATGGGATAAATACACTTCCAAAAAAAAAAACCCAAACCCTTAAATTCTTCTTTTTTACCATAGAGTCATATTCCTAGAGAAAGTCACATTCTTAGAGGAAAAAAAAAACCAAACCCAAAACACCTGCCACAAGAGTTACTGGCTGGATACAAAGTTTGAAATTAATTTTCTATCATGACATTCGCACAAAGTATTGTGTGGGGGTGAGCAGTTCTTACTGCAAAGGGTGTTGGCAGAACCTTGACTGTCTCATTTAATTGCCTCTGCATCAAGGGCTTTCGGTAACCCTGTCATCAAGTTGCTTTCTATCTTACATGATATATATCACCATTCAGTGCAACAACTCAAGTTCCAAGTGTAACGTGATTTCTTTGACATTTCTATGACTAAAACTCATTTGCTCAAAATTTGAGCAACACTGCAGAATTCCTTGAGTGAATACCGCTAGAAATTTTTATTGGGTTTGGGGGCTTTTTTCGGTATTCATTTAAGCCGCAGTAAAAGTATTTTGTTGGTAAGCCAGCAGTGATATGCTTAGAAGTTAGGCATGCCTTTTGAATGGAAATCAAGAGTACTAAGGAGGATTTAGAGGGTAGCTTGAGGAGTTGACCTGTTAGTCAAAATATTCAGAATGAAGCTACCTGACATGAGGTAAAGCAGTTAAAACAACTCACTTCTGGCAAAAGGAAAAATGTCCTTTTCTCTACTCTTGACATGCAGTTTCCTTCTGCTCTGTATCTTATCAGGCTCCTCTGAGAGCTGATTTCATTCACAGTCCTAGAAGAAAATTAATCCAGCAAGAAAAGAAGGGAAGTTTTACTTATGTTGAAGTAGCTAACGAAGGACTTAAGTGAAAACCAGGGCTGGTGAGAGGGAGGAGGTCTGGCAGCACGGCTAGGAGAGAGAAGGAGGAACGGGAGGATGAGCTGATGTGTTTTGGGAACAGTCAGTCAAGGAGACACATTGCTGTCTTTCACAGACTTGGGTTTCCCAGTCAGGGCTGCAGCTACTTGCTTTTGTCAAAACCTGTCCAGGGCTTAGTTGCTACATCACTTTTATTTCTCTCTTCAAATATAGCCAAGGAGGAGGATAGAGCAGCTGTGATCTTGATGCACTTGGGTAAGTCAGATACAGGAATACCTACTTGCACAATCATGAACTCTCTAAATAAAACTAGATTGCTGCCTGGAAGTAGTGCTAACTTATCATAAAATATTATGTCAGCTAATGTCAGATATGAAAGGATTTTAGGTTCCTAAGCAGGGTGTACTTCTCTCCCTTCTCTTTAAAAATAAACCCAAACCAAAAAACCCCAAACATTTTGCCTAAATTTCACTTCAGCTGCGTCTGCTATTTGGGTCTTGTCCTTTGTTCTATTTATAACTCTCCTGAATTGTAGTGTAAGAGACTGTAAATCATTCTGCAGGGGCCTTTGGAAGGTGAAAAAACGATTCTCTATTTAGAATACATCCACCTAGCCTAGAACATGGGGCCTCGTGATAGCAACTGACTGAGCAGCTCCTGCTTGTTACCTATTAAGTAGCTGCTGGGGGATCCAGTCACTGATAACATGGAACTTTCCTATGGAAGCAAGATTATTTCAGAGTTTAAGGCAGTCAGATCTCTTGGGTACAGGAACCTAGAGTTTTAGGTATACAAAGCACAGTCTAGCATTTCCCACACTTTTAATCCCTGTCCCCTTAGAGCATCAGTAAAGATCACCCTTTATCATCAAGATGAGCACTTTAGGGACTGCACAAGGTTTCCTAACTCATAGTTGCTTTTGCATGAGAAAAAGGTAGCAGAGACCACAGAGCAGCAGAAAACAGGAAGATGCCTCAGTAAAGCCCAGAAATCAACAGGGCAGCCCCTGGAAGACCTGTACAGAGACCAACAGTCCTGTAGCTCAATCATTTCCCAGCAAGATTCCATAAAAAGAGAACTTTCTCCCTCTACACTAGGGAAAAAAAAAGTTGGCTCTTATCTCAATAGACACTTGCTGTATTATATCCCTTGACTGGAACCATAAGGGCAAATTGCTGTTCTTTTATAATGATCCAATCTTCTTCAGTGTGACTCCCTGATCAGCTTTCATCGAATGATAACAGGCACCTGCCAAACTCCTGTTACCAGGCAACCTCTGCACTAATAAACCATCTCTCCTCAGCTGAAGCTTCTTTATTATCTGGGGTGATTATCTTTCAATGGCCTAACATATAAGTCAATGCCTTCCCTTTGTTAGCCCTGCTCTGAGACTGTGTATTAATTTTAGTCCAAAATGGAGAGCAGGCAATACTAGGAAGCACTGATTTTGCAGTCCAGGTAGAGATGACTCTTTGCAGCAGGATGCGGTCCATAGGCTGCTCTTTGTGATGTTCAAGGTAACAATAAATGAAACTACTGTGATTAGTACAAGCTAGTTTTCATGTCAGTTCTGCTTTTATAGCATTGCTGAGGGTTACATACAGTTACAGACCTGAGCATATGTTTATTCAGTTGACCTTCCCATTTGTCACCTTTGGTGCCTGGAACCACTCTTTGCCTGTGTTACTTTTCCCATAGACAGAGGCAATTATCATATCATTTGGAGGACTCCAGGGATAACCAGTGTTATTTATATTAGATTAGAGAGTAATTAGAATTAAGCATAATTCATGCAAAAAAGCAACAGAAAACCTGATTAAAAATCACTAATAATCCATGTGACTCATGTTTCTACAGGCATTGTGTTTTGTTTAGCTTGATATCAGGGAAACTACAAGTCAGTCTGGAAGCTCATTTTTGGGCTCACTAGCTGTCTGACATTTATAAATATATGAACCCTGCACAGGTCTGCGTTGCCTCAGCCTAATCATTTCCATATCCATTCAGCCTCTCAGCTGAAAGAAGCTACCACTTGCAAAGGGTTTGTCTGTGATTTGTGAAAACTTGTTTCCTAGGGCCTGACACCACAATTGAAGTTCACAGTTTTCACTGCCTTCTGATAAACAATAACTTTTTATTATTACTTGTTAAACTACAGAAAGCAAAAAAAACAAGTAATGTATCATCATCAATTCAGTCAAATCTGATCAGAGCATTAATTTTTCAACTTTGTTTTTCAAACATAAAATTAAACAAGCTAATATAATTTAAGTTAAAATGTTCATGGCTCAGAAAAGAATATATCAAGAATAAATAAAAAAAAAAATTCTAATTAGGGAGTTCTGATCTAAGTGAAGCCAGGGGGAGGAAGGATTAAGTTTCAATTCTTCCTTTCAGTTCTGCCAGAGTAACAAAGACCACTTTATCCATGATGGTAGGGCAGGGGCTGAGTTTTAGCTGCTGATTTAAAAGATAGCCAACTAAGTCTGAAATCTGTGCCAGCAAACACTTCTTTTTTTATGAGAAAAGTGGTTCCCTGTATTATATATGCATGTTTGGAAGACTGCCAAAGCATTAGATGTCCATGAACAGATAATAAAGAAAGTTCCTGTATGCTCTACCAACTGTAGATCTCTGTGTTTTCTGTAACTTTTGTATTGTCCTTAGGGAAGGGCAGTAAAGTAAGCCGAATTCTTCCCACTGCTAGTTATCCACTTTCTCAGCAAGTGCTTTTATTGTTAAGAAATACTTGTGCCTCTTGTTTGCAGCCAGACAAACAGTAAACCTCAGACATGTAGGATGCTGCAAAAATGGAGAGACAGAGTGAAATGGAGAAAGGGAGAGATGCAGGATTTGGCTCAACATCCAAATGCTGACTGTTGCATGTAAGCAATGACCAAAAGGGAGCTGAAAAATGTAGCTGCAGTTTTATCAACCTCACGTGTTTGTCCTTAATATGGGAGGGAGCTTCAGCATTTTTTCTTCTCCTTTCTCAGTTATTTTTATGCACATATAAACAGTTCTTGTGAAAATGCTGAAATGCTTGAGTATACACAGCCTATATTCCCACAGGTAGTTCATCACGGATTCCGTTATATTTTCTGATTTGTGAATAAAGTAATTAATAAATCACTCCACAGAGATAAGCCAGTTTCTTCTTAGCAACACAAAAATATTGAACTGAGAAGTAAATTAGGAGAGAAACCTGTAAACAATACTGATATGTTCAAATTTCAGCTTGTTATTTTGATCAAAACTAAACATTAGTTTCTCCTATATGGACATTTTTAAGAAAAAAGTTTTAAAGCTTGATACTAGTACAGTCTTTTGCACTCTATGCTGGAGTCTGAGTAGTTCAAATAAAATACCCTGACAAAGGTATTACTTACTTATTATACCCCATATTTTTTTTTATTATTACTTATTTATTATACCCTGTATTTTTATTTAGTTTGTCAGCATATCTATCTAGCTAGAAACACAATGAAGCATAGTAAAATTATGTGAAACACAAAGAGTTCTTTAATTTGGTGATTCGGTGTCATTAATTTGGCAATAGCATTGCACTGTTTTGACTTGCTTCCACATGCTTCTAAAGCTGTAATTCAGACTTTTCTAAAGAACATATTTAACATATGGAAAAATTGCCACATGTAGCTGTAAACCCTACTGTGAAGATTGCTTGCAATTGTATCACTTTGTGAGGAAGGTGGCAGGGATTGGGTGACATGGTCAGAATTCTGTATTGCCTAGGCAATTAGATTGTGTCTTTATTTTTCTTGCTTCATCTCTCTTTTTTAATTACTATTGTAATTCTAAGAATGAACTCATACATTAATTTATTTAGCTGCAGATTTTTCTTACCTTAACATTTAGTTCATAGTGAAAGCCTGCAAGTTGCTTGAAGGAGTACTCAGTCTTAAAATAAAATATATTGTAAGAACATATATAGGCTATGTATGAAATAGCAGCAACACAACAAAATAAAAATGCTCCCCCTAGCTCCATTGTGTAATGCTAGGAAATAGAACTGTTGAGTGCATCAGTTGCCTGTCTCTCTCACCAGGCATCTGCCAGAGCTGAGATAACAAGCTGTAAATTCTGATTAAGTGGCGTATGGAAAGTGACCATCTCTAGGTAGAATACTTGATTATTTTTTAAACTACTTACTCATGTATTGCACAAAAAGAAAAAAAAGAGCTTAAGCCTAGCAGTAAGGCACACATCTGTGTGAGTGATAATTGAGACAGCTCTGCACTAAAATAAAAACCCACAACTTAAAGTGACACCCACAGTTGCCAAGTGTCCATTTTATAATGAGGAAGGTCAGTTCAGCAAGAGACAGGTTTTTTTCCTGATGCTCAGTTATGTACTACAGCTGGGAAGAAACCAGAAGTAAAATAGTAAATACACACCTCTACTAAAAAGGGAAAGTTAAAACATCAGGAGTGCAGCACCAGGAGGAGAACAACAGCTGCTACCTGAAAGTGTTTTGTCTGCCTATCTGTTGCCTGGGAATTTTTGCATTTCTTCCTTTCTCCAACATATGTAAGATATTACTGAAGGAAAACCAAGAGAGAATGTAGATCTGTTCAATCAAAGTCATAGCAGACAAAGATAATGTGTTTCTTTTGATGAGACAAAGCAAATGCAGTGGAAACAGGTGGACATGCAGAAAATACTTTCTTTTAACGTGAAAATGTTGTAGGTAGGACATCTGTCCAGTGTAGGAAGCATCCACATGGCACATTTAAAGTGCTTTGACAAGCAGCTTCATAGTTCTCTAAAATGCTTGATTATGGCTGTTTAAAGACAGCGTCCTTGGATGCTTTCTTCCCCTTTATCCATCAAGCCTTTAAACCTTTATTTCTATTGAGTTTTCGTTTTAATATATGAAAAAATACAAGTATATAAACATATCTATATAAAAAATGACAATGTAACATGCAGTTTGTTCTTCTGATTATAAAAGACATTTGTGGTACAAAGGCAAAAAAAAGAGCTTAATTAAGGCATATATAAAGGATAAAAAGAAACAAGGATAAAAAGGCAGAATATTCTAGTGCATATATATATATGCTCATATAATTGTTTTCTATATTTGAACTGCCTATTCATGAGTTATCCTGAATATTTGTTCTCCAGAGGTCAAAAATACCACAGATCCAGACCAAAAGGCCTCCAGTTGAAAAACTTCAAAGGACCAAACTGCTGACTAAGATTCAGGGAACATAAATTTCTGAAACATTTTATTGTAGTCAAATGCACGGGGAATCATTGATTTTATCATTTTCATGAAGTAATTTTTTTCCCTCCCTGAAATGCAGGTGGTTTCTATCACTAAAACTTAGAGATTTGGTCAATTTCAAGACAAATAAAATTCTTTTAAATTTTTTCCAAGAGTACCAGTATATAAGAAATGAATAATATTTTCTTCTTCAGGAACAAAACAATAACTTTTACTTCATAGAAGACTCTAAAAATGTGGAAACTTTAACACAGAAATTGTTCAAGTGAAGAGAAAAGGTTGGAAATCACACTCAACTTTCTGTAAACTTGGAATATTGTTAAATTCTTCAGTCTTGAACTGAATGAACTGCTTAATGTTATGAGAAACAATTTAGTTTCTGATTATAGAAATTCTGCCTACAGCTGTAGGAAATGGTAAATTGAGTTATGTATCACATACATGGAATAGCACCAACATCAAACTTCCATCCTGTAACATAATTGGCCTCTTGCAGACTTACAGAAGGATTTATTTTGAAATAATTTGTTGAACAGGTTGACTAGAATCAAGAGTACCTCCATAAATGGCCGATTTAGGTTGTATTTCTTAGTAGTGTCACCAAAACTAAAGTACAAAATTTCTGTAACTGAGAGATTAGGACTCCTATACGCAAGGGCTGGACCTTTCAATTAGACAATAGAACATTTTCACATTGTTGCTAGATTAGGATCTTCTGGATATATTCTTGATTTCAAACCACTAGATTTAGTTTGATGAATTCCACCCCAAAGGAAACAGTGCTATTACATAACCTCCTCTCCCCCCTCCCCGCCCCCCATGTTGGTTCTGGAGTGGATAGAAGTGGGAACCTTAGGCCTTCAGGCAGAAATTCCATCTAATTTTGGCATAAACTTAATTCTTTTGCTGACTGTTTGATGCTAGAAAATTTAGCATAGAGTTATACTATTTTTACTGCAAGCCCTTGACACTTGCTTGGGATTAGATATCATTTACTGTCAGTTCCATACTGAAGAAGAGGGATAAAAGCTAAGAAGTATGAATTTCTTAAAGATGTAGCAGCCACCTTTAGGTTTGTACATTATTATTTAGTCCCTGAAGGGTCAAAGAAGAAAGAACTTGAATTTAACATTCTGTCTGAAGTATATTCCTACCATGTCATGTATTTGGACATTTTGCTCAATACTTCTTAGAAAGGATGCTATTCACAACTGAACCCCAGTATCAGTTTTTGAAGACTAAATGGAGGTTATCACAAGAGCTTAACTTGCTCTATTGGCTGCCCTTGCAACTTAAAAACACCCATGCACAAAGTGATATGGTTACTGTTGTGTAGTAATACAGCTTTTGAAGTGATCATCTCTAATGCATTTCATCGTCTCACTGACACCTTCGTTCAACACTATTTTTTTTCCTAAGTGCAAACAATAAACATTACTATGCCAAAGATTTTGTGCTTTTCATGTTTCTCTCCTTCTGCTAAGCCTCTAGTTTTGAATGGGGTTTTAAAAATAAATAAAGTAGAACTATTTGAATTCTGCAGCTTTACATTGCTTCATCTTGAGCACTAGTCCTTATTTGGTCTATAATTTTGACTTTGTTGATTGTGGGTACAAGTTCTGGAATAGATCAGTATATACTAACAGCTTTAAGCAGTGATATTTTACTGGTAGAACTTCAGTGTAAGAGATGACACATTATTTAGTTAACAGTTGCTGCCAGCACTTAAAAAAATAGGCATGTTTTCTGTTCTTTCTGTTCTTAAAAATATTACGGCTGAATACCCAAAGTTTTCCTCCTTTCTTACTGTACAGTCTCCCCGCACCACTTTTAAAGAAATGTTCATATCCATGGAGATATGTGCTCTCAGACAATACTGCAGCTTAATTTTAGTTCCTCTCATCCCTCTTTCTCTACCATTTAATTCGTTAAATAGCTGAGCCTGCTCACTTTCCATTGCTGTCTTATTCTTCAAACACAAAAATCCATGTGTGCATATTGCCTAGGACTAGAAAACTGTCATCTCTATGCTTTGCTAGCAAAGTCTGAAATTAAGTCAAACTCATTCTATCCCAAGAATAACTCTGGCAGCTCCTGAATCCGGTCCAACCCCAGTTCCAGGACAAGGGATGTCAGGACGTCCTCATCTATAAGATCGGTGTCCATAATGGTCAAGGTCAGCTCTGATGAGGTCATGTGCTGCATGGCCCAGTGCTGGCTGGGCCCCACTCTGTGGGGGAAGTTCAGTGTGCTTTTGGGTACCTTAGCTTGGTCTACTCTTACAGAAGTGATGTCTCAATTTTTCACATATATTAACAAAAATATTTTTATATCAGAGGGTTTTTTATAGGTAGGGTAATCGCTATAGCTTAAATTATATGTATGCCAGTGTACTTTACCTTTAATGTAAAAAATATTCAGTGTCATTTACAACTAACATACTTTGGGTTAAGATTTTACTTCTCCTGACAAGAACTGCTCTCTTCATGCAGATCCCTCTTCTTATCTTCAAGCATGAGGGCGTTTGTTGGTTAACATCAGAGGCAAGAATATATTTTGCTTTTATTCCTTCGTACGCTGTGGAGGAAAGAAAAAGTAAATTGTTGCTGGCAGCTGTAGTTCCAGGAAACAGAGGTCTTTGTGAAGTTACATATTTATAATGGTGTGTCAGCTGGCCAGAGGGCCTGTTTGTCATGTTCGTTCCTGTGGTCTGATCCCACTCACATGAAAATGTACAGAAAAGCTCGTATTGATTTGAGAAGGAGTTAGCTTGCTGCTGTAATGACCCTGCTGACTAAACAACCACTGCTAAATTATCAGGAGTAATTGTAAAGAATGAAGGAGGGGAAAAAACAACCCTGGAAAAACGTGATCTAATGTGGCAATGAGAGCTCTTACAAAGCACGTACCGCATTTGTAAAAGTTACGCTCGTATCAGAGCTCTCAGAGGTACATTGATTTCTCCATGAACTCCAATAGTTTCTAATCACAAAGAAATTATTCAGCTTTTCCCTGCAACTAACATAAATATATGGGAATAAGATTAAAGCGTTACATACACAGATAAAATTCAGTCAAATTTTTAAATTGCCCTTGGGCCAGTAAACTAATAAGATATAGTGACCCACTTAAGCAGCTTGTAAGAGGAAAAATCCTGCATAAAGTCAGCAAAACCCCCTTTCTTTGCTGAGATGGTAGTTGTAGTGTGCTAAGCCTGCTTTTTTTCAACAGCACTGATTTCTTTAAATGCATGGTTTGGAAGTCTATTGCACAGAAGCTGTGAAGTTAGGCTATCTAATTTACCAGGTCTGAAAAAATGTTTCATTGAAAAAGTCAACTCAATTCAGACAGTTTATATTCAAGTGCTGAACAAATAATATATATTTTTTTTTTTTAATGTGATTGGACATGTATCTCAATATACTTCAAAATGCAAGAAAAAATTGATTATAAGCTTTCTGTATTTAGGATGAATGACATCTATGGTTAGTGTAAATCTCAAAAACATATTTTCATTAAAAATTCAGTGTTTGTCAATGCTTGCTACTTTGTGGCACCAGAGAAATTACAGCCATGGAACTGTTACGTTTATCATTAATGCATACTGCAAAAATCCATGATGAGCTGGACTTAGTGCTGGACTCTCAGTATAGCTATGAAAATAATAAGTGATACAGTGTTAGGGAGAAAATGCAACAACGACAACAACAAAGTGTTGTGTGAGTAAAAAACCAAAACATGACTCTCAGATGAAATAAACATTACTTCTCCTCTCATATGACCAAAGCTTAAGGATGATTTGGATTAATTGCCACAGTAACTTTCTCTGAATATCGATGCAGCTAAAATGTTGCAGTACAGGATTACAGAGAGAGATGTTAAAATTGTTTCACAGTAGGGAGCTACCTGATTGCTGAAGAGCCTGAAATTTAAGTTGATTTATTTGAGATACATAGAAATCTCAAAAGCACATGCCCCCTAGTCAAGAGTTGCAGTGCAATGTTAGTAAGGCCTTAAGTCTTGACAGTGGACAGACCAGTAACAAGAAGCCCACTGCAGGTTATATCAATACAACAGATTAGATGCTACCTCAGTGAATTTAAGAGGGTAGCTATTATCTTGTCTTTTGAGGAGCATTTGGACAAGGAGGCGGGAGATCTCTCTAAGAAGTCTGGATGCCTAATGTAAGCACTATGGTACCTCAGCTAGCTAGTGAGAAAGAATTATTCCATTGCGTTCGTACAGTAAAAGTAATCTGGAGAAAATGTCCATAAAGACAGCAGTGCTTTCCAGATAGTCAGCTGCAAGCTGGGATGACCCGAGAACTGCACAAGGACTTCAAACAGTGAAATACACACAACTTCATTAAAGTTCATTCAAGTAATAATACATGAGATAAGCTGCCAATGTTTCTAGAACACATAAATCCTCTGAAAAATTGTATCTTGTTCTGCAGTGTGCAATTTGGCAGCACCTTCTCTAAACAATGTCTTGAGGTTTATATCTTTTACTTGATGCACAGAGAATGGAGCATGAAAATTCCATTAACAATAATGGGAGCTGTGTGCCTAATTCCTCATTAACAGTTCTGGTTAGTGTACACTCTTTAAAGTCAAGGTATCAGTAGGTGTAACCTCCCTTTCCTTTAATTACAAAATGCTGTCCAAACCAATAAAACCTTTACAACCATTAAGCTCTGTACTTTTAAAATTAATTCACCTGTAGGTAATATAATTGATAATCTTTTGTTGACTGGCATTAAATTATAGCTTTAGATATCACAAATGGGTAATGTAAAGACTGATTTAGAAGGTGACCGTGTTGAAAAACTTTGGTAAACTTTCTTGCATCTTAAGCATAAACTAATGTGTTGCAGTCTATTTTTATTTAAGTATTTCCTAAACCATTTAGTCATTGTAAATTCTGTGTTTCATATGACAGAAAGACTAAAATTTTTGAAGTGCAATTGTAGACCTCTGTGTGTACATAAAGGTATACATGTATTATATCCATATCCCCTTGCCTTCAGCTATGCGCTTGAAAAATATTCATCCCTTCTAGAAGAGGAAGCAGTACTTACAGATCTAGATACAGTCTTCTGTAGTTGCCTATTATTTATGAGACCGCTTTAGGCAAGCGTTTTCAGATATAGCTACCTAGAGCTAGTCATATTTTCTGTACGTAGGCAACTTGACAGCAGCCTTGCTTAGAAAAGTGACTGCAGTCTCCACTGTGAGAGTTGCTTTTGATGCAGGAGAAAGTAATAATTGCTTTGTCAGAGAACTTCATGCATGGACCTCAAGCTTCTAGGTCCCATGGGGCAATTTATTTTTAAATATGTCTGAAAACTTTACTGTGCTTGATAAATTAATTTCACAGATTGTTACACGCATTTGAAATAAGAATTCCTATTTCAAACTACTGTCCTACCTTTTTATGGCTAACAAGTTTATTTTAATACAGATGCCTGAAGTTGTGATGATTATGAAAAGGAGAGCATCCAACTGAAAGTTAACCAGTCCATAAAAATATGTGATGGTACTGAACTTCCCTAAAAGAAGTGGAACATAACACTGCCTCATAATAATGCCTTATTTTTACAATATCCACCAATGTGTTTTCAGATAAAAGGCTGAGAAAAGAATTAATGTGTCAAAAGACTATGTTTTGCAGCCCATAAAGCAACAACAAAGCATTTCTTCTAAGGGTCAACCTTATCCTATATTGTAGATAAAATTGCACTGACCTTTTATCTATATTGACAAAGATTTCATTCAACAGAACTGATTTCTGACTTTTATACTTGAAAAAGTTGTATACTTTGACACCATGGCAATCAGACATTTTCAGCTCAGACAAAATACCCAGGCAATTGGGAGAAGATGTTAGATGCTTTCTTTGATGATCAACAGAGAAAGGCACTTTAGAATACTCACTGACTTCTAAGCTTTTCATAGTACTGTGGTTTTATTTCAATTGTTGTTCTCAGTATTTTTGTCTACTTTTTTTTCTTTCCAAATAGGGCACAAGTATACTAGGTTTATCAAGGTTTATATACAACTTTGAAATCTGAAATTGATCTGATTTTATTCTTTTTTTAAGATTTGTATGATAATGGCTAAACATTAATGTATCTTGTTCCTTAGATTTCTTGCTCACGTTCTCAGCTATTCTAACTGTATCAAAAGCATAATTAAATTATGAACCAGAGAACAGACAGATACTATCATTCATCAACTTGTCACCAGATACCAAGCAGAGTTGAAGCATAATCTACTTTATGTGCTGCTAGCTTGTCTGTTGTCAATCCAGTGCCTACATACCCTGTATTAACGAGTCTGATGAAGCCCTTCCTTTTGTGATACCCCATAACCTGTATTTTCACTTTCTATATTCTTTTGAAGTATATTTTAATAATATGTAGATTCTCCAGTTTCCTGGAAAACTGTTCAGCACGTGTCATCATATTTATTGGATTAGTACCTATGAAACTGTTTCTATTTCTGCCTTCATCTCTGACTGACACTCTTAGATATAGAACTGAACTACTAAATGTTGCAATTTCTCATCTTTAAAAAAACAAGAATAATTTTGGAAAAAAAATGTTTGCTCTGGTTTGCTATGGTAATTTAATATCTATAGATTGGTTCTGCCATAGAGGTCCTCGATATTAGGCATGGTTAGATTCACCTTATGAAAACTAGACTAGGGCAGTAAGCTTACTAAGAATGCTTATTGTTTCAAGTGAAGTGCTGCAATGACAAACTGCTGAACTGTAAAAGTATTTTTGGTTGCTTGGGTAGAGGGCTTTTTTCCCACTGTCTACTGCCTTATTTAGTCAAACAAGAATTGCTGCTGATTTTCTGAAATTACTGGAGTAAAATCAAATCCATTCTCATTTGAAATGTTGACAAATTAATTTGGAAAAAAAGAATTTTGAATTATATAAATATTTATTAGCTGAAATGGCAGTGATATTTCTGTATTTTTTCTGGCTTTACATCCTTTAATACTCACGTCTGTAGTTATGGGTTAATGAAGAATAACCTAGGATGCAACTTAACTTGGCACATGCAATGGAAAGTTGTGTTAAAAACATATTATTAAGCTAGGTCTTTTTTAGAGTCAGATCCTCAGCATAAGAATATTATGTAAATCAGGTCAATTCTTTCCAAGCACTGAAATCTAATGTCAGAAAATACATATTTTAGCATAAATTATTTAGTGAAAAGTTCAGTTCCTTTATGGTAGTGTGCCTGAAGCATTTGAATACGGGCATTTCGTCTGGCCATCATTAACACATGCCATAAGAGATTTCACTTCCTTCCAGACATTAGTTTCAAGACTTTTGCCATTTGACACGTTTTTTGCGCAACACTTTTCTTCCATTTTATTTTCCTTCACTGTATTTTCATCTTGCAACTTATATCAACAAATATATTGGCAATCCCACTTTAAATTGTTCAGACATTTGAAAGCCTGTTGCAAAAGCACAGTAAGTCTGGGAGAAAAGAAGAATGGAGGAAGGGATCACTGAAGGACTGCAAGAATAATTTATTTCCTTTCTTCTCTTTCCAAGAGGAAAGTCTTTCCTATATACCAAGGTCCTAGTTTCTAAAAGAAAAAAAAAATGCATTTTTGTTTCCTCTACATACATTATATTTGAATTTCTAAAGTACTCAGATATATGTATCTAGGAAAGTTATTTTTAGTTATAGCTGAAGAATTTAGTTGACAATTTCAGGCTTCCAGCAAACTTTAAAAATCAACTCTTGGGAAAAAAAGCTATTGAATTCTTGGGGATTTCTTCCCAAGATTTTGAGGAGGGAAAAAATCCCACCAAACTAAAGCAATAAACAAATCAACATCATATATTCATAATATGAGGTCTGTAAGAGACTTTGCAAAGCCATCTAGTTTACTATTCTACTCCAGGCTATGACTGTCATGTTTGCCAGGTGTTACCTGAACTTCTCCTTAATGACACCATCACAACCCCATTTAAGCATTCACAAGCAATATATTCCAATGCTTCACCACCTTTATCATCAGCACATTTTTATTAGTTTTTACTTAAATCCTAACACCATTTGATTTCTCATTGTAATGTCTGTTCTTTCTTCCATCAGCTATGGACATACAAAAAATATTTCCTCCTTTTTGTCAAGAATTTTTTACATCCTTGAGCACTACTATTCTATATGCCTCTTCCTGCAGATGAGAAAATTCAGTTGTTTCAAACTTTGTTTTCAGATTCTTCTGATCATTCTCATTGTCATCCTTCACTTTTTGACATGTGGTGCCTAAATTTGGACAGAGTGCTGAATTTGAGGTCTTACCCATCTTATCAACAGATGATTTCATATGATGTGCAAGATATACTCCAGTCTAAACAAGCTGTTATGGTGAATGCATTCTTTACAAGTGTGATATATTTTTAATCAGCCATTTTTTATTCTGTCTTGTGGTGACATATTTGATTTTTTTTCCACATAGATCATCTTTCATTTCTCTCTTTTGAATGTTATCCTTTTTTCATATGTCTCCTATTAATTCAATATGCTTTTGAATTCTAATCCTGTCTTGCAGTGTATCTGTGATGTCTACGCACCTGGTGTCATCTGTTGCCTTAATAAGCATTTTCACTTTTCCAGCATTAATGATGTTAATGAAAATATTTTTAAAGGAGGCCTAAGTTGAAGTGCATCAGGACCCCTTTGATATGTTGGTAGTATTTAGCGTGTATGTTTATCTCATCAGGTTTATAGCCAGCCATGCAGCTACCCCTTTTTCTCTGTCCCTCATTAATCTCTTATATATTCGTATTCTAGGCACTTTTTTTCATGAGCATCTGTTATTTCAGTTAAATCACTATCTTCATCATTCTTTTAATTTGTGAAAATTTCCTGCTCATCTTTTTGCTGCATTTGCATGCCATTATCTAAGGCATTGGAAAAATCTCTACTGTCTTCTTGAAAAAGTTTCTTATTCTGTCCTCCCCCTTCTCTCTGGGTCCATTTACAAGTTCACAGACTTAAGAAAAGGAGGGGAGGATATAACAGATGATAGTTATGCCTAGTGAGCTATAAATACACCCTCTGTACATTCAAAGTATATTTGGGCAAAATGGAACTGTAGAATCACTATGTCATAGAAAAGCTGGTTGGAAGGAACCTTCAAAGATCATCTGATGTACCCGTCTACTCAAAGCTAGAGCATCCCTGAACAAGCTAAGATCAGTTCTGGCTTTATCTACCCAAGTCCTGGAAACCACCAAAGGGGGAGGAGGTTCCACAGCCTTTCTGGGCTGTCCCACAGATTTTAAAGGTGATGTTTGGGAGATTTTTCCTTCTGAGACTCTCAGGTTTCAATTTTGGGGCATTATCTCTGACATTAAAATTATTTTGGCTCCAGCATCCTCCTTGCTATATTTGGATAGTCATAGGCAACTATCTGCAAACACTGACAGGAAGAACACACTGAAATAAAATCAATAATAATTCCATGCATTAAAATGGAATTGTATTGTAAAATCCTCCAAATCCACATTTTATGGTTTAGATATCTCTTCCATTGTATAAGCCCAAAACACTTAACAAACTGGGTAATATTTCTGTTACTTCCTTGACAAAGAGATAATTGAAAGCTTGGTTGAAAAACAGTAATGGAAAAACAATTCAATGTGAAGAAACTCAACTCTTCACTGAAAAATATGCTTAAATTTGTGAACTTTTACTTAGAAGCTACAAAGGTTGTGAGAATTAAATTTGAATTTAATTTCTTGCTTTTGGGTGAACAGAGTATCTTTTTAAAGTAAGAACAGGTTAAATGTGATCTTATAAATATATTGAGACTTTGTCAATATAGCTGCATCCAAGCTATGAAAGGTCTGATGTAAAAATAAAGCAGTATTTAGACCTCTGAAAAAAATTATGAAATTCTGACAAAAACATCATAAAATACAATAAGATAAACAGCACAGGGGATTTTACTAGGCTAAAATAGTGCACTTTAAAACTGCCTATCTGCAAGGTAGTGATAAAACTGAGCTAAAAATTAAATTCTAAAAATATAGCTAGTATGATATTAATATTTATATTGAACTTAGTGGCAGAAAAAATGTCCCAAGCAATATTCCTGCTTTAACTTTTATGTCATAAAATACCTTGAAGGTAGGGTCTCAGACAGTACTTTGAGTCCACACTTAATGATATTAAATGTAACAGAATAAATTATGTACTAATCTGAAAAAATATAGAAATACTGAGTGTAATGTAGCTCTCTGATGTAAATAAGACAATCCACAGACAGTAGCCAACATCCATCAGTGTAAAAAGAGTCAGAAAAAATATTAATTTAGATAGATAGTAAACATTTTTGCTAGACTTTGCAGAAATTTTGTGCTGAGTTATTTCTTGAAATATAAAAGAAAAAATAAAACAATAATCTCTAATAATATTCTCAATTGTCACTTACTTTTGTGCTTCTCTGAATGTCTCATATATTGCATGCATACAAAAGAACCACATCAGGAATAAACTGATGGTGAAGCAGATTTACAGGAATACACAGCAATGCTAGGAAATATGAAGTCTAAAATATTTAAATTGCATTGCAGGATAGAAGCTGATGGTGGCTATTTTAACTTTGGAAATCTACAAAATCTTTAATACAGTAAAAAGAATGTTTAGTAAATGAAAATATAGGAAAAGAAATTACAGAGGATGAGCAGAAATTTGCTCATGGTAGATGGATCTGCATGAATGAAGCATGACTTCTAATGTCTGATGATAGAGGTTAGGTGAAGTGAAATTAATAATAAATCACACCTTCTTAGACTGAGAGTAATTAATCATTGTGATGGTTTATTGAATAAAATAGTAAATTCATCACATTGAGTCTTGATCTGTAATACAATTTATTTCAAGAAACTATGCCCCAAGATGTTGGGCTTGATAGTATTTACTTATGTAGTAGAGTATTTCCCTCCCATGCAACATTTATGAACTAGAAATGTGTTGTATAAGAGGTAAATGTAATTGACTCCAGGAGATTTTTTCCATTTAAATTCTGTTATTCTGAGTGGTTCTGTCTAAGGATATTGTGTCGTGGTTTTGCCCCAATAGGCAGCTAAACACCATGTAGGCACTCACTCGCTCCTCCCCCCACAAGGGGATGAGGAAGAGAATGAAAAAAAATAACCTTGTGGGTTTAATAGGATAACAAAGGAAGATAATTATGGTGATAGCAATAGTAATATTAATAATAATATTAATATTATTATTATTAATAATAATAAAACAAGTGATGCACAAATGCAATAGCACACCACATGCAGAAGGATAAAAAAATCCCCCCAACAATCCAATGTCCAGGCTGTTTCTGAACAGTGACTGTACCTCGTGCATAGCTTCCCCAGTTATATAGAGAGAATGACTTTTTTTTGGTAGGGAATATCCTTTTAGCCAGTCTGTGTCAGCTTTCCTGGCTGTGCTCTCTCAGCTTCTTGTGAACCTTGTGAGAAGCTGAAAAGCCCTTACTTAGTGTAGACACTAAAACTACCTAGCAACAACTAAAACCATCAGTGTGTTATCAACATTATTCTCATACTAAATCCAAACCACAGTACCATACAGCTACTAGAAAGCAAATTAACTCTATCCCAGCTGAAACCAGAGCAGTATCCACCCTTTATTCCATAGAAATCATAGTAGTGATGACATGTAGCAATATTATGGAGCAATCACCATCATACAGTGTAAATCACTGGCTATTCTCATCCAAAGTCAGGTCCCCTTGAGGTACACATTGGACTTCGTCTTTTGGTATGACCAGGTGCACTCAGGTCCTTGAGTAAAAGCAGTCCCACAAATGGGTTTGCCTTTACCTGAGGTAGGAGTAACCCAGACTGTTTTCCCTAACATATTCTTATGCACTATGTGGACTTTATCCCCTTCTACAGTGCATGGAAGTTTGATTGGCAGGGTCAGATTGATTGGTACACCCCCTAGTGCTGGATAAACAGGCAACCCTTCCTAAATGTCTATCCCAATGTTGGAAGGTCCCACCACTCTCAGTGTAGTCTTTACAGTCTACTGTATTCAATTTTCCCAGAGGCTGGTGCATGATAGGTGTAATGCACCCACTCAGTGCCTTGCTCTTCGGCCCAGTGTCTCTGAGGGTGTTTTTGAAATGAGTCCTGTTGTTTAACTCAATTCCTTCTGGGGTGCTATGTCATCACAGGACTTGCTTTTCAAAACCCAGGAGTGTTCCAGGAAGTGGCATGGGACACAGGGTGTGTTTCCAGCCATCCGGTGTTTGCTTCCACCATTGTAAGCACATGGAGCTTCTTGGCAGGTTTGTGGGAGTGTGATATAATCAATCTGCCAGGCCTCCCCATATTTATATTTCAGCCATCATCCTCCATACCACAGAGGTTTTAACTGCTTGGCTTGCTTGTTCACAGCATGTTTCACATTCATGGATGACCTGTACGATAGTGTCTATGCTCAAATCCACCTCTCAGTCATGAACCCATCTGTATATTGAATCAATTCCTTGATGGCCTGAGGTCTTATGGGCCCACTGAGCTATAAATAATTCACCCTTATGTTGCCAGTCCAGATCTACCTGAGCCACTTCAATCTAGGACATTAAGATACAATTAAAAAGCCTGATGGGCTTTAATTGCTTATTTGAGTCTTTCCTAGGAGTTACACTTATGAGTACTCAAATATTATATTGTCTTATATATTGTACAGGCACAGTATATTTTCATGGTGATAATACTGATTTCTTATATTCTTATGAATGTTTCTCCAAACAGTAAGTCACCTATCTGCTGTACTTAGAGTTTCTGTGTATCTGAGAATGCACACACATATGCTTTCAGTATAACATCTAAGGGAATAAAAATAAGGGTTCATGCTTCTTTGCCCCTTCGTTGGGTTTAAGATCAATGACAACTGTGTCTTCCTGAAATAATTAAAATTTGTTCTTGCCTTGATGTATGACTCAATTCTTTCATGATTTGTAAATTAGATAAAGGGTTTTGTGATTGTATTGGATCATGGATTACACTATTTACAGTCTGTGAAGGAATCTGGCAACTTTCTTTATGATTTGGAAAGAAAATTTACGATATTGATATTTTACCATGTTTCATCTCAGGTTTTTTTTCAGTTTAGAGCTGTGACAAATTCTGTTATTGTTCTGTACTGAAAGTCCACATATACATTCACAGAGAGGTTGCTCATTTGCCTTGTCACTCAAATGCAAATTCTTACTTTTTAACTTTGTGATATGCGTAGGGAATCCTTTGCTTTCTTGAGCTTGCAGCCTTGCACAAAATGAAGCCAAGTGCACAAAGTGCCGTGACAGATCCTATCTGCAGTTTAATTGAAGCAGCGTTCCTCATGATCAGTCCTTGTGGGGACCCAAAAATATTTCATGGTGGAGTTGTTTTTCCATCTACAAATTTTTGTTACCGAGGTCCTTTGCTACTCTTCTTTCCTCCGTAGTTTTCTCTTTTGGTCCTCTGTTCTTTTCCTTATCCACTACAACAGAGGGTTTTTTTGTGGGTTTCTCATCTGAAGCATACAGTTTACCTTGACTTCAAAGAACAGAATCACAAGAAAAAGTTGTAGAGCCTTAAAAAATTGCACTTATTTCTCAAAAACAAACTCAAAACAATGCTGAGTCTCTATCAGATGTGTTCCTGGCTTTGTGATGAAGCAGGCAAGTCTAATGTTCCTTTGACAGCTCTAGGTTGGAAGGCCCTGGCCACAGTATGTCACTAACTGGCCCTGATGATCCTGTCTAGCTGAAAGAGTTTTTGTATCTAAGTGTTTGACAATCAATGAGGAGTCAAGGGAGTCTGCTTAATTTCCCAGACTTTCTAATACAGGCTACTTCACTATCCAAATTTGTCTTGTTCTACACCATGGTACAGGCGTAGATATATGCAAGGATCTTACTAATGGAGAATATTGATCCCCTGCAGAAATGTCCCTATTAGGCTCAGCAAGAGTCATACATCTGCCTGGCTAAATAAGCTACATTCTTTCCACAAACTACTTTCCCGCCAACCTTAAGGTAGTGGTATCCTCCACTAAAGCAATATGGATTTTCTTCACTTTGAAGCCAACATGGCTTCACTAAAGGCAAATTGTGCTCAACAAATCTGATGGCCTTCCATGACAGGGTTACAGCACTGGTGGATAAGGGAAGAACAACCTGGACTTCTGAAAAGCATTGTCCTGCTGGACATCCTTGTCTCTAAATTGGAGAGAAATTGAATTAACAGAGGATAACTGAGTGTATAAGGAATTGGCTGGATGGTTGTACTCAGAGACAGCTTGAATGGCTTGATGTCTGACTGGGGACTAGTGATGATTGGTGTTCCTCAGGGGCTGGTACTGGGACCAGCACTGTTTAACCTCTTTGCCAGTGACGAGGACAGTGGAATTGAGTGCATCATCATGAATGGTATGTCATCATCAAGCTGTGTGCTGGGGTCAGCACACTGGATAGAAGGGACCTTAACAGGCTAGAGAGATGGGCCTGTGTGAACTGCATGAAGTTCAGTGAGGCCCCCACAGCAGGGGGTTGGAACTATGTGATCTTTAAAGGTTCCTTCCAGCTCAAACCATTCTATTGTTCTATAATTCTATGATTAAGTTCCATAGATTCACCTGTCATGAGTGAGAACTTGGCTTTCTACCCTTAAATCTCAAAGGGTAATAGTTAACCTGTTACCCCAACAGTAACTCTGTTCTGCACAACCTGCCCCAGAGCTTTCATCACTTCGATTGGAAATTATTTTTAAAAAATACAATATTTTTATGAGGGTACCAGATTAAGCAAGATATCAATATACCTGTTTTTTTCATAAAACTTTTTCAGCTAAGACTGTTCACACTCTGAATGTCAAGTGATTCTCAGTCTATATAATATCCATACACCAAGTATGGACTGAAGTCTTTAATGAAATATAAAATAAGAAAATGACAGGTATTTCTATTTCAAGCTACGTGAATGGCTTTTCTGCTGATGCAGCACTTGTTTAATTGATCCTGTAATTGTGAATTACGTGAGGAATCAGAACTGTCATAACTACTGAATGTATGCGAAGTATTGTTGTGTGTTTCTGAGTCTGAACAGAGCTGTGGGATGGTGGTGGCCAAAAGACAGATAGGACATTGTATTTCCCTGCCACCCTACAATGTATGTATTGATTCAATTCTCATAATCTTCCTCCCACCTTTCAGGGTTCTGCTCAGAATTTCTCTCTTACATTCTGCATTTTAACGGAAACTGAAGTGTTTGTGGCCATGCTTTGCCTTATGTGGCTGTATGCCTCCAGAGAGGGCCATAAGGGCTGGGACAAATCTGCCTGACAACCACACATCTTTCTTTAGATAACACCAACCTGCACTTTATATTTTGCAATGCATTTGTAAATGCTGAGATGAAAATTTATGCTATGCTCTGAATTTTGGAGAAGATTTAAAAGATTTGAATGATTCTATGTGAATAAGGTTCACCTAAATTCTTCAGATAGCTTTGAAAAACAATGTGCATGAATTTTGCTTTATCATTAAAATTTTACATGTTAAGGTGAGATTCTGCAATCCTGTCTAATATTTCTTCAGCAAGCAATCAGCTGGTTCTTGCAGGATTGCAGGATCTGGCCTACAGTGATAAAACATCTCTATCGAGCAATGATACTGCTAACTTAAGAGTTATTAGAAAATATTGCTGAGGATATTAATATCTAATTATACTAAACTGATTTGTAATTAACTCCACAGGAGCACAAGAATAATGTTTGCGGAATTAATTAGGACAACATTAAATAGAAGACATTTTTCTTTTCTATTCTTTTGGTTTAAGAAAACAATATAGTTATTTTGGAGCGTTTCAATGGTTTTACATCTTCAAGCTTCCCAGACGTGTAGGTTCATATGGAAGAGTCTATTTCTTTTCTTCTTTTAATCTACCCACTTTACTTATGCTCCAAATTGGAACCAAACAAGTATAGGGATTGCAAGACAGGATTTATTCTTCACCTTAATTAAAGATTGTCCTAGTCCCTCAGTAAATGTCCCTTAATTTGTCCTAAGTAAGATAATGACCCTTTAGGACCTCTGCAAGCCTAAAGGGGTTTTTGAGCTGTTCTTTTGGGCTGCTTAACTTGATATAAATGCAGTTAGGCATGACCTCATTTACCTCGTGGAAATAGATAACAATGGCAAGATGTCAGTCCTTTATTTAGGTGGTTTTATGCCAAGTTTTACCTTTTTTTTTTTCTAACCTTCACTGCTGACCTTCAGGATATGCTGCAAAAGCCCTACCTAGTTGCCAGATTTTCCATAAGGCTCAATGACAGAACATTTAAGAGGAGTTGGAAGGATCTCCATTTCTGTGTATTAAGGATGGACTTAATTGGTGTTGTCTCAGCTCCTTAGGTGCAGCTGGAGGGATCACAGAACGCGGAAGAGGAAGGACAGTCAGGAGTTCAAGACAAGTTCAAGGCACCACTGTGGTTTTTTTGGTCCCCTGTTAGCTCCTATAATTTTTCTCAAGCTCTAAAGTTTCAGGGGATGTGCACAGTACACAGATGTCCTGATCATCTTCCAAGGCCACCAATAAAAGCCTACTTTAGGGTTACTTAGTTGCAGCTGTATATAGAAAGTAGTTGTATATGTCTTGAGGTCTTTGCTTTATGATTAATTTACATATATTTTGTGAAATTAATTTACATATCATTTTGTGAAATGTCTTTTAACACCTTTTCATTAATTTGTGTAATTTCAATAGTGTTTCCAATAAATGATATTTATCTGTACTGCTATATGGCACAGAGGCCTAATCTTCATGTAGAGCATAAGTTAGCTGCTTTACAGTTAGGTCTGATCCTCACATGAAACATTTCCCCCTCAAATAAGCAACATCTGTATTTAAATGTGAACCTTTCTCATATCTAAGCAGGAATCTTCCCCTATGGTCTTTTACGTTCCCACTTCAGTGCTTGAGAGGGGCACAGATCAGATGTTTCCTTGGGTTCTGGTTTCTTTGATAGGAAAGAGAGAGCAGTTGTTTCCTGACTCCACAGCTTTAAACTGAGATCCAGCTGCCTAAAACTAATTTTAGCTACTTTATCATTTTTTGTCTGAAAGCCCCTGCAATTTAAAATCCACTGTCTCCATAGTCACCAGGTGTTTGCCGTACATACTTGTCTAGAAAAGGTAGCCATTAAATCTAGTTTTAATGCAAATTGCTCAGCAAGAAGGAGGCTTAGGAAAATGGAGTAGACCAGATAGTGTGATTATTGTGTCATGTCTTGTCATGAGCTTTTGAAAGAGTTTCTTATTTGCTGTCTTCAGCTATACTTATGGAGAATTTCATCCTCAGTGTTTTTGAGTAACTGTTTCTAATTTACAAGCATATTTCCCTTCTTCTTAAGGGTATTTTCATTCCCAAATTGATCATGCCTCAGTTAGAAAATTACACAACTGCCTTGAACTAAATGGTGGTAATAGGCAGCAAAGTTGTTTACTTTTGGCACCTTCTAGCATAACTTGCATCACAGAGTTAAAAGTATATCTCAAAAGAAAGGTGGTAATATTTCTCTTTCATAGATGTCATAAGGGTTAGTTCATGTTCTGAAGCAGGTTGAGTGTGAGCTGTCCGTAGTATTCTGGGGCAGAGAGTTCTCGGAGTACAACTTCATCACTCTTGAGAACTACAGTGCTGACTAAATAAGCTAATACTACTGCTGAGACTGGCTAATTTAGTACATTTGAAATGCCCCCAAAGCTAAAGTTTTTAGATGCCAGGTACAGCACTTAAGGAGAATAATTGCTTTCCAGAATTGAGCACTCATTTATTCCTCCATTAGTAGCATTACTGCTTATGTGACATTGCATTGTTTATTGACATTGTGTATTGACATTGCATTGATATTGAGTGGGTTGGGAGTGAGACAGGGTGTGCACACTTATGAATCTGTGTACATGCCTACGTGTGTGAAAATATGTATATATATCAAGGACCTCTATGTGTATGAGACTAGAAGGTGGAGGCAGAGTGAGATTAAAGGGTAATCTGAGTGTTCAATATGTACAGAAGGTGCCCAAGAAAGCCCCATCTTGCTGTCAGTTGCACTACATCCAGAGAACACATTTGCTCTAGATTAAAGACAGACGCCCTAGTCCAGTGATGGGCTATGAAGAAAATTGACTGCAGCATCAGTCCAGTGAGGGAAGACTGAGAGATCTGGGACTGTTCAATCTGGAGATGAGAAGCCTAAGGGGGAATCTTACCATTTTTTTTATAAGTCTGAAGGGAGAGTGAAAAGAGGACAGAGACAGACTATTTTCAGTGGTGCCCAGTGATAGGACCAGAGGCCAAGGGCACAAAACACAGGAGGTGCCCTCTAAACATCAGGAAACACTTCACTGAGAACCAGCACAGGTTAAATAGAGATGTTGTTGAGTCTCCCTCCCTCCTTGGAGATATTTAAAAGCCATCTGGATATGATCCTGGGAAACCAGCTGCTCTAGGTGATCCTGCTTGATTTGGGGATTGGAGCAGATGACCTTCAGGAGTCCTTTCCAACCTCAACCATTCTGTTGTCTAGAGTAAAGGTAAATTTTAGCAGACTAATTATTAAATGGAAGGCTGATTCTTCAGGTAACATCATTTTAATTGAACATTAATAAGACCATTCTTATGAACTTTTAAAGTTTTAATTTTGTATATATTATGGCTATATACATATTATAATATGTTTGTACATAATTTATGTCTTACTTTGTGAAGCAAGGAACTCCAGAACTGTTGGTGGTACTAGCTGCAGTGTTGTGCTCTCTGAGGTAATTTTGACTAGCTTAAGTTCTGGAAGCTGTCTCCCTTCTGACCAGAGCACAGTAATTCAGGATAGACTCCATGTGGCTTTTGCTAGACTGCTTTTGGTACTTAGATTATCACATTGAATGTGGTTTCAAAGATAACTATTTTGCACTGCACTCAGCAGTGCTGGCATGTGGCCTTCTTCACCACTGATGTTTTATTTTTATTTTTTCTGCTGGTGCATAGCATGATATGCCCTTTTGTTTTTCTGGACTGCATTCATCTTTTGTCCTTGCCAAGGTTTGTTATTTCTTTTGGTTACCTTCTCTAAGATGGCTGTTGTGTTCCTTGGAATTGTTTTACCCTACAAATCTAAAAATAGTTTGAAAAATGTTTGGAGGAGATTTGAGACCTGAAATGAGTAGCGAATTGCAGGATAGATGCTCTGTGGCCTATTTCTACTTGAAAATGCTACTGCACAGTTGTGTAACTAAGTGGTGAACTCAGTTCTCTTGTCTACTAGTTTCCTCTGAGGCCTATGCTCATATACTTGTATAGGAAAAAATCACACTTATTTAATATCCTAGTAGTTGTCATACACATACCAAAAAAAATAGATTATGGTAAGAACTTTGAAATAAAGATGCAATTAAATTCTAAGTATCGTTCTCAAGGTTTCAGTCAAGGAATTCTTTAGAAAAAGACAGAAACCATTTTATTATTGCAGCAGCTGTGGAGTTTGACAATTTAATTTTTTTCTCATCTTTCAGTAACCAAATTAGAATATGTTAGCTAAAATTAAACAACTATAATTCATGGAAAATAGGATCAGATTTGGGTGAAGTGTAACTGAAATGCCACCCTGCAGTTAGACGAAAGAAGCAAGTGTAGACAAAATATTTGGAACATGTCTAAGCCACTTTCTCAGGTAATATAACATCTACCTTTGTTCTCTATTACCCCCATTTGAAAAAAATCTTTAAAACACTGCCAGAAGTTCTATAATGTTTTGATCTTTCTTCCAATTCCCTTATTCTGTATATTTTTTACCACTTTCATATATTTTTGATTGCTTTTTTTGTTCTGTAAGTTTTTCCACCCTTTTGGCTAGGTCCTCTGTGGCTGCTTTTCTTCTAACCACATTGCCTCTTACCTTCCACTGTTACTGCTAAAACCCATGGTACGCAGACAGTAGTCTGAGTTGCTAAGTTTCTCCCTACCACTCTTAGAATCATAGAATCATAGAATCATAGAATCATAGAATTGTAGGGGTTGGAAGGGACCTCGAGAGATCATCGGGTCCAACCCCCTGCCAAAGCAGGCTCCCTAGGACCTTTCACTGAGATAGGCATCCAGACGGGTCTTGAATATCTCCAGAGAAGGAGACTCCACCACCTCCCTGGGCAGCCTGTCCCAGGGCTCTGTCACCCTCACTGTGAAAAAGTTTCTCCGCATGTTGGTGCGGAACTTCCTATGCTCCAACTTGCAGCCATTGCCCCTTGTCCTGTCTCCACAAATCACTGAAAAGGGCTGGCTGATTCCCCCTGCATCCCTTGCTTAAGATAATTGTAAACATTAATTAGGTCCCCCCTTAGTCTTCTCTTCTCAAGGCTGAACAGTCCCAGTCTTCTCAGCCTTTCCTCATAGGGGAGATGCTCCAGGCCCTTAATCATCTTCGTAGCCCTTCTTTGGACTCTCTCCAGGAGATCCCTGTCCTTTTTATAACAGGGAGCCCAGAACTGGACACAATACTCCAGGTGGGGCCTGAATACTCCAGGTGGGGCCTACCACTCTTCCTCAATCTTTTTTTAATCAAACAACCATTCTTCCAAAAGGCTATTTTTTAAAACCAAAATTCAAGCCTTACTGCTAAAAGTGAAATCAAGGGACGCAGGGTCAAGAAAAGGGCTAATAGAGTTTTACATTATTTTCTACAGTGTTGTACAAAGGGTTGGTGATTTAGAGAAGGGTATAAAATCGTAGACCATTGCTTGTGGCTGCCTGAGATGAGAAAGTTAAAAGTGAGGTTGACAGGGAAAGGAAAGTATGATGCTGCTTGCAGTATATAAGTGCATCAGTATTTTTCTTCACAGGAAGTTGGAGACACTCCTCTAAAGGCTTATCTGATAATGGCTACTGTCAGCTACAGACTATCAATTTACAGGGATGTCTTATCTGGTGTAAGGCAATTCTTAACATTCAAGTTTCTGAGCACTTCATTCAATATGTTGCAATTTCTTAGGTGCCAAAATATGAATTATCTGATTCTTGAATTTAAAAAAGTGGTGGTACTGGGGAGGGAGAGGGGGGCAAGGCTGAAACTGGATACCAGTAAGTTGTGTATTATATACTATAAAACAAGTCAGGTTTATTGACGGTGCACTCAAGAAAATCAATGAGAAATTCTGAGGAGTTTAGTTTAATATGTTTCTAATCTATAACTGCCATTGCTAACCTGTAGTGGAATTCCTGGTCTCCGTAAATATTTATCCCAAATCTCTCAAGTATTCTTTATTTGAAACACTTGGTTCATTAAGTAAGATTCTAACTTTTGAAGCTGATATTTATTTATCTCAGCCTAGACTGCCAGGAAATTGTGAATACCTTCTGCTCCCCCAATCTTTCCCACATGAAGCTGACATGATAGCAGTATCCTTGGGCTCCTTAATAAAGTTACATCAATTTGCTTCTAAATTCAGAAATAGTTCTATTTTGGGAGCATTTTGTTTGCTTGCTTGATTTGTATCTTAAAATAACAATAAAAGTACTTTTGTATCTGTTAGAATTTTCTGTCGTTACCGAACAAAACAAAGCAAACCAAAAATACCATGTTTTTTGATCCAGCAAGAAATTCCAAGAAATTTTACAATCTATTTCAAGAAAATAGCAAAGTAAATATATAATTTAAGCAGACAACAGGAAATATTTTCTCATTAAGTCTTTTTAAATAGTTGCTAAATTTGTTGAGGAAAGTAATTGGTTTAAGAATAGTTGGTTGGTTGGTTGGTTGGCTGGTTTTATTAAGTACTTTAGTTTCCCTGGCTATGTGTATGCTAGCAAATAGCATGGCCAAGGGACCGCTCTCTGGTTGGCTGCTAAAACACAGCTCAACTCTGTGCAGTTGATCATACCCCCTACAAAACAGAGTAGTCATACCTAAACTGCCTACTGGAAATGGACCCTGGCACACAACTGGACAAATAGCAATTTCCTCATTTTTTCAGTACTTTTTATCCTTCCAAAAGATCATGGCAATGATATGGAAGCTGTTATTTTCAGTATCAGTTTTCTTAGTCCTGTTTCAAAACACTGTGATTATAAATTTATGGTATGGATGCCATAAGACTTAATCCATTTCACCTGAAAGGCTCGTTATCTTTAAAATAAATGTACACATCATTGGCCTGAGAGTACAAAGCAGTATTATAGCCTAAATGATAACTTTTCACAATACCTTTTTGTGCATGCTTCTCAGGTACAAATTGCAAATGTAAAATCAGAGCACTATTTGTCTGGCTAGTATGCAATATTGTCATGATCAAAA
This sequence comes from Hypotaenidia okinawae, assembly GCA_027925045.1. NCBI lineage: Eukaryota > Metazoa > Chordata > Aves > Gruiformes > Rallidae > Hypotaenidia > Hypotaenidia okinawae. The sequence goes on from BSDF01000003.1 coordinate 122,215,653, forward strand.
TTACTACTGGGCTGCAGAGAAGTACTCATACACTGATATGCTTACTTTTTTCAATATACTGTTTTGCTGTGTTAAAAACAAATTTCCTAGATTTTTGTGCATGTGTCTGAAGACTGACAACTATGCTTAATAGAATTGTTTTCTGGACAGAATATACAATCGAGGAAAATGCTAGACTCTTCTTAACATGCTATTTCTGAACTGTAATACACATTTTCAAAACCATTAAACAGGTTGAGAACTCAGGCACATCTGTAGCCAACTGCTTTAACCCCTGTTTTTCAGAATTTGTGTTCACCCAGACATCCCAGATCATAAATTCAAGATGAGTGAGAGCCAAAACAAAAAGTAGCTAGCACTGGGTGGGAGAATGATTACTGTGTGAGCAAAGGGCTGGAAGGAACCTCTGGAGGTCATCACATTCAATTGCTACCTCCAAGGAAGGACAACTTCAAAGTTACATCATGTTGTTCAGGGTCTTACCTGGTCAGCTTTTTAAATTCTCCAAGAACTGATGTTCAGCAGCCTCTATGAGACATCTGTTCTATGGTTTATCTACTCTCGTACAGGGTTTTTTCTCATGTCCAATCAGTGCTTCCCTTGTTGCTGGTGACTACTGCTTCTTATGCTTTCACCATATATCTCTGACATCTGCTTCCATCTCTTCTATGAACACCTTTTAAGTAAGAAGAAATCTATCATGGATTGTAGCTTACCCCTACTTTATCCTGGTTAGGTTAACTGAAAAACAGCAAGTGGATGGATTTATTTTTTTTAATACATTGTCAAAAAAATGAAAATGTCAAAGCAGCGAAGATATTACAGAAAACTCTAGAGTATACCCTGCTCGGATATGAAATAATAATAATGACATATGAGTAACAGTCAGGAATAAGAAATATATTTTAAGAGAAAAATAGCAATGTAGGTAGAATATCGAAACAAGAACTAACTTATATCAGTACAATTTCAGGGATTATGGTTTGTAACAGAACTAGGGTACAGTCAAGAAAAATTTATAGTTTTATCAAATGAACAAATATTTTAATACTAGAAAAAAAAAACCCACTTAAATTTCAAAATGTTCCTAAATTAAAAATCGTTTGAAGAATTATCTCATCATGTCTTTTCCTTCCTTTCTTCCTTCCTCCCTCCCTCCTGGATGTATATCTAGCATCAGAGTATGGGAAATAAATGATACTTACTATGGCTTTAGAACTATTTTCTTCACTTTTTACCTACTAGCCTTTATTATGGGTTTTTGGTGGTGGTGGTGGGTTTTTTTCTCATCAGTTTCTGGTCTCCACAGTGATTCCCATTTTGAGCTCAGTGCAATTTGGTTTTCCTTTTGTGGATCAGGCTCTCCAGCTGCATGTTAGACCCTGGAATAACTCACAGTTATCCAGCTACAAATATAGAGCATTGTTTGTGCACCGAGGGAGGCAAAGTCTGTTCCAGAAGATCTCTTTACGGACTAAATAGGAGAACGGAGTACTCGGGTGACAACAATTTTCAGTTACTGTCTAAATTTTTTTTTTTTTCCAGTGACAAAATATTCTTTTTCATAAGGAAAATAAAATTTATTGTGATAAACTTAAGCTATTATGTCACACTGATATGGCAATAATAGTCATACCTATGAACTAAGATTATTTGCTTTATATTTATTTGTATTAAAATTAGGCACAGTGCAAATAATTTAAAAAGAAGATCACTTCTTTCAAGAATTCAGTGTGAAAGATCTTTCTCTTTTAAGGTATTTTTAAAAGAAAGAATATGAAAAACTCAAGTCTATTTTTCTGTCTTAATAAAGGGTTAATATCAAATAGTCATAATGTAGAAAGAACAGTTATATTTTTAGAAAGCTTTCCACACTACCTTCCAGACACAGGCAGCATGATTCATGTTGGCAATTTCTGTATAAACAGGCTGAAGAAAAAATTATAAGTGTTTGTATATGTAAAAATTTGTTAATTTTCAGATGCAGATGAAATGACATCAAATTGTTCAGTTTTCTAATAAACTTTCGATAAAATTAAGGGATAACATTTTAGTTGAATATGTCTTTGCTTCATTTACTCTTAGTACATTCCTATGCCAGATGCATCATATTGTTAGCATCTTCCAGTACTATATTAAAAGTAATTTTATTTATATATATTTTTAATTTATGTAGGTTTATATTTATACATGTAAAGCACTTATCACTATATTGATAAACACTGATAAAGTTAAATATATTCTGACGCTTTAGATTTCTGTAGAATATTCTGTAACATTGGGATTTTTTTTTTTAATTTTATGTTATATTTGCATATATACCTACCTGCAATATATGTAATGCTTATATTCCTATATATGTGTTAATGCATCAGAAGGCAAATTCAGAAGGTCAAAGTTTTGGGGTTTGTTTTTTTTTTCTTTTCTTTTTTTTTTCCCCTGCCTAGAACAGAAAGTGACTAGAACAGAAAGTGGCTAGTCCTTTTGTAATGCTCTTTGCCTTCTGTGCAAAGTGAAAGTGCCACACTAAATTTTAGGGCCATTAAAGTAGCTCTATTGCAGTAGGTTTCATGATGTTGTTCATATTTATTTTGTATGATCAATTTTAACTAGTGTTTGATGAAACAGTATTTTCATTTTTAAAAAAGATAGAATCTCTGAAGGAGATTACCCATATTGTGCAAGCCAAGGAAAAATTTTGCTGGAAGTAGTACTGCTTGCTATCATTGATTACGCTGAAATACAAAAGTTATATTATACTTTGTCCAAAACACTTGGAAAAAAAATTACTTTGCTGAAGGTCAAGAAATAAGCAGTAGAGTAAGTGCCAGGAAGCACCCTGAAGAAATAGATGTGTTTAAAAGCACCTAAATGCTGACCTTCAAACAGAATAGTGGCAGATGATGCTTTTATTTAAAACAAAAGGCTTAATCTTTTTATGAATCAGATGCATTATCATAATCAGCACCAGTTAGCAGTCTTCACTGACGAATATTATTTTTGACATTTCTAGACATAGCCTAGTTTCAGCACATAAAGAAAAGAGCTTGCCCTTCACTGCCTTTGGAAGAACAAAATATCAAAGGGAAAATATGCATGAAAACTTAATAAACAAATGAATTAACTTGGAATGTACTTCCTCTTAAAGCCACTGCAATTCATACTAGTTTTCAGTGCAAAGACCAGCTCTGTCAGTACAGGTCAGTAAACTGCAGTCACTCAAACTTAACTAATGGGCTTTAAGATGTAATTTTGCTCTGTGTGGCAACTGCAGGTGTGTGACTATGTGCCATTTTCAAACTGCAGCTAATCACTTAGATTTCTAAAAGAGTACATGCTTAGTTCTTTAGTTTTTATATCCTTACTGAAGTTCAGTTTTATATAGTTCAAGGCAACTATAAATTCCCAGTTTATAGTGCAATCACACTTTTTCCCAATTGGATGACAATGTTAAAATGCAAGAAATGAAATACAAAACTTAGAGTTCAGGTTGTTCTGCCCACTCAGACAAAATAACAGTAATGAGAGCTGATGGGTCTGTGCCTTTCCTTTTTTCATGGAAGGAGTAATTTAGTACCTTCTCTGATAACCTGAACAGAACTACGCTTCTCTGCCTTTCTTTGGCCATTCTCTTAAAATAGGTAATTTGTGCTAGAAAAGGTGGATGGAATCTGAGTACTGCAAAGTTATAAATGTTTGGTTATGACACATATGTTACAACTCTTTCTTTCTTCTTCATCTGCTTGCTGCTACTTCTCTCTTTCCAAAGCCATAAATGTAAGCAGAATCTTGTACCCTATTTATTCTTGCAACTCCATTAGCAAATATGGTACAATTACCAGATTGGGTTGTCATAGGTGATTTTGCTGGAATTTTGAGAGAATAATAAAAGGAATATCTTTAAGGAGTTGGAAGAGAGCAGCATATACATGTAACAACATTCATCGGTTGATTAACAAAATGTTTCCCTCCTATCTATACTGAATTTTCCTGACTAAATCAATAGCAGTCTCCTGGTGTGGCATGAAGGAGATGTTCTGGAGAAAGAATTACTTCATACTCATAGATCTACAGATCTGCTCCATCATCTGTCCTATGATTATATGAAACAGTCCTATGTAGAACTGTTTCATATAATCCTAGACTTTCAGTGAGGAAAAGAAGGGAAGAACATGCACCTAAAGGAAAAGCTGCGTTGGAAATTGAAACTGGAATCTGTTAGACTCTAGCTAAGAAATCCCCACAATGCTGCTTAATAGACCCTGTAGGAGCAAAGACATGTTTTATTTCTTGGTTAATACTTTATCACAACAAGCAGGACTCTTCACAGTGTTAAATTGCAACTTCTCTTCTCGTTAAGTTTATATTTCGCGTGATAGCATTACACACACAAAGAATTGTCAGGCCTGAGTAGAATATAGAATCACTCAAATATAGAGAGACCTCTCCAGAAACCATAACTTACAAATTAACTGCAGAACCACAGTCATGTCTTTCCCAGTCTCTTACCTATCTCTAAGGGGAAAAAGAAAAGTGTAATTGGACTAAAGGTATTGTGAAGAATCACCTCCCCCAAATCAGTTGATTTTAGCCTGTATCATTTTAGTGACGTAGATTGTGGCACAGCTCCAGAAACAACTGTACAAATGTGGAAGAGGAAACTTTAGTCACTAGAACAGGAAAAAAGAAGTTTGGGGAAGTATGTAATGAAGAAACATTAATATATTTGGCCAGCTTCAATGCCAAATCAAATATCTCTTGAAGGTATGCTCCCAGGGACTTGTAACATTTCAGACTTCTCTATACAGCTCTCAGGCTTAAAGCATACCCTCTGATACCTCACTGGGAAAGCTTTTCTGACCTTGAATAATGAGTAGGTCTGGACTCAAGACTCTCGTCTAGCTCGATACAAACCAGGGGGATAAGGGACCAAGATTTCTATCAAAGTTTAAGTGTATGAGGACAGACTACTCTTCCTTTCTAGCACAGACACAGCAGGAAGGAAACCATTCCTCTGGTTTGGGGTTTTTTTTCCCCCCTCTAAATCTGTCACTGTGTAAGAATGGCCATAACAGAAATGGTGTATAAGAGACTGCCCCTGTCAGACAGAGCGACAAGGAGTGATTGGGACTACACAGCTGATATTATGGACATTGGAGATGGATTTTAACATGTAGCTTGGAATTATAATTTATTTTCAAAGTAAAACATCTGATCTACCTTCCACATGGCTTGCTGATCAGCAAACCATTTCAGAGACAAGACTCAAGCCACCAGAACACAAATCCAGCCAGGAAGCCACAGGCATCCCTTTCTCAGTTTCTCAGAATCTTCTTTTTAGAAAGTATTTGCTAGAGTAATTTCTGTTTATTGTTTTCCATGATTCTGACTGCTCATCATTAATCTGCTCATCAGATTAATACAATTACTGATAAATAAATTGCATTTATTTAGAAGTAAAATTGAATTACCCTTACACAATTACTGATAAAAAATTACATTTATTTAGAAGTAAAATTGAATTACCCTTACCATCCCCCTTAGGCCCTCTTCAGGTACTGAAAAGGTGCTATAAGGTCTCCCTGGAGCCTTCTCCAGGTTGAACAAGCCCAACTCTCAGCCTGTCTTCACAGGAGAGGTGCTCCAGCCCTCTAATCATTTTTGTAGCCCTCCCGTCTTTCCAGTGCTTTGGACTACAGAGCTGTATTCGGTACTTCAGGTGGGGTTTCATCAGAGTGAAGTAAAGGGGCAGAATCACCTTCCTTGACCTGCTGGTCATGCTTCATTTGATGCAGCCCATAATTATACTGCTTTCACTATTAAAAGATGTTAAATAGTGATTCTTGGCAAACTTAGATGTGCCAAATGCACATCTCACACAAATATGAGCTAGCTACTGCTACTTGCAGCACTCGCCTACATTGAGAATCTTATGATGCCACGTTTTTTATGCTCTGCATATCTGTCCACAAAGGGCAGATAATAACTAATTTCCTCAGAGAGTACTCATTTTTTTTTACTTCATGGTCTCAAAAGCATTCCCTATGTAAAATGCTTTTTGAAATTCCATTCTCTTAAGTGTGGTGGCATCGATTTATTACATCATATGAAGAATTTTTTGTAGAAATAATATGCAGCTTTGGAATGAATGCTTATGTGGAGCATTTTTCCATATATGCAGATAAACATTCTTCCAAAATACGAACTGGTTGAACTAGCAGGTTTTTCCAGTGGACATCGGCATCAATGATTCCTACAATGGATAGGATTCCTACTTGCATAGAATAATGTATATTTGTTATTAAGAAAGGTGTAGAAAGATGGCACAAATTAAACAAAATGGAGATAAATTAACATCTGTAGCACTGTTCTTTTTCCTTTTAGTGTCACTCACAGTCTTTGACTAAAGTATGGAGCATCTCCAGCCACTGTCCAGATATGAAAATATCCTCTCTCTTCCATGTAGTGTGGCATCAACCAACTGAGTAAAGTCATCATAAGAAGATTAGTGATATTATAAAACAGAAAATGTGAAAAATGGTACTATGAGAAACTTGGTTTGGCTTTACTACTGTTGTTTTATATCAGTACTCTACAGATAAGCATCCCAACTTCTGAAGTTTTCCTAAGGGAAAACTGATTCTTGACACTAATTCTAGTCTTTGGCACACATCTTGCAACCATGACTACAATGGATGATAGCTCTAGAGAAGCTCTGTTTTCTAGAGTACTGACAAGGAATAAATATTTTATCTAGGTTAGTGTAATTCATATCAGCCATAAGATAATGGTTAAAATTCTGAGATGTAGGATGGATGCAGTTGCCAAAACAGGTATTTAGTTCCATTTTACACTGCTTTTGGTGTCATATCTGGTCTCACACTTTCTTTGCAACACATATAAAAATACATATATAGATGTATACACATATATTTTACATGTATTGTAAATATATTTTTAATGTGGTCTAGGATTTTCTGTGTAATTATAGTTCATTCACAGGTACACAGTGATCTGTTTGTGCAGGTAACAGTCCATTGAGGAAGGAGTTCCTGGTGTTAGATACACAAGTGTATAGGTGACTTTTTTTCATATGATAACATTAACTTTGGTCTTCTTATGAACATTACTTTTCTTCTAGCTTTCAATTTTTGAACACAGTTTGGGTGAATAAAGTAGTATAATTATTTATTTTAAAATAAAATCTTAAAGAATCAACACAGTAGGCCATGTGTACAAGCACAGAGCCAACATGAAGGAACTACAAAAGAAAAGCAAACAGTAGAACAGCAGGTCCCTTTTGTCATCATAAGTAAAGGGCTGCACTGATATTCTAAAGTGCTTCATGCTGAACTGCTATAAATCTGAGACCTGACAGCTAATGGAGATTTTCTTACACCGTATTTTTGAAGAGGATATTGAGAGCCACTTTTTTGCATCTTCTTCATTGCAAAATCTTCAATGTTTAGCTCTTAGGAGACAGAGGAAGATAACTCTTTCTTGCTTCATCTACTCATGTTAGGAATAAAGCTCTCTTTTTACTGTCTTCCTCCTGTTCCTTTCTTGATACATATAAAAAATTGCCAAATTTTCTCTCCATTGCTAGTCTGAGCTTCTCATGCTTCTGCTTTCCTTGGAAACATTTGAGGGATTCTGCAGGTCCATGGAAGTTCTCTCCACTAAGAAAAAACATGGCCAGGATTCCCCTGGTTACAGGCAGGGCAACTTTCTACTTTGCATTTCCCAAAGCATCCAGGTTTATAATTGGTTCTAATACCTTAAACATCTTTCATTTGAAGTAGAAAAAAAAGTAATGTAGACTAAAAAGTTCTCTGCCAAACTAATTCAAAGTGTTCAAACTCGGAAATGGAAGAACAGATTTCTTGTTCCAGGTATGCTGTGAAAGACTAAAGACCAGAGAAGAATGTCAGGTTCACCACCATTATCAGATTCTGCTTCTTCTTAGTGTATAAACAATGGAAAGCTACCATGCTCTAAGAAGTCTTCAATCTTGTTGTGATTATATGTCAAATTAAGGGGTTATAAAAGTAAACCTTTCTACTTTTGATTGATTTTTTTTCTCCTTTTCTGAAATTAATATTTCATATCAGAAATTATTCATTCATGGGTCGAGGGTAAAACCAATGTAAACGCCTTGGAGCCGAGACAATGAGTTAAAGATGTCCCATAATTAACTTTGTTTTGTTAAAGTAATGTTTAAGTAGTTTAACGTAATTAGATTCACAGAAGTAATTTCACTATATTCTTAACTTATATGAGTGCTTGAAATGATACGAGGGGAACAGTCTTCCACTGCAACAGCATCTCAGTTTAGAAAGCACTAAAACATGGGCCTGTGATCCTTCATACTTGACACCAGAGTGAGGTTGCTTACATCCTTAAATTCAAGTAGAGGTGTGATTGCAGGATTAGGGCCTCAGAATTTGTCCTGTCCAGGAGTTTAAGCTAACTGAAAACAATGACCTTTCAAGATTAAGACCTTATTTAATAAAGATATTTCTGTTTGCATAGGTTATTTAATATAATGCAAGTAATTCAAGTGTTCAAAATAAGTATGCAGTAGCTAGATTCAATGCAGAACTACAACAGCATACTTATTGTCTTTTTATTCTCTTTACCTATAGTTTGCAGCAATCAATTCAAATTAAAATCCTGTTCTGAAAGGAGCTGAACCATTTTTCTTCCGAAGAAGTTGTCAAAACAGTGCAATGTAGTAGTTAAAAATATTAACTGAATGCAAATGTGCTTATCCTAAGAACATCTCAGTACTGCAATAATTTAAGTGATGCTTTGATTAGACTTCTTTCTACTGAAAATAATTAAATTCATAGAGGATATGTTAAATGAAAATAGCCATTAGCAAAGCTAGGCACACCACAAGGAAGAAGCGATGACATCAGATAGCTGTGTAGTTAATCAGAAGACTGTAAGATTGTAAACTTTAGATGGGTAAGGTGAAAAAATTACCAGAGAAGAATATGAATTCCTAAATCATAAAGCTATATAAGCAATTAAGTGTGTGAGTTTGGGTGATGCTACAAAACGAAAGATCCATCTGAAAGCAATAGAAGTTTGTAAGATTCCCATGAGATAAAATTTACTTCTGTTGCCATCTCTGTAGAAGTTTTTCTCTCCGTCCTTACAATGCAAAGCTGCCATACTCTAAGAAGTATTTAATCTTCTTGTGATTCCATGTCAAATCAAGAGGTTAATAAGGTAAACCTTTCCACTTTGCATTGAGTTTTTTTCTCCTTTTATGAAATTAATTTTTCTAATTAGAGATTATTCATTAGTGGGTCCAGGGCAAAGCCAATATAAATACCTTGGAGCTGAGACAATGAGTTAAAGATATCTCTATAAAATTGACCACATGTTACAAGAAGTTAAATTATTGTAAAGCATGGTAATAACCTACTCTCATTTGTGATGCTGAAAATAGGATAGTAACATCACTGTAGAACAGGAAATGTTTATGTTTAGATTAAGCATGGTGCACATTCCCTGTAACAGGAGAAAAAAAAGTCTTCCCTACAGAGGCAGATAAAATTGCTCAGGTGAACACATTCAATACATTTCCTGCATAAATTACTTGAATTTTAATGGATTGTTTTCAATCCTTAAATGATTGCTAGAGCTAACAAACATTAGATGTTCTTTTGAAATATCAGGCAGAGCTGAAGTGTTTGGATCTGGATTTACCTGTACAGGAAATTGCCTCCATCCATTCTGAAGTGGCGTTTGTCATCTATTTTTCATCAAAGTCTGTTCATTTCTGCTGTGCTGATAGCATTCTTCTGGAAGGGCTAGTGGAGAAAAATAAATTAATGATGCTGAATTGGTACTTAAATACTGCAACAACTGTGGAATCAATGCAGCTGGTCTGCTGCAGCCATGTACCAATGCTTCCTCGTGCATTCAGTCACAGGTTTGAGTTATTTTATTTGTTTAATCACATAACCTCTTTGTGTTCAGTCTTAAAGATACTTCTCTAGAAAATCATATGTAAGAAATTTTTTTGTGTGAGTGAAAGTTACTTCACTGGATGGGTTGTGTTTCATTACCCATATTTAAAATATTATAATGAAGTTTACAGAAAATGTAGGCACTCTAGTTCATTCATATTTGTAAGATGCATAGTAATCTTAGGCATTTAGTTTTGCTGAGGTGGAATTATTTTCTTAAGCATATCTGTAGGCCTCCACTGCTTAAGTCTATATAGCACAGGAAGATACTTGATTTAGTAGCTCCAGGAGGAGGAACACTGACTCTGATTTAGGAAATTAAAGTTATTTCTGGGTATAGGCTAGAGCTGTATCCACTGTTAAATGAAATAGGTAATTTATGTTAAGAATAATGTAGTACTGATGGCAAAGCCATTCTCTGACATTGTCCTTTTCGTCACAATCTGCAATCTTGACATATGAGGCAGGACACTTACCTGACAGCAGTGATTGTTTAGAAAAAAGGAACTATTATAAGAATTATTCTGCAAAAGAAGTTACGTAATTCTGAATTATTACATAATTCTACATAACTCTAAATTATTTTCTATCTTCCTAATTTGAATTTTGCTTCTGGAATACCAAATGACTTCCAAAAGGTATTTTTTAAACTTTTATATCAAGGTCATGTATATTTGAAGACATAAATAGAAATCTTCCTGAAACTACAACTGAGATTAGGAGTTTAGAATAAGAATTACCACAAATAATGCAGTAGATGCTTTGTGACAAAATTATCACAATACATTCCTTCTCCTTAGTGCTGAATTTTGAAAAGTAAGCATTTCATATATATATATATATATATATATATGAGGTATGTCAGAGTTATCTGTGTTAACACAGAAAAAAGAAATCTCTTCATGATTCACTTTTCCCTTCAAAACAGTAAGGATTAAGTTAAATGAGTCACTTTCCATCTGCTAATACAAGATATTCCTTGTCTGTATTGCAATGCAATACAGTTGAGCGACAACTGTCTAGACATTTACTAGTCCATCAATATGAGACCATTCAGTGCATCAGAGCCTGAGTCTCTGATTTGTCTCCCCAGTAAAGGAGAAGGGCATCATTGAAACCTGTGGGGAATCTGAGAATAAAATACTATGGATTTCTGTCTAACATTATTGATGAAAGTTAAATGTCTGCTCAGAACCATAATCAAGCTCAGGAGGTGACAAAACATTTATGTGAACTGTTTAAGTAGAAGTGAGGTGAAAAGGAATCCTGTTGGGAAAAAATGGGCTATTTGGGGGTTTGGATCTTAAGAAAAGGAAAGAGAGAGTGGAAATCACTCAATGCTTTAAATAAATTAACTCCTTCCAGCACAGATGTCATGTAATTGCTTATTTTTAATTCCACAGATCTTGCATCAGCTGTAAAGGTTTCTAACTCAGGTTAGAAAAAAGGTTTCTAAAGAATAGTCATCATAATCATAGAATCATAGAATTGTAGGGATTGGAAGGGACTTCCAGAGATCATCGGGTCCAACCCCCTGCCAAAGCAGGCTCCCTAGGACATTTCACTCAGATAGGCGTCCAGACGGGTCTTGAATATCTCCAGAGAAGGAGACTCCACCACCTCCCTGGGCAGCCTGTCCCAGGGCTCTGTCACCCTCACTGGGAAAAAGTTTCTCCGCATGTTGGTGCGGATCTTCCTATGCTCCAACTTGCAGCCATTGCCCCTTGTCCTATCTCCACACACCACTGAAAAGGGGCTGGCTGATTCCCCCTGCATCCCCTGCTTAAGATAATTATAAACATTAATTAGGTCCCCCCTTAGTCTTCTCTTCTCAAGGCTGAACAGTCCCAACTTACTCAGCCTTTCTTCATAGGGGAGATGCTCCAGGCCCTTAATCATCTTCGTAACCCTTCTTTGGACTCTTTCCAGGAGATCCCTGTCCTTTTTATTACAGGGAGCCCAGAACTGGACACAATACTCCAGGTGGGGCCTGACCAGGGCAGAGTAGAGGGGGAGGATCACCTCCCTTGACCTGCTGGCCACACTCCTCCTGATGCACCCCAGGATCCCATTGGCTCTCTTAGCCACCGAGGCACACTGCTGGCCCATGGCCAACCTGTCATCAACCAGGACCCCCAGGTCCTTCTCCACTGAGGTCATCCCCCAGCCTGTACTGATAGAAACGGTTGTTCCTTCCCAGGTGCAAGACTTTACACTTGCTTTTGTTAAACCTCATCTGGTTTCTCCCTGCCCAGCTCTCCAGCCTGTCCAGGTCTCGCTGGATGGCAGCGCAGTGTTCCTGCGTGTCAGCCACTCCTCCCAGCTTTGTATCATCGGCGTACTTGCTGAGGGTCGATGCTATTCCCTCATCCAGGTCGTCAATGAAGATGTTAAACAGGAACCTATCCTTGAGAGCACATCTGAGTTTTTCTGTTTCAGTAAATTCAACAACATTTCCAGCAGGCCACTATGTGATACTCATTTCTTTTTTCTTTTTTTTTCTTTTTTTTTTTTATTTTTTTTTAAATGACAGTACTTTACTTTGACTCGTTAAAACATTACTGTCATAATTTTTTACTTCTTAGGGCTGTCTGCCTTAAAGGAAAGATGGGAATTACATGGTCCTTTCTGATTTTCTTTTTTTTCTTAATATGATGGTTCACTTCCAGCCAGATGGGACAGGATCTCCTCCCATGGCTGAGCCAGCTGTTGATTTACATCAAGTTTTTGGCAGACTTCATATAAGCTTTGTACTGACTGTTTCATCTGCATATCAGCCTCATTAATAATGTATGGTTTCACTGCACTGAATCACCATGACCATCTTTTCTGTATAATTAATTCATATAGGCTCATCACTGCCCTAGATAATTCTATTGATACCTACAGGTATACTAAGTAGTAGTTCCATGTGTGATCTTCTAAAAATGGATTATAGGAGCTTTTAATTAGTTATTTTAAGTCCTTGTAAACTAAAAGAAAACACGCACCTGCATGAGATGTGTCCATCACCAGGAAGAACAACCCATGAGTTGAATTGCATGACTTAGAAAAGGAGAAATCAGATGCATAGTGTATTTTACAGTCTTAATTTTCTTCTTTCTTATGTTCTCCAAGACAAACAAGATAAGGTATTCCTTTAGTGAAGTTTCATCTGGAGCATTGAGAAGAAATAAATGCTGGTGGTTTCTAGACTGATAATCCATTATGAGTCAGATGAGGAAGTATGGATAGACCACAGTTCACGACTGCGCCAACCCCCTGGCTTTCAATCAACTGGTGGGCATCAAATATGATGAAACTGGATTGAATGTTGTGCAGTTTATTATGGTCACTTTTTTAAAATAATACTGTTGATATTCTGCCTCTGGGTTCTGAAATACAGAATGTGCGTCTCATTTTCAGGCTTTCCCCTGTATCAGTGAGGGCTACAAATTTAAACCTTTTAATGATAACTAAGATTCTGACAGGGGCACAAGTCTCCAGAAGCTGTAGCTTAAAAAGCTCCCAAGTGCAATCATATGCAAAATAAAAATAAAAACTGTGGATGATGCTTCTAGGGAAAAGGTTTAGTAACATACCCAGATCTTGAAAGGTTCAATTAGTCCATGAACTGAGCTTATACATGTATTCCAGTTCCAAGCCTGCCTTGGAAGCTTGCCAGAGATACATACCATATAAAAATTTATTCTTAAAAAAAAAATAAAAGAATAGAGCTTTTTTATTTTATGTAAGACTTACATTACTAAGTGTTATGTTTCATAACACTTGGAAATTGAACATTTTCCATTCTTTCTACATTACAGTTATAGAAATTATTTTCAATTATCTATTTATCTCCCTGAGACCATCTGTGGATATGTCCAGTTTTCAGGAAAGACATGTGTTGCAGTGCCTGGAGTTCTGAGCTCCATATTGTTCAGATCAGGGTATGCTTGTCATTTTCTTCTAGGTTTGGTTTCCTTTCTTCTTTTCTGGGAGAGGCTGCAAAAGCAGGGACATCAGTGCATAATAATGTCTTGTCTGATTATCTAGTTGGGAACATGGCTAATGAAGTTGATATGGAACTGAGAACTGGGAAGTATGCATATAACGTGTCTGTCTACAATCAATAATCTCTCTTATTCAATTGTCAGGAAACAAGACTCACTAAAGTTTGGGGCTTGCAACATAACTTCGTAATCAGTTACTTCAGAACTAGAAGCCCATGACTAGTCTATGGAAGAGTGGCCATAAATAAGAAAAAAAATACTGTATTACTCATCTAATAAACCTGACATACAGCTCACAGGAAACCCTACCAAACTACCAAGATCCACAAAAAATTTAGTGGGAGGGTGAAGTATGATTTTGTCTACAGTATGTGTACATGATCTGCTCATGAGCTAGCTGAGTTGATAATCAGTGCTCTAACAGGTGGCAGTTTCCTGTATTTTGGGGAGAAATGAAAGTTGTTTTATTCTTCGTGCAAACTTAAAATATTGACTCTCGTGCATAAAGATCAGATTGAACTTTTCTTCTGACATGACTCTGGCAATATCCTTTTAATGAAGGGTTAGAGCTAGCAGCTTTTGTATCATGAGAAATTGGAAGCTCAGTTTTTAATTAATTAGTGCTGTGTTGCTATTAAAATGTTCTATAGTTTCAGATGAGTCAATTAAGCAATTGCTTCGGTTTTCGTATCTAAAGACTGGAATACTAAATTCACAGGAATGTTTTGAGATCTTATTAATTAGCCAATGCTGAAGTGTAAGCATGAATTCTCCTGTGCCAATCTCTGACAGTTGAATAATTCCTTCAGAGAAATAAAAATGACATTATTCAAGTTACAGAACATATTTAGATTTGCAGATGCTTCCACATTAGAATTTAGTCAAGACACTACGAATAAGACTTCCATTTCTGTGAAAAGTGCATATGGAATTGTAATAAAGGACCTTGGCTTTCTTACAACTTGACTATATTTCACATAACACACACATATTTCACATATGAGATACAATTCTGGCTTATTGGTGTACTATTAAATTTCACAGAATCACAAGGTTGGAAAAGACCTTTGAGATCATCAAGTCCAACTGTACCTGTCCTCTACTAAACCACATTCCTGAGCACCTTGTCTACCGGCTTTTTAAATACATCCAGGGATAGTGACAGAGGCACCTCCCCCAGCAGCCTGTTCCAGTGCCCAACAACCCTTTCAGTGAATCACTTTTACCTAATGTCTTATCCGAACCTGCCCTGGCACAGCTTGAGCCTATTCCCCCTCATCCTATCCCCTGTCACTTGGGTGAAGAGACTCAACACCCGTCTCTCTACAGCCTCTTTTCAGGTAATTGTAGGCGGTGATAAGGTCTCCCCTCAGCCTCTTCTTCTCCAGGCTAAACAACCCCAGTTCCCTCAGATGCTCCCTGTAAGTTTGCTCTCCAGCCCCTTCACCAGCCTGGCTGCCCTTCTCTGGACACACTCCAGGACCAAAATGTCTTTCTTGTTGTCCAGGGCCCAAAAGTGAACACAGTATTCGAGGTGTGGCCTCGCCACTGCCAATATGAATCTACAGATAAAAATATGGACACATTTATTTTATTTCATATCCTAGCATAGAAGTTGTGTTCATAACACATAAGGAGAAAACCTAGGTAAAAGCAATTTGTTTAACATTTTTATTCAGATTACTCTGCCAATTTTTCTTCAGATAGGTATCTTTAGTTATGTCTTGTGTCTTGTAGTATTTTCCACTGAATCAACTGTAATATAACAGAATAAAGTATAATAAGAGCTGTAGCCCTTTTCAGTTTGGGGTTGATTTTTTGTGTTTTATTTTCCTTTTTGTGGTTAGGTTGTTTTGGGGTTTTTTTGGGTTTTTTTTTTTTAATATGAGTAACCTGCCTGGTAAATTCTCTGTTTTAATAACCATTTCTTCTAGTGGGAACACTAAAATTTTTACTTTTCAGATAGTCTTATGTGTCCAACCCAGGAAGGTATTGCTAAGTTTGCTTAATTGCTAACTTTATAGTTGATGTTTTCTGCTGGTCTCACTAGTTCCAATTTTCCTCCACCTGTACAAAATATTTGAGAAACAGCTGAAATGGTAAACAAGCAGAGAGGAATTTGTGGTTTTGAAACACATATATGTCTTTTTTTTGCAACATGCACAAGTCATATTCATGTGAGACATAATATGATCAAAAAATTTGTTTTCATTATTGTAGTCCATTTAAGCATTGATTGAAAGAAAACTTGAACATAGTTTATAAAGATATTAAGAAAAAAATGCCAGTGATACTTGCATTACATAGGAGGAAAGGTATACATATACAATTAGCTATGTGAAGAGATGAAATTAGTGTTCATTTTCAGATATAGTCTCTATGTCCATTGTTTCTCAAGTTTTGATGTAGTTTGAGATAATGTTTTACAAGACAAAAAATTTAATTTGTCATATGGTTGCTTAAAGAATCCCACAGTAGCTATCAGGAATTATATTTCAATAGTGTTAAATAAATATATTTAAGCCTTCCTCATAACTGAATGGTATGGATTTTTTTCTTTTAATAAAATATGAAATGTAGATATAATCCACTTGTGCTAGGGCTAACGCCAAAAAAGGAACTGTGACATCTTTTTAAAGTAGCCTGATCTGCACATAATGCTGTCTGTGAATATTTCAATAGTAAAAAAAATCTCCCTTCCCCTCTCTTTTAGTTTTTTTAAACAGTACCCTTGCCTGCAGCATTCCACACAGAAACAATACACGTTGTCAAAAACTAGATAACCAATTTATTTGGAAAATGAATTAATGCTTTCTTCATCTGACATTAACTTTGTTGGAGTTGTGTCTCAAGTGGAAAATGTTGGCTTTGAGTGTGGAATAACAGTTACTTCTTCATACTCAATAGGCTGAAATGCCAGGAAAGGGAACCCATGTCCCCAGTGTGACTGGAATATCAAGTGACAACCTTGGTGGGGTGTTTTCCTTGCAGTGTTCAGTCCTGTGTGGGAAAGAATGAACAGACTCATCAGGGTTAAAATTTGTGGTGCATTAACAATATCTAATGATGAAGGAATCCATATTTCCATACATTTGCATGTTGCTTCATAGAACCTAGGACATACTCACTAGACTGTCACTAATATTTTGTGGTAGGTCTCCCATTTGCATCAAAACACTTGTTATTCATGAGTGAGTAGCTACTGCCAGCTCTACAGTATTGCAGCTAGGCTAGTTTGTAATTGGTTTATTTCTGTTGTCTGTTGTCCTGTGAATACTGCAGCAGCAGTGAGTGCAGGGCAGTTTTTCCTCTACTGTAGGCACCTCTGTTTGAGACATATTATTTTATAACTGGAAATGTGCATTTGAATCATCATTTATTAACCATTTTCATCTGCAGAAATGTTCTACATATTTTTCAGTTTAGCCCTTGAAATCTCATTTTTATGCAGACTGGCTTTTTCAATACCTCAAGTTTTGCTCCTCAAGTTTTTACTGTCACATCCCTTTTATGAACACTGGCAATATTTCTGGTGCTACTTAGCAACATGAAAGATGACAGTATTTCAGAAGATGAGCAAATTAGAAGTGTAAAGCTATATGTAGCAAAAAGAAACAAAGAAAGAACAGCAAATTTTTATTTATAGTATCATCTGACAGTTTTATGCGGGTAAAGAATCACATTATTGCAGAATGGTTTGGGTTGGAAGGGGTCTTAAATCTCTTCACAACCGCCCTGCTATGGGCAGGGACACCCTCCCTTAGATCAGGCTGCCCAGAGACTCATCCAGCCTGGCCTTGAACACTACCAGGGAGGGGGCAGCCACAGCTTCTCCAGGCAACCTGTTCCAGGGCCTCACCATCCTCACAGTAAAGAATTTCTTCCTAATATCTAATTTAAACCTACCCTCTTTCAGCTTAAACCCATTATCTCAAGCCCAGCCCTCTCACCCTGTCTTCATAAGAGAGGTGCTTCAACCCTCATATCATCTTTGTGGCCCTCCACAGAGTGGTTCATCTGTCAAATCCGTTTCTCTCTAATTTAGAGGCAAGAATGTAATTTGGGACAGTGTCAAGTGCTTTTCATATTTCCAGGTAGATGACATCAGTTTTCTTTCATTATCCACCAACACTGTAACCCTATCGTAGAAGGCCATCAAATTGGTCAGGCATGACTTGACCTTAATGAGGCCATGTTGGCTGTCACCAGTGTTTCTAGTTGAACAATCCAGTCCTTCAGAGTACTCGCTCTGCATGTAATGCTTCCAGCTTTCACTACTAAGAGCTTTGTTCATCCAGCACATTGACACTGGCAAGAAGGTCAATGAGGGCGTGCATGAGAGGAACCACTGGAGGAATTTAGGATCCGAATGGGCCAGAGAGCTCATGGTGTAATAATAAAATGACTGGAAGTTTCTCTGGAAAATTCTTCTAATTCCATTCATTTATTACGTTATTAAAGATATAGCATTATCGTTCTTAAACCATAACTTGTATCACAGTGAAGTTCTGACAAAATTCCTAGAGATTTTTTTAAAAGGTAAAATAGTGTATAGTTTCATAGAATGTTTTTCTTCAAGTGCTTTAGAACATTATATAACTGCAAAGCATATAAAATTAATTTTGCACAAAATGGTAAATAAGCTGCAGCAGATTCAATTTGACTTACATAAGAATAAGCTGGTGTCTTGTTTTCTTGGGTTTCTTTACTAATAGTTTATTTGAAAAATGTATGGTTTATAGACATCTGTAAGCTACAAATTGTTCACAGAAGACTTCTGAGAAAACACAAAGTATACAAGTGAATTAAGTCGGTGTTTTTCTTCTTACTCAATAGCTTATATACTAGAAAAGCTTTTTCCTTCCATGTTAATGTTTTAACACATCTTGTTTTTTACAGAACGATAGTAGCAGAGAACAAGAAGTTATGTAATACTCACAATGTTATTACAGTCTAATAGGCTTTAAGTAAAACACTGACATATACATCTATGTAAACATAATAATCTGTAACATATGTCAGTTATGTATGTGCTAGAATTTAGGCTTACACTTAGGCCTCCAGCAGGTTTTTCTGATGATGTGTGGTTTGCTTTCCTCAACACAAAATGAATCACAAGATGAATCAGGCCCCAAAAATGCCTATTTCTCTCCATTGATTATAAAATGAGTCTAGTCGTCTAGCTCATTTATAGATATCAACTTTATATAGGTAATCCATATTTACCCAGATGAGTCTTACTCTTATTTTAAGATCAAAAAATAATAAATTGTATTAGTACATCTAGGTTAAAATGTTAACATACTCAATTTGCTGATTGGACATTTTTTCCATGACTATGATGTTGTCTCAGCAAATTACCTCAGACAGCCACAAGGTCTTGCAGCTGATTAAGAGTTCAAATCCATGAGTTTTAGTCTAGATTCTTGTAATTTTGCCTCTATTACATTCCTGATTTGCATTTTTCACTGTTACTTCTTGTTTTCTGGGAACCGTCAGGCAAAATAAGTAACTTGTAATTTTTAATATTTTTAAAATGCAGCTAAGTAAAAAGAGATGAAGTGTGCAGCAGTGTTTTCAGTAAAGCTTGTTATTTCTTAGAAACAGAGCTCTCTATTATAAAGTTGAATCTCACCTTATAACAAACAGCTAATCAACAGTTTGCCATTTTACTTGCAACAGCAGTGTATTATAATTGGAAGTAATGGGCCAAATGAGTTATGAATAACTCTTCAAAATTATATACTCAGATTTGTTTAGAAATTGTGGGTGATTTTATTTTTCATTCATACTGTAGTGGTTAATGTCAACAAAGAAAAAAATAGCAACCCCTTAGAATTTGAAAGTATGTTTTTTTCAAGTGCATTTGGCATCAAAGCAAGGTGTGAGATGGACATCACTGGAAATAGAAGACTTGTATTTATCCCTGCAACAACTACACATCAATATGAACAGTGATATACTTCCATAATACAGCATCTCAGCCATGCCCTTGAAAGATTATCATGTAAGAGAAAATAATTATCTTTGCCAATTGAAACATTAGACCTTTTAGGAGAGAGGCTGTTTAAATGTGTTTTTTACTGACCTGGTTATCAAATAATTTCATATGATGACATGACCTATACAGAAACATACTTAAATAATGTACTTAATTTCAGGCATATGTTTCAATCCTACCCTCTTTCACAGGAAGTAATAATATGCTTGAACATTTTAGTAAAATGAGATTTTCTCATTACTGACCTCAGCCAGCCATCACTCAGCGATCAAAGATGGGGAATATGCCCTCTCACCTGGTCCTTTAGCTCCTCGCTGCTGCAGAACACTCTGTGTTTCTGTTATCTCCACTGGGAACAGGGTGAGCACAACTCAAGGTGAAGGCACAAGGAAAATGAGAGCAGGAAGAAGACCTTTTTCGTAACTTTTAACCTATTTTTAAATTATTACTTTCAGTACTATCCAGATTGCTTGAAACTGATGCCTTTTGCCTTAGCAGATATCATATTATTTCAGTATAGGAAGCCATGGAGCTCATACTCAAGAGTACTGTGGGGTTTTTTAATGACTATTGAACTAACGCTACAAAAAAACCTGTAACTGTAAAATAGGCGTTGCAAACAAAACTGACTGCAGATTGTTTCACTAGTGTATAGCAGGTTCTAGTGGTTATAAGTTAGTTTGGGAACCAGGGGAGGCTCGCTTCTCTTATCACCTAAGTATTTTGACATTTTGAAATATATGTTATTTAAGCCACTGTTTTAAGAGACATGATCATACTTGCATATTCTTGTTTGGCCTCACAAGTTTCTATATGCAAAGTTGAATAGTCTCAACATTTAAGAACTTTTTTCTTTCTTTCCTTTTTCTTTTTTTTTTTTTTTCCCCCTTTTTTTTTCCCTATTAATATATAGCTGTTGTGCAAATACATCTATGGGAAATCAAAGTTCCTCTGACAAGTATAGAAGAGAAAGCTTCTGAATACCCCATTATGACTGATTTAACCCTTCAAACCCCACCTCTCATACTCAATTTCATTAGAAGAACAGAGCAGAATAGGTTTGCTCTGGTAGAGTTTAACAGAGTGAGTCCTTTCTGCAAATACAGTAGAGAAAAATCTAGTTTGTGAAGCCTGATAGGGCTTACTCTAAGTTCGGTGCTTCATTTGTTAGCCGATCCCAAAGCAGAACTTTAGGTACCATGAGAGCTTTAATTTTGGAAACTTAGAGCTCTGCAGACTTCAGACATGAGTAGGCAGCAGCAAAGTAGGTATTTCAAGCGTGTTTTGTATTTCAGTTCCTAAATCCTGGTTATGTCCCACTTTAGATGCCTATGCCCTTTTTACAGTGTCATCTATAAAACCCAGATCTAAATGTATAGCTCTGTGAGAGTACTGGTCTCTCAGAAGGTTCAGTACAAATTTACTATCTATCTCTTTAAGTATCACAGTTTTAGGATACTACATTCTATTGAACAGCATGGGACTTCAAGTTTAATCGTGCAAGAAATTTTGGGTAATTTTACATTTTTAGGTATTCATTGGGCTAGCAGAATCAAACCATTAGAACTGAATTAGGTGCCCAGAGTCCCTGTACAATGTCTCATGGGAGAGCAGCATTTGAGAGAAAGGTATGTCTGCATTATGTTTGTGGGCCATAGAGATTTCCAGTACAGAAATACCCAGCTTGGGTACTGAAACAGTCTACTGTAAGGCATGTTGTGCAGACTAATGTACCTTGAGAATACAGGCTCCCTGCAGTAGGAAGCTACATCATTTAAAGTGGACTTTGATACGTGCGCAGTAAAGCCAGAGACTGACAATGGGCCTGACAGAGCACTGTGTGACTCTAAGTAAGCACCTGATGAAACCACTCTATAGAAAACACCTTGATAGGAATTGGGGAAAAACTCTGCCCCTCAAAGGTCAGAGTAAGGCGTGCATCTCTGCTCAGGGTCTTTGGATTACATGTGGAAGCCAGGTCAGGCCTTCCCTGAGAAAAAGGTGGTTCCTACCTGTCGTACCTACTGGTAAAAGATGTTAGTTTTCAAATCCCTGATTTCAAAGAGGTTTGTAGCCGCTATTCAGTTCCGTGGGGGTCATCATTTCTCAGTCTATCTCATTTTTACTGCTGTTTCTGCACAATTAACTATTCATTGAAGCAAAACTTTGATTCTGATTTTCATCCCCCCAACTGTGTGGTTTAACAGGTGTATTAGAGAGCAAGGCAGCTGCACGATATTAACATTTCAGTAGAGAGGAATGTGTTTTAGGAGGTTATCACAACTCACCTCTTTTAGCCATGTTTTCTCACCAGGCATCCCAGCTCACCCCATCTCAGCTCCATCTTTGCGATTCTTGCATGGCTGTGCTGCACACGGGAGCAGTGAAGCACTCTAAAACCTGGCGCATTTAACTCCTGTAAATTTTAGCACTGATGTACTTTGCAATGCAGTTCCAGAAAAAGTCACATCAGGGTGAAGGAGGGCAGGGAACTAACTATACAGGGGTGCAGAGCAGGGCTGAGAGAAAGTCCAGAGACTGGGGAATAGAAAATCATTAGACTGGACTGACCATGAAAAACATGCTACTGTATGATGAAATCAGGGGTGTCCCTGCTCCCCTGCCTTTTGGCTCAATTAATGGTAAAAACATAAAAGTGAATCCACACTGAAAAGCTATAATAGTTCAACTGCATCAGTACAGTCAAAATGGCACAAGCTTTCTGTGTAGACTTGACCCAAAAATTTATAGGTTATTTCATTCTAAATGGTCCTTAAAGAACTGTTCTCCATATTCCAAAATCTTTGTTCTAGGCAATCCTGGCAGTCTGACCAGGAACTGAACGTATATGGAAAATGAATTGACTTGTTACTACAAGGGAATGGTTTCTTCAGGGTCAAGATCTGAAGTACATTAGTGGAGAAGTGTATGATCCCAATGCTCAAGCTGAAATTTTCTGCTGATGAATAAGACTCTGCTGCCCAAGGCTGCCAGTTTAGCCAGACATTTTCCCATGAAATAAAAGAAAAAGAAAAAAAAACACAAACGAACCAATAAACAACACAAACCCACCTCAACATTGAGCCTACTAAACTTACTGGTGTTCCCTTCCAGATATATGAACTGATTTTCAGGTCTTCTTTTTTTTTTTTTTTGAATTTAGGAAAGGAATGCTTGAAGGTATATTGGTATCAGCATAAGCAATGAAATCAAAAGCTGTGCTTTCATGTTAGCATCTTCTATATTTTTTTGTTATTGCTCCACAATAGGTGTCTACAGACACCTAAATCACCGATATATATTTACTGTGAATAAATTTTATATATGAAGTGGGTAAAGTTCACTAAAGAGGAATCTGAAGTTCTGTGTCTAGGCAGGACTCACCAGTTGTTTAGTGAAAGACAAGAAACAACTAAGTGTGCAGAAGTTCTGCAGAAAAAGATCTCAGATTTGGAGTGGATGACAAATTCTGCATGAGTCAATGTTATTAAGCTACTGCAAACAAGGCAAATATCCTACTGGGATATATCAACAGGAATATAACCTGTAGGAGTAATCCTTCCATTCTGTTTAATGCAGGTAAGACTTCAGCTCAAGTACTCCATCAAGCTTCAAGACAGATGTAAAGCAATTATGGAGTGCAGGGAAAAACAGTGAAACAGGTCAGAGGTCTAGAAAATATGGCCTCTGAGGAAGGTATTTTAGGCTGTTAAGTCTTGAAAAACAGTGGAGAAGATATCATAGCAGTCTTTGAATAGGTAAATGGATGCTATGATGAGAAAGGTAATACAGCATTCTCAAATAACAGGCTTCAAGGGCAGCATGGGACACTGGGAAATACATTCTAAAAGAAAGATTGATTGGGTGTTTGAGTGGAGTGCAGTGATGTAGAATTTCTGTTAATGGGTGTTTTTAAAAGAAGGTAGACAAATACCTGTCAGGAATTATTTAGGTCACTGGGATAGACAGAAGAATGACTTTTTCTGCCGCTTTTTATAACTATGATCTATCTTTCTCTAAGTAGATATACAGCTTCTGTTTTTCACACAACAGAATCTGTGGGTGTGCACCTCAAGAATAAAATAAACTAATACAATTTCTGCACTAACAAATGTTCTTAATACACCAAAAAATCAAAACTTAATTACTGGCATTGCATAAAAATCTGCAAGAGGATTTTTTTATTGGATGTGTTTGATAAAAACAATTTTCTAATAAGGGAAAATTAAGAGGATAAGTAAAAGAAGCCAAAGTCATAAAGCATGATACAGTTATAAATGAAGAATTAAATCATCTTTATAATGGGATAAAAGCAATTATTTACTATTTCGTTAAAAAAAAAACTTTTTAAAAATGTAACAGGATGGTATGGTCCCCAGAGAAGTTACAAAAAATACTAAATAAGATACACAAATACGATATACAAATACACATACAAAATACAAATCAAACATACCGAAATTGTCTAGGATAGGAAAGCAATATAAAAGCTGAGGCCTGGTACTTTGCATTGCAGGAGACTGAGTGGATGGACAATTATGCATAACAATGCATTCTTAAGTACCACCAGCAATATGACTAGGAGAAGAATTGTATTTCATAATTTATAGTCTTTTTCTATTTACTGAAATATCTGACCATTTTGTTTGTTAAGACTGAAAAAATGAGCTTTTTTTCTTTTAAGTTTGGGAAAAATAAATGGAATTTATCATTATGAAACTGAACATCACCGTAGGGTTATAACCTTTCGCAGTTTGCTTATATCCTGTTGTATTTGGTCTCGTATCACGTTGTACTGAAATAAAAATCCAAACGAGTTATCAAGGAAACACTGAAAAATAAAGAGAGATCTATTTATTTCAAATTTAATTTATTCAGCGCTAAGAGGTGGTGTTTATGAATGAGGGTTAAGGTACTTGTGACAGAGCAGTCCATACCACCTAAGCAGCCTATTTCATGTATGTGTCAAGTAAAAGAAGCAAGCTGGAAGGATCCCTGGGTCACACCTTAAAAGTCAGTAGGTTGGTTTTCAGACATCTGCCTGGGTTGTTTGTTTTTCTTGGTCGGGCCCAACTGTCTCAAAAGTTAATGAACATTTTCAAGACACTAGGTTCTTCTTATGTAATATGTATGTTTATATGTATATAGAATTATTTCTTTTTATAGCAGTGACCTAACTCCCAAGGCATGCCCGGAAGAGGGAAAATACTCAGGTTTTGAACCCATTATACAAGATTTTACATCTAACATAAATTTAAGTAGAGAGTGATTTTAGGGTATACATGTCAAAGTATTAAGAGTGCATTAGCCAGTCATTGTGACTGTGTCAGCACTAGTAAACTCTCTGCCCTGGCCCTGAGGAAAAGCAGCATGGGAGTTTTCATCCATTTCACCAAATGCTTTTCCCTTCAAAACTGGGACCAACAGTGGTGGAAAAAGCCACCTGGTGCCAAACTACCATCAAGATAGAGAAGCTTGGGAATCTGCTCAGGGTTATGTATGTATTAAAGGCACTGTCAGGCAGGGAGTCACATCACCCCTGGGGACTGTGGCTGTGGGTGACTCACGCTGGGACAGGGACATTAGGAATGGAGCATCAGGAAACTGAGGAGTACAGGGCAGTGACCACAGCATGAAATGCCTGGCCATGGGACAGCAGAAAAATGTTTTTCTTAGAGCAGCAGAAAACAGCTATACATACATCACCTCAGACACCCCACTACCTGGCCCCTCCCCAGTGAAATTTTGGAGGACTGAATGTAACCAATGGAGAAAATAGAGAGCTGATAGCGGAGGGGAGAAGATAGATGTTTATATGTTTATTTACTTGCCAGTGCTCTTCTTTTTTCTGGTACCTAAAAGACTGATCAGCAGTTTGTGTTGATTGACAAGCAATTAAATTAAAATTCTCCAGAAGGCGCCTGGCTTCCCCGTGACACCCATGTTATTCTTACAGCCATGCCCAGGAGGCAACTGGGACAGCATCATCCAGCTCTGGCAAAAGACATGTCTAGCACTGTCCACACATTATGGATGTTCACAGGACGGTGCTTGATCCTGTGCTTAGGCCCTTTTTGCTTGATTAGAATAGCCTTCAGTCAATCCTGACAGCTGCCAATCCAAGCACAGTGTTAACTAGCACATTTAATTTTCCTAGCACCTCTGTATCTATGGAGTACCTGGAACGGAGTATCTGTTTTCATCCCCTGTCCCTTGTCTCAGTTGCTTCAGATGCAGTTTTAACCAAGAAGCCATCTCACAGTGAAAAATGAGTCACAGCCTTACCCTAGAGCAAACACTCCAGACCTAGAGAGTGGTGTGACACATTCAGCTGCTTGGGGTATGCAAATTCCAAGTTACCAGCAGGCAAAGTACGAACAGGGGTTTGTGTTCTCCTCAGCTACAGGGAGTCCTAGAAGACAGTGTTCACTTCTGCCGCTTGAAGACGTAACAGAGATCCCTTTTCACCAACCATTTCAGAATGTTCAGTCCTTTCTCAGGACAAGCAGTAGTTACAGCTTGGTGGAGATTTAGTTTAAGTTTTCTATTAAATTTAGGAGGTTTAAAACCTCCTAAAATCATAACAAAGCAGACATTTCAATCACTGTGATATTTTAGTAGATTTCCACTTTTTTTTTTTCTTAATATTCCCCTTGTGCAGTTCTTTCAATACCTCTTGCTGTACTGCTGACTTTTTATTTTAAACAGAGAACTTTTTATGTTGCTTTCTATTCTGCACTGCACACCTTCTTTCTCCTCATCACTTCCCTGAAACTTCTCCTAAGATTTCTATGTGCCTTGCTGCCCTGGACTTTTCTTCTTGTACTTACTCTTCCAACACAATCATAGTAGTGTCTTCCTAGTATTATCACAGGAAAAATAGGGTTATTCTATACAAAGTCTCAGTAATAGCAATGATACAGTTTAAATTGTAATACACACGCTTCTAAGTTTCAACACTTTGGGCATTGTGCTCATCCCCCCACTCCTCCTCTGGGTCTTAAGGTAGGATGTGTCTGTGTGAAAGGAGTAGCTGATTCTACTGTCTTCTCTATGAAACAAGATCTGTTACATAGAAAGATAAACAAAAGTAAAGAAAAAAAAGTAGCTTATAAATAAAAAATAAAAAGTTAAATAAATAGCCATAGCCTTCAGGTCTACTAGAAAAATCAGTGTAGGAATAAACCTGCTGCAGGCAAGTCAAGAAAAGTTCAGCCAGAGCAAGCCCGAGGCCTTGCAAACCCGGTACAAAGCTCATGGTCTGGTACCAGAGATAGCAATGCTGCATTTCAGGGCTATAAGGTAACCCTAGTATCTAATTCCCGAATCCTAATTCTATTCTGGTTCT
This sequence comes from Hypotaenidia okinawae, assembly GCA_027925045.1. Lineage (NCBI taxonomy): Eukaryota > Metazoa > Chordata > Aves > Gruiformes > Rallidae > Hypotaenidia > Hypotaenidia okinawae. Next base: position 122,242,977 of record BSDF01000003.1, read on the forward strand.
TTCTTAAGTGTAATAAGTGTAATTTCTTCGTTGTACATGATATGAAAGTATTCACATCAGAAGTGCCTAATCGTTTTGCATAAAGTATCATGCTTGTTTCTCTAACCTGTCCAGCTCCACTTCAACACATCCTTCGTACTGATTTTTTGTTACCTGTTGTCTTCATAGCTCCATTACTACTTACTTCATCCCCAGCTCTGATCATTCTTTTACATTTAAGAAAATGTCCAAGAAGAAAAAAGAAAACAAACCACAAAACTAGAGGTCTTCAAGTCTGTACAAGCCACACGCATGGGAAAATTGGAAATAAGTATCTTTCATTATTGCTTTTAAACAATTTTTTATTCCCGGCAACCATATTAATGAGGCAAATAATTGAATTTGAGTTCAAAGCAGTATTTCTCATGAACATGCTAAAATAAAGTGCTGTAGTTGATAGATTTGATTTCTAAAATACACAATTAAAACAGGGCACCTGAAAGCCAGCTTGTGTTTTTATGATTGTAGATTTTATCAGAGGAATTGTATTAACATTTATATCAAGCAGTTGTACTTGTGCAGCTACAGCTGTGGCTGTGCAGGCCTCTAGGCTATCTGTTTTTCACAACTCCCACATAAAATCTTCTAGGAGTTTTGAGGACAAGGGACACTATAAATTAACAAAACCTTTTGCACATGGAAAGGACTACATTTAATTCCGAATATCCTTTCAGTATCCTTTGCAAACACCAGCTGTCTCACTACTGACACTCTGGAAGTTAAGGAAGTATTAAATTAATCGAGGCCACGTCCTGCAGTAAGGGCACCACCAGGAGCCGCAGAACAGGACTGGATCTTTCTTTACCAGGGCTGCTCCCACTGCTGCTCAAGTCGTGGCCCTGGCGCACTTAGATGCTTTAAAACTGAAGCGAGGCTAGGAAGAGAAACATCTAGAAATCACTAGAGCGTGCTGACTCAGCTCGTGTGAAAAATAAGTAAGTCGAGCCGCTGGTGGGGTTTTTTTCCGTCCCATAACCCTGTAATTACGAAACAGCAGACAGTCGCTGCACCGGGGACGGCCCCGAGCGCTCCAAAAGCGGTGGGAAGAAGAGGTGCCGCGCCCGTATCCGCGTCCCAACCCCCTACTCCCGTCTCCCAGAGCCGCCCTCCCTCTGGCCGTGCGCGGTCTCCCGGCTCCCACTAGCGGCGGCCGGGGCGGGGAGGGCCAAGCGGCGGCCGGGAGCTGAGCTGGCGGCGGCGGAGCGCGGCGGCCCGCCCTGCGTGGCTCCGGGTCTGCCGGCAGCGCTGGCGGGGCTGCTCTCCAGAGAGCCGGGCCCTTTTCTGTGTCCCAGGCCTCTGCCGGAGTGTGTGTTTGGGGGGGGGGGCGAGGTGTGTGTTTCATCAAACTGCTCCGAAGTACTCGGTACATGCATTACATAATTTCTTTATTAAGATTGTGCGATCCCAGCTGATTATTTAATGTTACTTATTTCCTAGAATGGTTTCTGGGAGTCACATCGCTCTCTCTGGCCTTAGCTTTCCAAGCAGAAGGGAGGGGAATCGTTCCATTTCCACCTGAACTCAGTGCTCTTAATAGTTGATTAATTGACTGTACAAATCCTTCAATATGCTGGTATAGTAGCGCAAATACTCTCACATACACTGGCTTACAGAGATTTTGGTAGCTGTGAATATTCTTTTGAAGAAAAGTTGTTTACTGAATATTCATGAAGAGTTGGAGGAAAAAGAGGTCATGAATATGAACAAGTCTAATTTGGTGGGGTTTCTTTGCAAAGAAAAAGGCAGGCATTCTATTTTGCTGTTGTCATGAAACTCTTATTTTTTTCCACTTTCACATTCAGCAACTGCAAGGTTCACTGGAAAGCTGAAACTCAGGTACTTACCTTTTTTTTAAATTATTATTGTTTCTCTAGTGAAGGCTTGGCAGATATATAGCATTATGATGTCTTTTTAGGGAAGCCTGCACAATATTAAGCATAAATCCTTCAATCTATGGCTGAGAAGGATTCAGTTATTTAAACAAACAAACAACAAAAAAAAAAAAACCCAACAAACCAAAAAAATTGCACAGAATCCCTTCTTCCTTAAATGAGTTCACTTTTTTGATGAAAGGTATGAGGAGAAATTTTAATCAGATCTTTGTCCCATTTCCTTAAAAAATAGCTTTCAGGCTGGGAAAAAGAAGTTTAGAAACTCTGTTTAGGGTTTTAACTTCCTGAGACTTAAAGAACTTGATTTTGCCCTCACTTCCAAAAAAAAAAAAATTTATTTCCCCCCTCCCTGTAGAAATTAGAATACTTTTCACATTTACAGACACCTGTGAATTATGATACTTATGGAAATGTTACAACACCATAAATATACAACTAATTTAAAATTCAAACATAGTATGTAGAAGTACAGCGAGAGAAAGGAGTGAAAAATACTCCATTCGAGATGTTTATCTCAGTCAAACTTGGGTATAGCGTCATTTTGATGTTTTTAAAGCTCTCAAATACTGATATTTTAAATAATAGCAAGGACATTTAAAATGATAAATGGCATCACTATTTACATCACTAAGTCCTACTCACTTTCCATGGCTACTGGATGCCCATGTGTGATTTTTAAAATGTCTGCCAATCTGTTTAATTATTTTTAGCAATTAAGGTTGTAATTTGTGGATGTTGCTTCAGCTTCTTGCCATGTTGACTGATGTCTCAATGTGTACAATCTATGTCATGCCATATGTTCCTTGCTAGCTCCTATTAGGCAGAATGATTTTTTTTTCTTTCTAATCAGGTTTTTGCTGGTACATGTTTCAGGAGAAAACAGAAAATCAGGACATATCGGGTCTGTTTCTCCGCTGCTCTGCTTCTTGTATCTCTTTCTTCTAAATGTGGCAAGTGAATACAAATTGCCAGGGAACAGAGAACTCTTGTTTGCATGTTTTCCTATGCACACTTTGTTCAGGTAAAAACTGTTCAGGAAGTAGCAAGTCACTGAAAGTGTGGATCAACTAGCTTCAACAGATTGCTCCTAAATGACAAGCACAAACCACTTGCTTCACTGAGTCGAGTGAAAATATAAGAACATCTTTATGTTTTTATACCCACTTTATGACTAAACTCATGTACTTTTTTTTAAGGTGGCATACAGACTATTTTTGACTGTAAAATAGAAGCAGTTGAGGCCACAAGATGTATATCCACCTGCCTGTGCCATTTGCTGTGGATAAATGAGTGTGCTGGAACAGAAGTGTATTAGGAAGAGAGTGCGTTTTGGAAGTTTGCGATTCTATTAGTCCAGGATTCTCTTCGTCAGTGGAAAAAGTTACCTGGTTCCTATTTTCAGCAGATCATAGGAGAACCTGTCTCAGAGGTTTTGTTATTATTTTTCTGGTGAAGACTAACAGTATCTTCACATGTTGATACAATGTCTGCTGCAGATGGTTGCTAAATTAAATTTACTTGATGGGCTTCTGTTTTTATTCGTGTAATGGTGATTTTGATCAACGATAGAAAAAGATAATACATACGATAATTTTAATTGGTGAAATATAGGAGGCACTTCCAAATGTTTTTCAAGCAACATTTGAAAAAGAAAAAAGCCACAAACCTATTAGCAGCACTAATTAGTAGTGGGGAGCCTTGGATTTTCTAGGGTGGAAAACATTTTTATAATTTGTTCAGTAGCTTCAAAGCTTAATTTTAAGTACTTCCTATCAGTTAAGTGACAGGAACTGAAAGGTGACAGTGACATAGAGTAAACAACATTTGCATAGCAAAACCAATTTGACAACTAAATTTATAAATATTGCAAATGAGAGGTAAAGTTCATTTCAGTTTTAAAGCAAGATCTCCTCCAAAATTTAGTTCTTTTTTTCTCCTAGTCCTCTGTGAAGGCAATTTTACACTGTCCTTTCTAATGAATATTATTTCACATGAGCTTTATTTGAAAAGCAAGCTTAGGTATTGAACTGTAACATGGATCCACATTTGGTAGCTGTTAGCGCCAAAAGCTACTAAGGACAAGTACATGTTCTTAATTTCACGCTACAGATCTTTTTATCATTAGTGCACTTATCTTGAGTGTGTTCTACACATGTGTACATGCAGACCTCCCCAAGATTTTTATTAAAAATTCAGTGCAGTGGTACCAAATCTGAATAAAAAATACACAGTGAAGACCAAAGAGGGCAACGTTGCTGTGTTCTAGTAATTACTGTGGCTCGTTGTAGGCAAGATAACTCTGAAGTAGAGGAGTTAGTTCTTGCTAATTCTAGTTATTGTTAATTCACCATGTCTAAGAAAGAATTAATTTAATATTCCAACTTTAGAGTTATAGGTACATTGCAATTTGTACTTAATAATTATAATATAAACATATATAACATAAACATTCCAAAGATCGCACTTGATTTTGACCCAAAAACATTTGACCCAAACATGATACAGAAGCAGCCTAGGGATCCGCAGCCTAACAAATCTGGCCTACAAAATCGTATTTCCAAACCTGTAACTAATCCTATACTATTAAACTCAGCCTGAGTCAAGAGTTTGCTTTGAGACAACACTGACATTCACACATAAAAAAGGCTAAGGCTCTTGAAGATAGCTTTGACAACAACTTCATAGCTGATAATACTGAAAAAGACAAAATACAGGGGTTGTGTTTCTACTGTCTCTTGACTAACAGGTATGTTTGATGCCTTCTCAGACAACAACCTGCTGTTCTTGATCTGTGGGCTGAGTTTCACTGGTGTCCTTAGGCTAGTGTGAACTATAATGTTTCTATTTCCAACACTGCTCCACTAAATCAGAATTACTTGGGAAGCTATAAAATGAGCCTAACGTGTACTGTGCTAATGATTAACTATTAATCAAGTGGCTTGTGGTAGCGCCTAGGGACAACTGAGATTCAAGCCCCATTATGTAAGGCAATGTGCAGTTCTTAAAGAACACCGTAGAAGGATTTTTCCATTTTAAAACCCACTGTGCTATTACCACATCCAGGCTGGTTCTGCTTTTTACCCTCCTATCCATCCTTACAACTCCAACACCTTTGGCACTTGAACTGCTAAATTCGTTTTTGTGGCTCCGTCTGCTATTTGTTTCCTGAAGCCCTACAGGAAGGGGGAGAGGTGCTGTTGCAGGATGCATATGACTTCAACCGACCTGAGAAGTGTTAAAACACACAATTCTGATTCATTTAAAATCAGATACTTTACTGTAGTTTTAAGCAGGAGGCTTCTCCTATGTTACGGAACTTTTTCAAACAGTAAAAAGTTGTAACTTGAAGCCTGCTAGATTTACTCCTTTGTGGTGCATTTTGGCAGCTGATATCATTGTCAGCGGGAGGGATGCTTCCACAAAAGATATCATGCTCAATACATTTTTGGCACAGCCAGGTGGCCTTCATGAGTCACTGAGGCACCTGCTGTAAATCAGCCTGTTACATTGGCATTCTCAACTGCCTATGAATTCCAGATCTCGCTTTCTTATGTTATCTTTTTTTTGGCAGATAGCTATCAACAGGTGTGATTATCAGTGATAGGGAGCATGTAGTGATGATGGTTAAAGGATTTCACAAAGTCCTTAAAAGGACTTTTTTTCAAAGAAGGTGAGATATTTTATGGTTAACAGTTGTTTTTTATTAGAATCAGACTCTTTCCTCCTGCTGTTACCCTTCCCACTCATCCGGAATCTGAAAAATAAGATGAAAACTGCTGGAAGAATACTGACTCTGATGTTATTTTCATGAAATACTGTGGGAACAGTTCCATAATAGAGCAAGTGACAAACAGCCACGTTCCAGCTGGCAGGAAGAAAAAAAAAGATGGACGAGAAGGGAGGGTGACTGGCTTCAGAAGGAAATATTAAATGAAGAGGGGAGAGAAGAGTAAGAAATGAATAAAGTGTGAAACATCAGAGGGAAGTTGAGAAACATGGCATACTGAGAATGGAGAGAAAAACTTACAGGAGAAATGGAGAGGTAAGTGAGGCAGGTAATGGTAGTGGTTTTTTGTGATGATAGTCTCAGAAATTCAACAGAACCTCAGAAGTTAAAGCAAAATTAGATGTTCAGCAGTAGAGGAAATCAGCAAGCACACTTCATACAAAGTACTTAAAAAGTGAGGAGGAAATGTAAAGGCAACAAAATCTCTTGGGAAATTACATCTGAACAGTGTTTGATTATAATCTATATGTAAAATAATAATAAATGTAGAAACCGGTTCTATATTTTGGGCTGCTGTCATAATTACTAACTTAAAGTCACATAACAGAGAAACTCTTCAGTTCTTATTCACCACTTCAGAAATGTTTCCCTTCTAAACAGATCATTCACTGGCATCTAAGCAGTCACCTTTCATTGCTTGACACCTATATCCCCGGGGAAGGGTTTGATGAACTTGTAAACAAGCACTATGCTTTGAAGTTGAGATGAGCACGAAGGTAGACAGCAGACATCACATATGTGCACTGACTGTAGGAGTTCATAATAGGACTCCTGTCCAAATACGTGAGTGACTGTTTGCAAGGATGTGCCACATGTGCTTTTGCTTTCAACTGTATCAGCTTTGGGGAAAAAAAAACAAACAAACACCCAACCCTCAAAAAACCTAAAACCGACCCTTCTAAAAACCAACCACAAATCTGCACTGTGAAGCTGGTCAGAGCTTCATTTAGCTCCATTTCTTTAGGGAGGTGTCAAGATTACCCTGTATACTGTTCCTTCAAAAAGGTGGATCCATCTGCTGACCCTCAGCAGTGCCTGAGGTGTACCTGAACACAGAGAGTATGACCAGTACTTGTCTAGATATTCCTGGGGCCACGTGAAAAAAAACTGTGGCAGACATTTCTGACACCTCAGTGTGTACCCCTTAGCCAAAAAGAGAAGTTGTAAGAATTTATTTTTCAAGCTTGGAATGTAAATACAGACATGCTTGAAATTCTTCCATCAAAAGATCTGAATTCCCCTGAGAACGTATGGATATGTTCTCATCATGTGAATCAGTAGGTAATCGTACAGGGCGAGGCAAAAGCTAGTCAACATGCTTTGATGGCTTCAGCTCCTGAAGGCTCACATGTGTTATTTGCATGAGGTAGAAAATTTTCAGTTTTATGAAGCTCACATCAAGGGTTTTGGTTCTGAAACATTATTGAAGGCGTCTTTGGTTAAGTTTCCGATGTTCTTCACAATCAGCATAGCTTCCCTCATGGGTTTTGTTCTTGCTTTAGGTTATGGCTGAAATTAGTAAGATAAAAGACAGATGATAATTTTGAAAAGTTAATTGAAATTTAATGAAGTTCAGAAGTTTCAAGTTAAGCTGAAATTATATGCAGAATTTTCTGGTTGCTTTGAATATTCTTTTGAATTTTTTATCACTCAGGAGTAGGTGAATACCTGAACAAAGTATTTGGATAACGCCTATTGCAGATATAGTAAGCAGATACATCTTTAAAATGATCCTTGTCTTAGCCTTCTCTTATTCTGAACTTAATTACCAGGAACCACACTGTACAATATGACTGATTTTCTAGGAGTATGAACAAGGGATAGCATCGGTCTGCGTTTTGTTTCATGATAGTTAATACTTAGACTAAGTTTCTATCTGCCACCAAATACTAAAAGGTATCTTCCAAAAATGAGAACACCCACTCTCGTGGTTAAAAACACAACTGAGTAAATCTTTATACACTCATAGAGAATCTTTTACAGACAATGGGATTTTGGAAGGTATCCAAGGTAACCCTATCCTGTGAGGGACCAACTGTGACACTCTTCAATATATCTAATGATGAGATAAGAAATACTAAGGTAGATATATACATTCTGTTCAGAATGGTAAATAAAAAGGAAACATCTTAAAGAAAAAAAATAATCACGTTTTAGGGTTTAACAAGTAGCTTTCTTTTGTTTACATGCTTTCTTAAGAACTTTACTCTTGAAATACTGTCAAGGGAAATAACGTGATGTTATAGATGTTGTCAGTTCCTTTTTGCAGTTTGATTTCTCACAATACTGTAACTTGAGAGAATTCAAGCCACAGAGTTTCAGCATTATTCCCAACATCTTTGCAGTTTGGAGGATTTGGTTGCAGAGTTTCATTTGCTTTATAACAGTGCTACAGCTTATCTCCATACCTATATCTTTGCAAAACTCCTCTGGAAATTTGAGCACGGTTGTATACTACCCAAGTAAGCTTCTCTGTCTCAACTGGGATGAGATCCAGTCAATTTTCTCAGAATTACTTGGGGATGAAATCAGGAAGGCAACTGAAAGGTGTCCAAAGCCAATTCCCCAAATAATTGTTTCATCAAATTGCAGAAGAAGCAGTTTCAACTAAAACACTGGAAAGGATTTTTTTTTCCTCAATGGAGAACTTGAAAATTCGTTGCTTTCCATTTTGACTTTGATTGAAGTCAGACTTTGAAAGCTCCAGAGTAGTACTGTAAGATGAAAAGAAATCGGAAGGAACTGGAAACATTTCCTGGATCATTGAGCCATTGCCCTGTCTTCTCAAGCTGTACATCTGATAATCCTATGCGAAATAAAATTTCCATCCTTCACGCAACTCTGCCCAGGAGCAGTTCTGGGTTTTGGCTCACTTCTAATGAAATGTGCTTGGGAATTGTAAGAGAGTGATTAATCCTTCAGGTCCCTGCTTGATACAAAAAAAAAAAAAAGCCTATAAATGTGATGAAAACATTAAAAAAATGAGTTAAAAAGGTGAATAGGCTAGTATCGTAGTGAACTATCACCTTTGTGCTGTTAGTTTGGATGAGACATTGGTGTTCTGCTGCTTCTGCGGCTGAGAGTATTCTGAATGGTAGCGGTTTTGGTCCCTAAGGGACAAAGTAGAGCAGCTGAGACAACATTTAATCCAGCAGATGAAGGTACAGTAAATGCCACAGGCAGTGTTCAATTTTGTGTGTTAGCAGCAAGGGATAGACATTTAAAAAGTGGAGAAATGGCAACCTTGTGTGATGGGATGTGATGGGAAAACATTGCATTTGTCCTGAATTGGCCTCTTATGCAATTAACTATGCTTTCTTTTACTATTTCTTTGTTATGAAAATGGCTAATGAATAGAAAAAAAATTGATGGTATAAGCATGTTTCCCATAAAACATAATTAGAAGGGTACTGTATGACACTTGAAGAAGGTATGTGAAATACATCTATGGGAATCAGACAGAAGCTCATGTTTAGTGCAAAGGGCCTAAAGGACATTCCTTCTAAGCCAGAAGGAGGGTTGCAGAACAAGCCTACAAGGATGCCTATCAGTCTTTCACAGTACGGTATTGAAACAATCAGTGGTTTACGGGGAAAAAAGGCTTATGGGATAAGATCTCCAACTGCAATGTAGTAAAGAACACATACTTTTTAGTTTTGCTTTGTTTTCTTTAGTCCTCTGTTAGCTTTAGGAACTTGAAACACCTGAAATCTCACAATGGTTATCACAAGAAGGAATCGAATCAGAACTATTTCAATTTTACATTCCCCGAAAAAGAGATTAAGCTTTCTTATTCTTTCCATTAAATACCTACACATAGAGCACACACTCTGAAATCTGTATTCTTTGAATATACTAGTTGCTGTGTTGTGTGCAGAGAGTGTCCAAATAATTCTCCCTCAACACCCTCAGTATCTGAATCAGTCGAGCAGCATTCATAGAGCACCCAAATTTGCATATCCTCGCGGAAGCAAAATCTCTTTAATTACACGTAGACCCACACTACTGTATCTGTGTGCTACCCTGTGCAAGCTGACTGAAACGGGTTGCTGTTAGACTGAGGACCTGTGTGGTGCACACCATTACAGTCTGTAGAAATGTCCTGTGTGGCACAGCACTGCTAACTGATTGTTACCAAGAGTCTGAAAAGAAATTCTGCGCAAATAAAAGCAATGGAAAATAATGCCATTGACAAAAAGAACAAGTGTCACATATAGCCAAAACTTTTTTCTTAGTGGAATCAGTTGCCAAAAAATCCCATGTTCTAGGAAATGGCACGCAACATTAATTTCTCTGAGTAATATTTTAAAGAATCTTACTGTTTTCCCAAGTTGCCAGATTAATGAGTCCTTTTTTTTTTTTTTACTCCTCAATTATGTCCAAACTTTTAGAACCTGGGAGCACATTCCAGTTCTGATGTCCACATTTGTCCTCTGTCTACAACCCAACCCCACAGAGAAGACAAGAAGACACAGAGCCTGGAGAAAAGTACAGAGACTTTCCAGACATGAAGTGTCAGGGACTGGCATAAACCTTGGGTGTCCTCATGCACCTACTTTATAATCAGTCACATCAACAGCATTGAGGGCTGGCCCCATCAGCTAACTGAAAGGATAGCACCTAAACCTCTGGTTTTATTTTAGTGGGGAGTATTGGCTTAGATCATGCCTGAGGATAGAAAACTGGAACTGAAATAAAAATAAAACATATATTTCTTGGCAAATCAAGGCCACCAGGGTGTTTATTTACACAATGGCAATCCTGTAGAAACTGTCATCACTGCAGAGTTTTAATACACGTATTCCTTAGATATGCTAAAAGATTAATATTTTCTGCTAATGAACAAGTCTTTAAAATAACTTTTCATGAAACTCTTTGTTTTCTATTCATTGACTGTGTTACACTTTTTTTTTCTTTTATGCATTGACTGCTCGTTTTATTTTTAAATATTACTGGAAATAATTTGCTAAAATCAAGGCCTAGACAAGGAAGTAAAGAAACATAGCCACTGAAATCTTTCTTCATGCAATGTGAAATTTACATTTCATTTTAGTCCACATAAATCAGGATGCTCTTATTCCTAAACTTGATTTTTTGCATCAGAAAGCTAGCAATTGAAGAGGCAAAATTACATGTTTGGAGAGCTCTTCAATACCAGTGCAACTGGGTAATTGTTGGTTGCAATTTAATAATTAAAAAAAAGCAACACCAAATTATTTTGTATCCCTCTGATTTCATTATGTAGTGCTCATAGTCAATAGAAATAGAAGGACACTCACAGGTAGGGATGCAAGTCAGACACAGGGAAGCTACTACTATTTATGTCAAATACACTGGTCAAACATGTATTGTCTGCGCTAAATGCATCAAGGTCTTGCAGGGTGAAGGATTAAATCTATTTCCAAAATTGGGGGGTGGGGAAGAAGGTTTGTTTCAGTGCAAAACCCCCATATTATATTTATTTTTTTCTAACTTCACTATTTGGTATAATAAGAGATACTGCCTCTATCTGCAGAACTTGCTTTGCATCTGTTTTCAGACCACAGAGGCCACAGCCTACACTTGCAAAGATGGTACATTTAAATTACTTTGTTATGCTTCCTGTGACACAGAATACCTTTCCTGTGACATAAACCACCATTTATCAGTGTAACAAAAAGATCCACTTTATTTTAGTGACTTAGTTTTAAATCACCTCTCTTAAGAACTACTTTATAAGTAAAACTTAATCTAGATCTAGCAAAAAAATCTGTCGGGCAGGATTTTGGGGGTTTTTTGGTTGGTTTTTTTTTTTAGTTATTAAGTCTTTAACTTGAAAACTTTTAGAGCTATGTACTAATTTTTTCCTGCTTAGGGTATTTTCCTGCACATTTAAGAGATGATCAGAATTAGAAACATTCAAATGTGTTGTACGTTCCTTTTTTTTTAAGGAGTTGACATTAATTCGATATTCAAATTAAAGGAAGCATATTTTTAACTGGACGGCAAGTTTAGAGATTTTCAGTGGTGTCATTCAGCTCATCAAAATAATTCTGTGGTTGCTGTTTAGTTTTGTTTAACTGATCTGTGAATTTAATGATGTTTCAGTAGTACAAGTACCGAAGATGCAAAGCCGTCCCCTTTCTCACCTGCGTCCGAAAATAAGTATTTTCGGGTAGTTATCCACTCGTCATTAAACACGAATGCTTTTGGTGCGTGCTGATCCGAGCATCAGCCCGGCGGTGTTGTGTTTCGCTCCCAAGCGTTGCACAGTTGCGAGCCATTTTTGCCGGGTTTGGCTGTATGAACACGTCTCCCCAGTTGTACTTGATCTTAGCCTTTAGGTGGCAGCATTTGAGAAGAGTTGCAGTTGTGGGTTTGCGACCATCTGGGATGCAATCTATGGACATGAGTTAAAAGTAGATAGGAGCAGGCATGTAGGTACTCTGCTCAGTATGCGGCTCACAACGAAGTTTATTCAGAAGCATTAAAAATGTATTAAAAAAAGAAAAAAAAAAAGGTGTACTTCTTTCTTAACACTCCTGATCTCTTGCTTTTTTTTATATAGAAAGATGTGTACTTCAACACACATGTGTGTATGCATAGTTTTTGAAAATGCTTTCAATCACAAAGGAAATTTTGTTCTGATTTACTGAATGAGAAACCTTTTTTCCTGCTCTTGCACAATTTTTTTTCCTCCTTTCTTTTTTAGATCTTTTTTTTTTTCTAAAAAGCAACTTCTATCAAGGTAAAGAATCAGAAATAAAGAAGGATATTGAATTTAACTCTCTTTTCAGTTAGCTTTCAATCACTTTAGCATGCCTAAATCATTACTATCTGAATATGTTGTGATCAGCAGGGGTGTTTTAAAACATGCACAAAACTTTTTGCTCAGCTTTAACTCACTGAAAATAACAAATCAACAATGTATATCTGATGTTGGATTGTGTATTCTACACAGCTACAACTTTTATTTATTATTTCTCATATGTATTTTATTTCATGGCAGTAGGTAGTTAAAAAAAAAAAAGATTCCTTCTGGGCTTTATAAAGATTAGGATGTCCACGTGTTGTGGCCAGGTATGGTGGGATAGGTAGAGTTAACATCAGTACCGCTACATTTTATTCTATAGATATACTTTGTTATAAATATTATAGAGATATTTTGTGTCCATACACCAGTAGGGAAAAAAAAAAAAAGTTCCAGTATATACACTTCTTCCTAATAACTACCCTAAGTCTGACTGGTTCTAAACTTAAATCCATTAAATTGCTTCTTGTTCAGTACTTGGTAAACGTGGCCTCAACTGACCACTGTCCTCTATATTGCATCTTTTAAGGGCAACTGAGCTAGACTAAAGAAACACAGCTCTTTTTTGTAAGTCGTATTAACTCAAGGACCATATGATCACAACACAGTCATGCGATATCCAAGCTAATCAAATTAGTAGTTAATCCTGCAAATGCTTAAAGTCAGAAACCTCACTGTATACTTTAAAAAGATACAAAAATAGCAATAGAAACTTTTATTCTAAATGCTTCTTAACACTCGGGCAGATCCAAGGATTCCTCCTCATGATTCATTTTAATAAATAAGGCTGTACTAAATTATGAAGCTAAATGCTTCTATACTAGAATTTACTAACTGAACTACACAATGAAAAAATAAATTCCAAGAAGATTTTTAGGATCTGCATCATAATACGTAGAAGATGACTACTGCCCAAACCCTGGAACCTTTCTGAGAAGAACTACGTAGCTATTCCATTCAGGGACAGGATGAGAGAAGACTCAGGTCAATCTGTTCTATTGATACACTTTGACTCAAAAAACAAAGGCTGGAAACAGACTTTCTTTCTTTGTAATATTTGCTTTAGCACTACTTTCTGTCTTAGTGGCTGTGCTTCTTTGGGTCATGCTGAAAGGCTATCACTAACTGATTCACTCCTTTATTTGGAGCTCAAAGAGAGATTGAGTGACCATGACAAAAATGACAAGATTGATACAGCCAACATTTGACCTTTTTCCTTTCACCTAACTCCTATTCCCCATTTTATGTGGGAACCTGCTAGTTGAAAAAAAGTGGAATTTTAAAGGTGAGCATTCAGCTTAGAGTTCTCTTGAGATCCACCCCAGCATCCTGCAGAGGTTTCATCAGAAAAAAAAACAGAGGGAGCATGGGGAAAATAAAAGCAAACAGATAGAGTGGTGTTCCACTTGTCCTTGTATGCCTACGCCTGTTACTGCTTTGTGAATGACAGAAGTTTAAAGTCTGTCATTCAGATCTCCAATACTTAAACATCCAAACAGAAGAAAACCATTAGAAGAAAACCCTAAATGTCTAGTTGGAAGAAATATGTGCAGTGAAATGAGAGGACAGATTCCAGGCTTGCCTTTGTGGGAATGCCATAGCACATTCGGGATCAGCTAAAGTGTGACCCTGAAATAAATTACTTATTCTACTTTGTGGACAAGTCTCATTCAGAGTTAAAGTAGCTTTATTTCTTTTAGCTTAATTTACCAAGTAAGCTAAAATGAAATAGGGCCACTTTAATTCTGAATTAATAATTTAGTCCATCAATTTAAGTAAAGTGCTTTGGTAGTTATTCATGAGCTATCAAGCCTAGCATCTAGACTGTTTAATGGCCAGTAGCTTTAGGTAGCAAGAGACACAGTGTACTCAGCCCTTGCATTAGCATTTGCAACCACAAAAGCAATCTAAATGAAGTTGGAAAGTTAACTCTTCTGAATTGCTTTTTCACTGGTAGTTAATATATGATATCCCAGATATGTACTTAACGTAGTCTGTCATGCATTGAGGAACCTGTTACACACAAATGAATAATTAATACAGGTTTAAGAGCCAACATTTTATGCTATTAAATATAGTACTTCATATTCTCTCTAATTTTATACTCAATATCAGCATATATTATTACTACAAGAGAATGCATAATTATATATTTAGAAACCCTGAATGGTAACTCATATGGAGTTATGAGAAGGAGTGGTGAGAGAAGGAGGATCAGGGCCACATGCATATTGAAATGACAGCATGCAACCTTTTTACCCACTTAGTCACATTGAGATGCACATATAAGTATATTAATATGCACATTATATGTTTTTATTTTAATTTAGATCATTGTTGTTCAGAGAATGAGCTTGAGATTGATGGCTTCATTGTCATGTAGAATATGCAATGTCTTGACTTCCCTGACAATTTTGAAGACAGTTACATAAAATAAAGATGGAAAACTCTCTTGTGAAGTAGTAAAGGTTGCTCAAGAATTTAGTTGCAGTATTTGCATTTCTCTGGATTACTTACGTATTCATAACACTGTCAGTCAGACCTTGCATCACTGGAGTGAATATAGATATATTGGCAAGGATGATATAGGGCCATGCATAACAGGTTAAGAGAATGTGAATATTGTGATTATTATATCTTAGTGTTTATTGTCTTTATAGAAAATATTCTAGTAACTTTTCATAGCAGAGAATTATTCAAAAGGGTTAAGGAATTTGTCCTGAAAATGAATGTGTTTATTGGCAAACAACTGCCCTTGAGGGCAGATTTGAGGGAACAGTTATGTAAATAAAGCCATGATTCAGCTGTGAAAGTCAGAAGTATGATTCTATTGTGATCTCAGTAGAAGAAACAGTAGTCTGGGAGGCATTTCCAGTTTAATATTTTTTCAAGGCAAGGCAAAGTTCAGTGCTTATCACCTGAACATCTCCTGCGCTGTAGTTTTTGTTAATATGTGAGTGTTGGCTCACACTGTGGCATGTATCTTTTTGAACAGTCTTAAATAATTAGTGTACTTACTGATCTATCACATCATGTGGAGCACTTTTATAATATGATGTCTTTGTGTTACAGGAAGTTCTCCTGAAAGAATAACCCTCAATAGTCTTAAAAATATGTTGTAACAGTGTAAGAATTCTAATTCAAATTGTATTTCAGGTTTGTAAAATTAAAGTCTTTGTTCTCATACACCTTTGGAAAGATGACTTCTAATTTATTTCTTGAGGCATATTTCTTTATAATATTAAAATAAAATAAGCTATGGTTGTGGATGAAAGATATCATGAACAAGATAAAATAGTTATAATTTCTCATAGGTGCACTCTGTTTTTATAAAAGTGTGGTGGTTTGACCCTGGCTGGAGACCAGACACCCACCAAAGTCACTCTATCACTCTCCTTTTCAGCTGGACAAGGGAGAAAATATATATTGAGATGCTTAGGAGTCAAGATAAGGACAGGGAGAGATCATGCCACAATTAGTGCCACGGGCAAAACAGACTCAACACAGAGTAAAGGAAAGAAAACTCTCTAATTTATTACACTGCACACACAGTGACACCAGAGTCAGATAATGAGAAGTACGACTAGATCTTAAAGCACCTCCCCCACCCCTCCCTTCTTAGCAGACTTAATCTTAGTCATGATTTTCTTCCCTCCCCCTGCATTGTGGCATGGGGAGGGGCAGGGACTGGGGGAATGGGGGGTTTCAGTCAGTTCCTCACAAGATGTTCTCCTTCTTATCTGCGGGGAAGGGGGTGGGGAGGGGCATTCCTCACACCCTTCCCCTGCAGCAGTGTGGGGTCCCACCCATGGCAGACAGTCCTTCTCCAACATAAGTCCTTTCCTACAGGGCTTCTGCTCTTCACCAGCTGCCCCAGCATGGGTCAGTTCTATGGGGTGCACTCATAAAATCATAGAACGTCTCTCAGTCTCTCAAGCCCAGACTACTCCAGCCTGGTCCTCCATGGGGTCACAAGCCTCCACCCACCCCAGGAAACCTACTACAGTGTGGATCTCTCTCTCTTGTTCATCTCTGTGTCTCTGTCTCTCTCCATTGGCTGCAAGTGCTGTCAGAGGCTTCCTCAAATGTGGATCACAGCGTCTTCTGTATGCCTCCAACCGCTCCAGTGTGGGGCCTCTCCACAGTCTGCAGGCACAGCCTGTGCCCTCTCCTCTTCTATGGGCTGTGGGGGGACACCTGCTCCACCATGGGTTTCTTCATGGGCTGCAGGGGAATCTTTCTCTCCAGTACCTGGAGCGCCTCTTTCCCCCTACCCTTCTGCACAGTTTCTTACATCTTCTCACTCCCTTCTCTGGTGGCAAAAAGTGGCTACTTGTTTGGTTTTTTTTTCCTCCTAAATGTGATGCCCAGAGGCGCTGTGACCGTCACTGATGGGCTCAGCCTTGGTCAGCAATGAGTCTGGCCTTGAGTTGGCCACTGTTTACTCTATAAGGCCTACAGAGAGCTTCTAGCTACTTCTTGCAGAAGCCACCCCTGCAGTGCCCTGGCCTCCCCCCACCCCCAAAGAACACAGCCACACAAAACTACAACTAACAGTAACAAAATGCATGTAATCTGAAATTACCAAATCTGTTTCTATACTTTCCACAGATAAACACACAATGGTTTTGTGTGAAGGAGAAACTCAAGGTGAGGAAATGTGCATGGACGGTCATGAGAATAAAACCTAAAGAGCACATAAGAATATATCTTTGTAAACTGACAGCTTCGTTCCCATGAGATGGGTCTTTTTTTCTTTTAGTCATCTCAGTGTAATGATCTTGACTAAGGCAGGTTGAGACTAGGAAAGAAAAGAAAGTCTGAAGAACTATGGAGCTGTCAGCATTACATTCCAACCAGCTGCATTTATTAGCTTTAAATAGCCTATGTGGGAGATTATTGCAAGTATAACACAAACTGATTTGCATTGCTTTTAGCATTTCAAAGTGATCTTGGTTGTCCACCCTTTATTGTTCCTTGTCTGCTTCCTAAGAACATCGTCTTCTCCATTTTTTTTTTTGATTTGCGTAGTGTATTTAGATGTTTGTATTTTGGAGTAATACAAGAGCAGAGAAGTTCTTTCTTTGGGGCACAGCTCTACATAGAAACAGAGCAGCAAGTGCTCCTCAAATGTAATTCTTCCAACATGAGATGTGCTTTTATCACATAGGTTTACTGATGGGTAAATGTATATGCTTCAGTATGTTTACTTGTTGTTACTTAGCAGCTGAAGGTAAAATTCAAACTTTCCTGTACTGTCTAGTTTTCTATTTTGCCTATTCTTGATGTATCTTACTCTGTCAAAGTTGCAGTGTATCACCTCTGTTTCATATGAAGGAATTATCTAGATGAACTAAACAGGACTGTTTAGTATAAAATGAAATGAAATTAAAGTTTCAAAATTAAATTAAACTAAATAAAACCAAAAACAGATTTCAGAAGACAAACAAGAATCCCTTGAACGTGTGCTGTAGATACAGTATGTTTTGATATGGGTACAAACCTATTGTTTAAAAATGTACAGATAAATGTTTTTGAAAGTTTACAAGAAGAATTTCCTGTGGCTGAGGTGTGTGTTGTGTACTAAACACAACTGTGGAGCTCTCTGAATCTTAATGAATTAGTTGGGCAAGAAACCGTCACCTGCTTTACCTATAAGAAGACTGTGGAAAGCCTTTGTGGAAACTGACAGACCAAGAATGAATTTTGACTCGATGTCTAATAAGGATGTGTCCTAATTCTTATTTATAGATTTCTAGATGAGAAGTACTTGTTATTAAAAACTATATTGCAAATACAGCCATTCTGAGTATAACATATATGGAGTAAGTAGCATCTTGCAACTGAACTGCATTTGATGGATTCTAGCCTGGCAGACTTTAATTATGCAGTAGTAATAACAGACTTTCATCTGTTCTTTCCCTTCTTACTGATACTGAACATCTCACATCCTCTTCTTACACCTAGTAGTAAATATACAACCGGCCCTTCTCCATTTACTGCTGTAATACAATTAAATTTCCTATTCTTTTCAGATAGGCTATGCATTCTAACTAGTTCATTTTTTTGCATTTTGGCTGTCTTCTTGCATGTCAGTCATGCAATAGTTTATAGTGTTTAACACACTGTGCTAACTTAAATGTTCAGATTTTGCATCATCATCATCCCTACCTAATGTCATTTTGGTATTCTTCACACGGGTGTTTAATTTCAGTATCAAACACAATATCCATCTAATACTTAATTCTAATAATGACTTATATTTTAGCAAGCATACTTGCTCACAGTCTAAAAGACCTTCAATTAAAAATATCTTTTTCAAAAAAACCCACAAAACTTCAAAGCAGAATGCAGAATGCAGTATATCTAAATAATTAAATGCTACAACGCTGAACCTGATATGAGAGAAAACATCTGGAACAAATTTGATGAAAAAGGGAATTTTATATTACTCTTTTTCTTCATTTTTTTCATACTTTACCAACCAAGTTTTGATAAGGCAAACTGTCTATCTGGATGTGTCAAGGAGAATTATATTTCTGAATATATAATATATATGTTTTTCCAAATAAAAATGTAGAGATATATATTTTATTGTGCAGTTTCTAATACTAATTTCTATACAGAAATACAATTAATACCATCCAACAAATAGAATGAGGTCCAAAACTTTTCCTTTTGCTGTTATCCATCTAGACTTTACACGTTGTTGATAAAGATAGGTTTATAGATACATTAAAGTTAAATGAAACAACTTGACCCAACAGCAGATCATAAAGTACAATGATTAACAGTGGGTTTCTCCAGTGTTTGGTATCAAGTAAACATGAAGCCACAGCTGGCCAAAACTATTATTAGAGTAGCAAGCAACACTAAGGATGGAGCAGTCTTGCTGTTTGACTTCTGTATCTTGGTGCGCTGTGCTTTAGCTTAAGAATCAAGAAGCATTACTCCCCCCAGCAGATGTGTTCTGAGAATTTAAAAAGATTAATACATTATTTAATGAGATTAATAGAGAGATTTAGATGGATTAACATGAATACAGTGGGATGCTGGTACATAAAGGGGAGAAACAGACTTTAGGTGTACAAATAGCAAGTCAAGGGGGCAGATAAAAAGTCAGATATGGAGGACATGAGGTATTTTTGTGACCACATGTAGTACTGTTGAGGACTGTACAGCTGAGAGGCTCTTACATACCTAAGAAACCTCACAAGGAAGCAGAGAAAACCCTCTGAAATTAAGTGATTTTAGAAAGCAACAACAATAAAGAAGGAAAAAAATACTAGTAGATGGGAAAGTAAAGTTGAGGAACTCCAATTTGAAATTAGGGTCCACAAGTTCAGAGTCATCTATGTGGCCTGAACTGGCAATGAATGTCACATGAATATGTGTACTTCATTTATCAAAAGGAAAGATTTCTAAATTATGCCAATGAATCTCAAGCACTAACACTCAGATAATTTTCTTCTGAAAGAAAAATGAATATATAAGTAGAAGAAAACATGCCTTTTCCTTCTTTAAAGAAACCTCCACACCTCTATTTTAAAAAATATCTGTCTTTTTCTGAGGTCCATCTTCTATGTCAGGTGCCATATTTCTAAACTGATATTCCCTCAGGTTGCTGATTTATAGCAAACAGCACGGAGCATCTTTATGTCTCATGCTTCCTAACATCCCAGGGCCATAGCAGTGGCAGCTTCTTGCAAATATGAGCATCACTGGAGGAAGGCCTCTTTGTTGCCCTGGTGCAGATGTATTGTGGCATCTTGAACAGCCAAACTGACTGACTCAGCAGAAATTATCATGCTGCTCCTGTTTTCACAATCAGATCTGTTTTCATAATCAGATCTGCCTCCTGTGTGATTTTAGTCACACAGAATCACAGAATGGTATGGGTTGGAAGGGACCTCTGAAGATCATCTAGTCAACCACGCCACTAAAGCAGGATCACATCTAGAGTAGGTTGCATAAGATTTTGAGTATCTCCAGAGGAGACTCCACAACATCTCTGGGCAGCTTGTGTCAGTGCTCTGTCACCTTCAGGATAAAGAAGTTTTTCCTCATGTTCAGGTGGAACTTCCTGTGTTCCAGTTTAGGTCCATTTCCTTGTGTCCTGTTAGTGGACACCACTGAAAAGAGTCTGGCCCCATCCTCTTGACACCCATCCTTTAGATATTTATAAGCATTGATGAGATTCCCTCTCAGTCTTCTCCAGACTAAACAGACCCAGCTCTCTCAGGCTTTCCTCATACAAGAGATACTCCAGTCCCCTAATCATCCTTGTAGCACACTTCTGGATGCTCTCCAGTAGTTCCTTGTCTCTTTTGAACAGGGGAGCCCAGAACTGGACACAGTACTCCAGATGTGGCTTCACCAGGGCAGAGTAGAGGGGGAAGATAACCTGCTTCTACTTGCTGATCATGTTCTTCTAAATGCACCTCAGGACACCATTTGCCTTCTTGGCCACAAGAGCACAATTCTGGCTCATGGATAGCTTGTTATCCACCAGGACTCCCAGGTCCTTTTCATCAAGTAACTTGTACAGCTGCCTTGTTGAATTTCATTTTGTTGTTCTTCACACAGATCTCCAGCCTATCCAGAACTTGCTGAATGACAGTGCAGCCTTCTGGTGTATGAAGTCACTCCTCACAGTTTTTGAGCCATCAGCAAATCTTTTGAGGTTACACTATGTCCCTTTGTCCAGGTCATTGATGAATATGTTAAAGACCAGAGCCAGTAGTGACCCCTGGGACACACTGCTAGCTACAGGCCTCCCACTACTTATTATGAGACTCTGGACCCTGACATTCAGTCAGTTATCAACCCACCTCACTGTCCACTCATCCAAGTCACACTTGTTAAGCTTGCCTATGAAATTGTTATGGGAGATAGTGTCAAAAGTCTTCCTGAGGTCAAGGTTGACAACATACACTACTCTCCTCTCATCAACCCAGCCAGTCATGCATTCATAGAAGGCTGTAGCATTGGTCAGGCGTGATTTTTCCTTGCTGAATCCATGTTGACCACTCCTAAGGGTCATCTTGGTACAAATGAGGTTGTATCTATTCATAAGGGAGATAGAAATCTCCTCCAGAGCTTGGGCAGTCTTGCTGTCTTTCAGTAAAGACCACTAGATTCATTAAACCCTCCATAAACAGGAGCTTAAGTCCCTGTTCACAATTTGCAGATTCAGTGTCTGAAGAAGAAAAGGTCTTGTTATGGCTCTACAGTGACACATACAGATCTCCAGAACCTTGCTGAGCTATGATTGATCAGACTTCGAATAAAATATCTACCACTGACTCTCTAACAAGCACCCCACAGGCCTCATCTGTCACTGGTTATTTATATCAAAGTGACCTTAGAGCGATGTACAAGCAGAAGATGCTTAGGGAACATTATATTGATGATCAAGAATGTCCTGCCAGGCTGTCAGTAGCCACAAAACTGGCTCCTTGAGGGCAGCCTGGAACTCAGCCATCGGTCTCCCCAAGCAGACCACTGTGGTGAGTCCTGTGGTCCGACAGGATCATGGGTCAAGTCTCTGCTCAAGTCACTGAAGGAGGCAGGAGCAGTGGAGACAAAAGCACACTATTCACTCCTTCCA